>CAKJTD010000107.1:357380-699880 GCA_917499995.1 Ichneumon xanthorius
GGGCTACGATCGAATTTTGATGCTCCAATCGATATCGTCGACCCGTGCCCTAAGTTTGAAAATAAAAAAAATTTCCAATTTTATTTGCCGCCCCCGCACCCCTTTAGAACACCCTTAAAAGGATGAACTTGAGATCTATTCGGGCTACGATCGAATTTTGATGCTACAATCGATATCGTCGACACATGCCTCAAGTTCGAAGGCAAAAAAAAATTTTCAATTTTTTTGCCGTCCCCGCATACCTTTCGAACACGCTTAAAAAGAGGACTTTAAGATCTACTCGGGGCTACGAACGAATTTCGATGCTCCAATTGATATCGTCGACCCGTGCCTCAAGTTTGAAAATAAAAAAAAATTCAAATATTTTTTGCCGACCCGCCGCCTCTTTGGAACACGCTTAAAAGGAGGTATTTGAGTTCTACTTGGGGCTAGGATCGAAGTTCGAGGCTCCGATCGATAAAGTGGACTCGTGCTGCAAGTTTGAAGACAAAAAAAATTACAAATATTTTTCCCGACCCGCCGCCCCTTTGGAACACCCTTAAAAGAGGGAATTTGAGATCTACTCAGGGCTGGGATTGAATTTCGAGGCTCCAATCGATATCATGGACTCGTGCTTCAAGGTTGAACACAAAAAAAATTACAAATATTTTTCCCGACCCGCCGCCCCTTTGGAACACCCTTAAAAGAGGGAATTTGAGATCTACTCGGGGCTGGGATTGAATTTCCAGGCTCCAGTCGATATCATAGACTCGGGCTTCAAGTTTGACGACAAAAAAAATTTCAAATATTTTTCCTGACCCGCCGCCCCTTTGGAACAGCCTTAAAAGAGGGAATTTGAGTTCTACTCGGGGCTAGGATCGAAGTTTGAGGCTCCGATCGATATCATTGATTCGTGCTTCAAGTTTGACGACAAAAAAAATTTCAAATATTTTTCCCGACCCGCCGCTTTTTTGGAACAGCCTTAAAAGGAGATATTTGAGTTCTACTCGGGTCTAGGATCGAAGTTTGAGGTTCCGATCGATATAATTGATTCGTGCTTCAAGTTTGAAGATAAAAAAAATTGCAAATATTTTTGCCGACCCGCCGCCCCTTTGGAACACCCTCAAAAGAGGGAATTTGAGATCTACTCGGGGCTGGGATTGAATTTCGAGGCTGCAATCGATATCATGGACTCGGGCTTCAAGTTTGAAGATAAGAAAAATTGCAAATATTTTTCCCGACCCGCCGCCCCTTTGGAACACCCTTAAAAGAGGGAATTTGAGTTCTACTCGGGGCTAGGATCGAAGTTTGAGGCTCCGATCGATATCATTGATTCGTGCTTCAAGTTTGACGACAAAAAAAATTTCAAATATTTTTCCCGACCCGCCGCTTTTTTGGAACAGCCTTAAAAGGAGATATTTGAGTTCTACTCGGGTCTAGGATCGAAGTTTGAGGTTCCGATCGATATAATTGATTCGTGCTTCAAGTTTGAAGATAAAAAAAATTGCAAATATTTTTGCCGACCCGCCGCCCCTTTGGAACACCCTCAAAAGAGGGAATTTGAGATCTACTCGGGGCTGGGATTGAATTTCGAGGCTGCAATCGATATCATGGACTCGGGCTTCAAGTTTGAAGATAAGAAAAATTGCAAATATTTTTCCCGACCCGCCGCCCCTTTGGAACACCCTTAAAAGAGGGAATTTGTGATCTACTCGGGGCCGGGATTGAATTTCGAGGCTCCAATCGATATCATGGACTTGGGCTTCAAGTTTGACGACAAAAAAAATTTCAAATATTTTTGTCGACCCGCCGCTCCTTTAGAACACGCTTAAAAGGAGGTATTTGAGTTCTACTCGGGGCTAGAATCGAAGTTCGAGGCTCCGATCGATATCATTGATTCGTGCTTCAAGTTTGAAGACAAAAAAAATTGCAAATATTTTTGCAGACCCGCCGCCCCTTTGGAACACCCTTAAAAGAGGGAATTTGAGATCTACTCGGGTCTAGGATCGAAGTTTGAGGTTCCGATCGATATAATTGATTCGTGCTTCAAGTTTGAAGATAAAAAAAAATTGCAAATTTTTTTCCCGACCCGCCGCCCCTTTGGAACACCCTTAAAAGGAGGTATTTGAGTTCTACTCGGGGCTAGGATCGAAGTTCGAGGCTCCGATCGATATAATTGATTCGTGCTTCAAGTTTGAAGATAAAAAAAATTGCAAATTTTTTTCCCGACCCGCCGCCCCTTTGGAACACCCTTAAAAGGAGGTATTTGAGTTCTACTCGGGGCTAGGATCGAAGTTCGAGGCTCCGATCGATATCATTGATTCGTGCTTCAAGTTTGAAGACAAAAAAAATTACAAATATTTTTGCCGACCCGGCGCCTCTTTGGAACACGCTTGGAGCCTCGAAATTCAATCCCAGCCCCGAGTAGATCTCAAATTCCCTCTTTTAAGGGTGTTCCAAAGGGGCGGCGGGTCGAGAAAAATATTTGCAATTTTTCTTATCTTCAAACTTGAAACACGAGTCCATGATATCAATTGGACCCTCGAAATTCAATCCCAGCCCCGAGTAGATCTCAAATTCCCTCTTTCAAGGGTGTTCCAAAGGGGCGGCGGGTCGGGAAAAATATTTGTAATTTTTTTTGTCTTCAAACTTGAAGCACGAGTCAATTATATCGATCGGAGCCTCGAACTTCGATCCTAGCCCCAAGTAGAACTCAAATACCTCCTTTTAAGCGTGTTCCAAAGAGGCGGCGGGTCGGCAAAAATATTTAACATTTTTTTTGTTGTCAAACTTGAAGCCCGAGTCCATGATATCGATCGGAGCCTCGAACTTCGATCCTAGCCCCGAGTAGAACTCAAATTCCCTCTTTTAAGGGTGTTCCAAAGGGGCGGCGGGTCGGCAAAAATATTTGCAATTTTTTTTGTCTTCAAACTTGAAGCACGAATCAATGATATCGATCGGAGCCTCGAACTTCGATCCTAGCCCCGAGTAGAACTCAAATACCTCCTTTTAAGGGTGTTCCAAAGGGGCGGCGGGTCGGGAAAAAAATTCGCAATTTTTTTTATCTTCAAACTTGAAGCACGAATCAATTATATCGATCGGAACCTCAAACTTCGATCCTAGCCCCAAGTAGATCTCAAATTCCCTCTTTTAAGGGTGTTCCAAAGGGGCGGCGGGTCGGCAAAAATATTTGCAATTTTTCTTATCTTCAAACTTGAAGCCTGAGTCCATGATATCGATTGCAGCCTCGAAATTCAATCCCAGCCCCGAGTAGATCTCAAATTCCCTCTTTTAAGGGTGTTCCAAAGGGGCGGCGGGTCGGCAAAAATATTTGCAATTTTCTTTGTCTTCAAACTTGAAGCACGAATCAATGATATCGATCGGAGCCTCGAACTTCGATCCTAGCCCCGAGTAGAACTCAAATACCTCCTTTTAAGGTTGTTCCAAAGGGGCGGCGGGTCGGGAAAAAAATTTGCAATTTTTCTTATCTTCAAACTTGAAGCCCGAGCCCATGATATCGATTGGAGCCTCGAAATTCAATCCCAGCCCCGAGTAGATCTCAAATTCCCTCTTTTAAGGGTGTTCCAAAGGGGCGGCGGGTCGGCAAAAATATTTGCAATTTTTTTTGTCTTCAAACTTGAAGCACGAATCAATGATATCGATCGGAGCCTCGAACTCGATCCTAGCCCCGAGTAGAACTCAAATTCCCTCTTTTAAGGGTGTTCCAAAGGGGCGGCGGGTCGGCAAAAATATTTGCAATTTTTTTTGTCTTCAAACTTGAAGCACGAATCAATGATATCGATCGGAGCCTCGAACTTCGATTCTAGCCCCGAGTAGAACTCAAATAACTCCTTTTAAGCGTGTTCTAAAGGAGCGGCGGGTCGACAAAAATATTTGAAATTTTTTTTGTCGTCAAACTTGAAGCCCGAGTCCATGATATCGATTGGAGCCTCGAAATTCAATCCCAGCTCCGAGTAGATCACAAATTCCCTCTTTTAAGGGTGTTCCAAAGGGGCGGCGGGTCGGGAAAAATATTTGCAATTTTTCTTATCTTCAAACTTGAAGCCTGAGTCCATGATATCGATTGCAGCCTCGAAATTCAATCCCAGCCCCGAGTAGATCTCAAATTCCCTCTTTTAAGGGTGTTCCAAAGGGGCGGCGGGTCGGCAAAAATATTTGCAATTTTTTTTGTCTTCAAACTTGAAGCACGAATCAATGATATCGATCGGAGCCTCGAACTTCGATTCTAGCCCCGAGTAGAACTCAAATACCTCCTTTTAAGCGTGTTCTAAAGGAGCGGCGGGTCGGCAAAAATATTTGCAATTTTTTTTGTCTTCAAACTTGAAGCACGAATCAATGATATCGATCGGAGCCTCGAACTTCGATCCTAGCCCCGAGTAGATCACAAATTCCCTCTTTTAAGGGTGTTCCAAAGGGGCGGCGGGTCGGGAAAAATATTTGCAATTTTTCTTATCTTCAAACTTGAAGCCCGAGTCCATGATATCGATTGCAGCCTCGAAATTCAATCCCAGCCCCGAGTAGATCACAAATTCCCTCTTTTAAGGGTGTTCCAAAGGGGCGGCGGGTCGGGAAAAATATTTGCAATTTTTCTTATCTTCAAACTTGAAGCCCGAGTCCATGATATCGATTGGAGCCTCGAAATTCAATCCCAGCCCCGAGTAGATCTCAAATTCCCTCTTTTAAGGGTGTTTGCCAAGGGCCAAAGGGGCGGCGGGTCGGGAAAAATATTTGTAATTTTTTTTTTATTTTCAAACTTGAGGCACGGGTCGACGATATCGATTGGAGCATCGAAATTCGTTCGTAGTCCCGAGTGGATCTTAAAGTCCTCTTTTTAAGCGTGTTCGACAGGTATGCGGGGACGGCAAAAAAATTGAAATTTTTTTTTGTCTTCAAACTTGAGGCATGTATCGACGATATCGATTGGAGCATCGAAATTCGTTCGCAGCCCCTAGTAGATCTCAAATTCCTCTTTTTAAGCGTGTTCCAAAGGGGTGCGGGGCAGCAAAAAAATTTGAAATTTTTTTTTTTTTTTCAAACTTAGGGCACGGTTGGACGATATCGATTGGAGCATCAAAATTCGATCGTAGCTCCGACTAGATCTCAGATTCCTCTTTTTAAGCGTGTTCCAAGGGGGTGCGGGGCATCAAAAATTTGAATTTTTTTTATCTTTAAAATTGAAGCACGAATGCACGATATCGATTCGAGCATCGAAATTCTCTTCCACCCCTGAGGACACCCCAAGTTCCCCGTTTTGAGGGTGTTCCAAGGGCTTGCGGGGGCGGCAAAAAAATTTGAAATTTTTGTTGTCTCCAAACCTTGAGGCACGGGTTGACGATATCGATTGGAGCATCGAAGATCGTTCACAGCCCCTAGTAGATCTCAAATTCCTCTTTTTAAGCGTGTTCCAAAGGGGTGCGGGGCGGCAAAAAAATTAGATTTTTTTTTTATTTTCAAACTTGAGGTACGGGTCTACGATATCAATTGGAGCATCGAAATTCGTTCGTAGCCCCGAGTAGATCTTAAAGTCCTCTTTTTAAGCGTGTTCGAAAGGTATGCGGGGACGGCAATAAAATTGAAAATTTTTTATTGCCTTCGAACTTGAGGCATGTGTCGACGATATCGATTGTAGCATCAAAATTCGATCGTAGCCCGAATAGATCTCAAGTTCCTCCTTTTAAGGGTGTTCTAAAGGGGTGCGGGAGCGGCAAAAAAATTTGAATTTTTTTTTATCTTAAAACTTGAAGGACGATTGAAGTATCGAAATTCGTCCATCCCGTTCACCCATCCCGTTCGCCCATCCCGTTTACCCATTCCGTTCATCCATCCCGTTTGCCCATCCCGCTCGTCCATCCCGTTCCGTCGATCCCGTTTACCTATTTCGTTCGTCCATCCCGTTCATCCCTCCCATTTGCCCATCCCGTTGGTCCATCCCGTTCACCCATCCCGTTCGCCCATCCCGTTCACCCATCCCGTTCGTCCATCCCGTTCATCCATCCCGTTCATCCCTCCCGCTCGTCCATCCCGTTCCGTCGTTCCCGTTTACCCATTCCGTTCGTCCATCCCGTTCATCCCTCCCATTTGCCCATCCCGTTGGTCCAGCGCGTTCACCCATCCCGTTCGTCCATCCCGTTCACCCATCCCGTTCGTCCATCCCGTTCACCCATCCCGTTCGTCCATCCCGTTCATCTATCCCGTTCATCCATCCCGTTCATCCATCCCGTTCATCCATCCCGTTCATCCATCCCGTTCATCCATCCCGTTCATCCATCCCGTTCATCCATCCCGTTAATCCATCCCGTTCATCCATCCCGTTCATCCATCCCGTTCATCCATCCCGTTTGCCCATCACGCTCATTCATCCCGTTCCGTCGATCCCATTTACCGATTCCGTTCACCCATCCCGTTCACGCATTCCGTTCATTAAAGCATTTCAGTGTTTAAAATAATATTTAAAATACCCCGAACCCTCCAGGGCTCCGTCGAACTTGATTTTAAAAATAAAAATGAAACCTAACAATCTTCGGATATTTTAATTTTCCAATTTACATTTAAGTCGAAAATAATAAAAATTCATCTTAGCTTGCCGCTCAACATTAGCACTACACTGTAAATCTATGCTGAAAAAATAAATCCATCCATTTTTTTTTACATGCTCGCACTTATTGGCTCGGAATTAATTCTATTATTCGTCATTCCGAAATTACGAATTTCGAACATTGGCCAGATGTCAAAGTCGGTCGAGGCTGACAACTGTATTTCGCGCGCGTCAAGCCGCTCGGCCGCTTGAACCGAGTCGCAGCGCGACTCGCTTCACGCTGCCTCAAGCCAGTGCCGAAATAAAAGGGGGCATCGTATCCGCGCGAACTTCCTGGCCCTAGTAATAACACCCGATACGCCTCTTGCCGCTCGTCACTCGAAATTTGAGACTTCCACAATATGTCTACAATACTCTATAATCGTCGTAATTAAACCAAGCGGAACCCATTATGCAACCAGTAATATCGATATCGTGATAAGAAACTGCAAGTCAACAATGCAATAAACAATGCAATCATTCTTTTGGTTAGGGCGTTTCCCGAATTGAAGCGACCTTGAGACATGGTTCACGTGAAACCTTATTGTCTTGCGCAACTCGGAAGACCGATGCGAACGTCGCTTCAACTCGATATAATAGCCCTGGTAATAAATCCACCGCCGTTCTCCTGAATCGAATGAAAAGAAATAGCATAAAATATCATTCCTTTGGACGGGCTGTTTTACGAATTGAAGCGACCTTGGGACACGGTTCACGACAAAGTTTATCGTCTTACCCTGCTCGTAAGACCAAGGCCGACATTGCTTCAACTCGGTTAAGGGTTCTGGTGAGAAATCTCCCGCCCTTACACGTTCAGATTTAAAAGAACTATGATAAACTTGCATACTTCCGGTCGGGCTGTTTCCCGAATTGAAGCGGACTCGAGACACGGTTCACGAGAAAGTTTATCGTCTTACCCTGCTCGTAAGACCAATGCCGACTTTGCTTCAACTCGGTTAAGGGTTCTGGTGAGAAATCTCCCGCCCTTACTCGTACCGATTCTAAAGAACTACCATAAACTTTCATTCTACCGGTTTGTGCTGTTTGCCGAATTGAAGCGGACTCGAGACACGGTTCACGAGAAAGTTTATCGTTTTACCCTGCTCGTAAGACCAATGCCGACTTTGCTTCAACTCGGTTAAGGGTTCTGATAAGAAATCTCCCGCCCTTACACGTTCAGATTTAAAAGAACTATGATAAACTTGCATACTTCCGGTCGGGCTGTTTCCCGAATTGAAGCGGACTCGAGACACGGTTCACGAGAAAGTTTATCGTCTTACCCTGCTCGTAAGACCAATGCCGACTTTGCTTCAACTCGGTTAAGGGTCCCGATGAGAAGTCTCCCGCCCTTACTCGTACAGATTCTAAAGAACTACCATAAACTTTCATTCTTCCGGTTTGTGCTGTTTACCGAATTGAAGCGGCCTCGAGATATGGTTCACGTGAAACCTTATCGTCTTACGCAACTCGTAAGATGGGTGAGAACGTTGCTTCAATCCGGTTAAGGGTCCTGGTGAAAGATCTCCCGCCCTTACTCGTACCGATTGAAAGTAATAACGCAAACTTCGAATTTAACAAAAATCGAATACCATTATAATAGGCAATCATTTTTGCTTCCTCATAGAGGAAGCTTTGTGATGGTGAAAAAAATTTTTTTCGAGATTTTAATGAAAACGTGTTCAGAATGTTCCAAAACATCGAAAAATCACATTTAGAAAAAATGTCCGGATGTATGTGTGTGTGTGTGTGTGTGTGTGTGTGTGTGTGTGTGTGTGTGTGTGTGTGTGTGTGTGTGTGTGTATGTGTGAATCAGACGCGAAAAATTCAAATGGCTATATCTCGGGAACGCCTCCACCGATCGGGCTGAAATTTTGCACACAGCTTGTGTGGTTAATAGTCAATGTTTCTGCCAAATTTCGTCCAAAAATTTTCAGTTGTTTTTTTTGTACGCCATTTTTAATTTCTTCGAAAATGTCTGTGCGCACTGTAGCGCTCGCAATTTTTGAGCTGTCGGGCTAAAAATGCGTACACAGATAGAATATCATCACCCGATGATCCCATTAAAATTTCAAGAGAATCGGTCGAACCGTTTAAATTTTATGTCATTTTGAATTTTTCGAATTTCATGCATTTTTTTTTTTTTTTTTGACGCATTTTTTTCGTATCAAATATTCATCTACGAATAAAATAAGTGTCAGATTCGTGATCAGCGTGAAAAAATACATGGAATTACACTCTTGGAGCGACAACTAACGAAAAAGTTTACCGGGCATTGTTATAGCCAAAATTGCAAAAATGAGTGATTTTGGGTCTTTTTTGAAACAGCGATTTTTTGCTTTCCGCTGGCACCGCGGAAAAACCCACGTGCCTATCGTGATCTACAGCAAGACATACACAAGACGATGGATATGACGGGATTAAAAAGCTAGATAAAGAGGTATCACTAGGAATTCTGGAATAAAAATCGAAAGGGCAAAAAAAATTCAGGAGCGCATACTTCCATGTATTTTTTCGTGCCAAACGCAGATTCGACAAAGTGAAACGTGACGATGTTATATTTTTTTACGCACTGAACCTGAATCGGTCAGACGTTTTGCATAAAAGTCTAAGACGTTGACGTTGAAAAAAGTTGAAAATTGAAATTTTCATATCGCTTCCTCATAAAGTTGAAAATTGAAATTTTCATATCGCTTCCTCATAAAGTTGAAAATTGAAATTTTCATATCGCTTCCTCATAAAGTTGAAAATTGAAATTTTCATATCGCTTCCTCATAAAGTTGAAAATTGAAATTTTCATATCGCTTCCTCATAAAGTTGAAAATTGAAATTTTCAAATCGTTTCCTCATAAAAGCTGAAAATTTCAATTTTCATATCGCTTCTTCATAAAAGTTGAAAATTGAAATTCGCGACGCTTCCTCTATGAGGAAGCCAAAAATACAGACAATGCTTCCTCATAGAAGGAGCTTCGCGAATTTCAATTTTCAACTTTTATGAAGAAGCGATATGAAAATTGAAATTTTCAGCTTTTATGAGGAAACGATTTGAAAATTTCAATTTTCAACTTTATGAGGAAGCGATATGAAAATTTCAATTTTCAACTTTATGAGGAAGCGATATGAAAATTTCAATTTTCAACTTTATGAGGAAGCGATATGAAAATTTCAATTTTCAACTTTTTATACTACTCGAGTGAAACCAGTCTTCTCGTTGAAACAGGGTGTAAACCAGTCACTGATAGACCGATTGAATCAAGACCCCGGGTTGGTGTCACTATTGAGCATTTACCAGTAAATGATTCGTGTATTCTGCGATGCAAAGGAACCCGACTTCCGGTGGAATTGAGTGGATTTCGTTGACTCACTGAGGCATTCGTGAATCAGCCTTATCGGCGTAACCGAATATAAGCTAACTCCCTCTATTATGGTGAGAATTATAGTCCAACATTGGATTGACCAAAAAGAGTTTCGCAATGGCATTTATATGATAATACATTGAAAAAGACTAATGATAGCATCGAGTGAATTTTGTTTGGCATTGGGATTTTCGCCTTCAACATCCCTTGACAGCCTTCAGCTCATTCTGTGGCGTATCGAGAAATGAAATGGATCGCGAAATGTGTAACTGCATAATAACCTATGAAAGTCGCGTTTTTCTATGTTCAAGCTGTGAAAAAACACAATTTTTAAAAATAACAAGAAAATCTGAAAAAATTCATACTTATTCAGAAAAGTAAACGAATCATTTTCATTGAAAAAACAGTTGTTTTGCCGGGCAATTTGTTAAACAATTAATTTTTGGATTAATTTGTTAAGAACATTTTGTAATTATTATTGTACAAAATTAATCTTTTCAATACCTTTAATATGCATGAATTATTTCAGATTTTTATATCATCGAGAAG
The DNA here is from genome assembly GCA_917499995.1 of Ichneumon xanthorius. Classification (NCBI taxonomy): domain Eukaryota; kingdom Metazoa; phylum Arthropoda; class Insecta; order Hymenoptera; family Ichneumonidae; genus Ichneumon; species Ichneumon xanthorius. The sequence goes on from CAKJTD010000107.1 coordinate 367,857, forward strand.
TACTTGCAATATTCGCTTTACCGAATCGTATTTTACCATACAGTTGAATAAAAATAACTTGTATTAGCGTGTGTTATGATATTGGAATTAACGTGCATTCTCTTATTCTGCCTACTCCAAAAACTCGCTGTAATCTACGACAGAAGATGCTGCATCGGTTCACATGTTCCTATCAAAAAACAAGGATCTCGAATATTTCCATATACGTTCGGAGACGAGGAGGATATCGTTCCGCAAATAATGATAAATAATCATTAGATGACTATTCCTCATCGAAAGAGATAAATGAAGAATCTATTATTATCGTCTAAGTAGAGATGAAATACATTTAGTCGTTTCGATCTCCGGATGGTCAGAAATGTTCTCATTACAGTGAAATCTAGACCGTAGTGTATTTGGTCTCGTAGACACGAAGTAAAGGAGAATCGCACAGCTTGGAGTCGCGCGAGCTATGGAATCAGGCGTATGGACCACTCATCTTATGTTAGTCGACGAAAGGAGATGAAATACACTGCACCCCTTACGTTTTTATGACCAGCCTGATGTCTTGTATTTGATATTTTCGGATACGAGATGTATATCGTTCCTTAAATAACGATAAATAATCGTCAGCTGACTATTCCGCATCAAACGCCATAATTGAGGAATTCATTATTTTTTTCTAAGTGGAGATGAAATAAATTGTTTTGTTTCGATCTCCCACTAGTCGGGAATAGTCTCACCAACGAATCTACGAATGAACCTTATCCCTATCCATCTCATGTAAAGAAAAATACGCAATATGAGGAATGTCGTGCAGTAGTATCAGACCGTTGGTAGGTCTTATATCCCTGTTTCATTTAGCAATGAAAGTCGATAATCACTACTTTGCTTGACCGATATAGTGATGTAATTCCACAGTACAGTTCCACTATAATTCAATTTTTTTATTCTAAATCAATCCTTCGATTGTTCTTTCATAAAATAAATCATCAGGCAAATGGATGTAAAAGACTGGAGAACACGAAATTGATAATGATAAACGTTCCCAGCTCATTTCATGGTTTTATATCGATATTTCATGGTTTCACTCGATATTTTATATCGAGTGAATTCTGTAGCTAATATTAAACAAATGCTGATCAAAATTGGATAATTTCAATACCGCAGTTGACAGTCAGCATGACGGATGAAAAGATGAGTTGGGTACGTTTGTAATTAATAAATTCATTTTCTCCATTCTTTTAAATTTGTCAATACATATCCTGTGATTTGTTTTACATAGGAAGATTCGGAGGAAGATGTAGAGAAGGAAGTAGAAAAAATAGCGGAGCGTATGAAAATTGATAGGGAGAAGAAGCTGATTCGGGCGGTCAAGGGTTGTCGTATATTGTATGACTATACCCTACCGAAAGAGCTACTGTCGCACGAGGACAAAATGGTCAAGTGGCGGGAGGTGGCCAGAGCAATCGATGAAGGTAAAGAATAGTATATTATGCCACAAGGGAGGAAAGTGCGTGTTTTCACCGAGTGTGAAGTTTGATGCCCGAGCGAAGCGAGGGCAGAAATTCACATGAGGTGAAAATGCACTTCCTCCCTTGTCGCATACGATATTTTTTTCCCGACTTCGTTAAAATAACCACATTTCTTGCGTCGCAATATCGTGATATTCGCCAATGACCATTACTACCCGGGAGTAATAGAGCTTGCAGAGAGAGTAATGGCCCTATTACTCCCTAGGGAGTAATGAAATTGTACTGCGCATGCGCACATGTTAATAATGATCATCGGTCAATAATAGGCTATTTTCCGCCCGTATTGCACGCAAGGAATGTGGTTATTTTAGCGCAGTCAGCAAAAATAGTATATTATGCCACAAGGGAGGAAAGTGCGTGTTTTCACCGAGTGTGAAGTTTGATGCCCGAGCGAAGCGAGGGCAGAAATTCACACGAGGTGAAAATGCACTTCCTCCCTTGTGGCATACGATATTTTTTTTCCGATTTCTTTAAAATAACCACATTTCTTGCGTCGCAAAATCGTCATCTTCGCCAATGACCATTACTCCCCCGGGAGTAATAGAGCTTCCAGCGGGAGTAATGAGCCCTATTACTCCCTAGGGAGTAATAAAATTGTACCGCGCATGCGCACATGTTAATAATGATCATCGGTCAATAATATCTTATTTTCCACCCGTATTACACGCAAGGAATGTGGTTATTTTAGCGCAGTCGGGAAAAAATATGTTTTCAACATCTATTTGCTCGAGGAACGGGTAAAAAACGCTCGATGAACGGGACAATAAGCTGAAGCACACACAGCCGAATGCTCGTGAAAATTTGATATTAATATACAAAATGAATTCGGCCAATTTTATTTTGGTTTCGCAGATGGAATGCCGTGCCTGGCGAGGATTCTGTGGAACCACCTCCTGAATGAATTGGTCCAGCGTCGGGCTAACAAAACGCTCGAATCATGGACGCATTGGCCGGCATTAAAATTTTTAGATGAGATTTAGATGAAACAGTTATAAATCGAGACTCGTCCCACGTCGCAAATCCGAACTAAGAAGGAAGAAGAAGTTTTATAAAATTAAATATTTAGAACAATCCAAAAATTCTCGTGACTGTTGTAACGGAACAGGTCCCTCGTCGCCCCGTCGAGGACCCCTGCAACTGAAATAAAAACCAGATCAAAACTAAAATATGAAATTATTCAAATAGAAATACTACATATTAAAATCATACTTACAGCGAGCGAAGATCCCTCGATAGAGCAGCGTATTTCTCCGAATCCATTGCGTCTCCGACGGCGATGACGCCGGGATGCGTAGCGGCTTCCTCGCTGCATCGCCTATACCTATAAAAAAACAAATATTAATATTTAATGTAGTACTATAAAATACTCACAGTAATCCTCAAGAAGGCTACGTAGCGTGCTCCTCCTTGGCGAGCTTCTCCGCCTTCGCCCGGTCGATCCTCCGAGGGGTACGCCGACAGTCGCCATGCTACCGTAGAACCTGAATCATAAAAACATATAAAATTAATATTGATAAATATTACTCCTCTCGCCAAACAGGTGAGATACCTGTATTAAAATTACTCCCTTACCTGTATAAAGTGTTGCTCTAGATTAATTGCGAATCTTCCTTACTTTTTGAAAATTCAATTTGGTGCCTCTTCGCTGTTGACCGAGCCTCACATCGCTGCTATACGACCAACGTTTTTTCTCCACTACACAGCAACCATCTCTGTGCCAGTGGAAGACTCCCAGTTTAAAGTTTTATATAGGAAATCGATGTTTCTTCAAAAAATCCTAAATCCCTCGTGCTCTCCACATGTCACGGTGGAAATCGAACCCGGCCTATCTCCGCCGGCAATTGCGCTATTTCTTCAAACTCCGACCTGGTGAAGACATCACTATCTGTCTTCCCCATGCTCACCCGGACCCTCACTCGAGACAAGGGCCTTCTGCCATCCGGCGTCAGTATTAAAAGAAACAATGATCGCATGCTTTATACAGGACTAAGATTCAGATGGCACCCAACAAGAAGTGACAAGATTCAAAGATTTTTTCGACACGCTTAAATGCGGCGTTGTGGTAAAGACCTAGACTTCTTGCCCAGTTGAAATAGAAATTTGTTTTATTTCGGATGAAAGTAGTGAATATTTTCTGCTCTGATCAGACAATCTACTAGTTCAGACAATATTCACTGCTTTCGCCCTAAAAAATGAACCGGCAGAATGAAAATTTACGTTATTATTTTCAATCGGTACGGGATAAGGGCGGGAGATTTCTCACCAGGACCCTTAACCGAATTGAAGCAAAGTTCGCACAGGTCTTACGGGATACGTAAGACGATAAGGTTTCACAAGAACCATGTCGCGAGGCCGCTTCAATTCGGTAAACAGCCCGACCGGAAGTGTGAACGTTTACGATAGTTTATTTGAATCGGTACGAGCAAGGGGGCGGGAGATTTCTCACCAGAACCCTTAACCGAATTGAAGCAAAGTTCGCACCGGTCTTACGGGATACGTAAGACGATAAGGTTTCACATGAATCATGTCGCGAGGCCGCTTCAATTCGGTAAACAGCCCGACCGGAAGTATTAAAGTTTACGATAGTTTATTTGAATCGGTACGAGCAAGGGGGCGGGAGATTTCTCGCCAGAACCCTTAACCGAATTGAAGCAAAGTTCGCACCGGTCTTACGGGATACGTAAGACGATAAGGTTTCACATGAACCATGTCGCGAGGCCGCTTCAATTCGGTAAACAGCTCGACCGGAAGTATGAAAGTTTACGATAGTTTATTTGAATCGGTACGAGCAAGGGGGCGGGAGATTTCTCGCCAGAACCCTTAACCGAATTGAAGCAAAGTTCGCACCGGTCTTACGGGATACGTAAGACGATAAGGTTTCACATGAACCATGTCGCGAGGCCGCTTCAATTCGGTAAACAGCTCGACCGGAAGTATGAAAGCTTACAATAGTTTATTTGAATCGGTACGAGCAAGGGCGCGGGAGATTTCTCGCCAGAACCCTTAACCGAATTGAAGCAAAGTTCGCACCGGTCTTACGGGATACGTAAGACGATAAGGTTTCACATGAACCATGTCGCGAGGCCGCTTCAATTCGGTAAACAGCCCGACCGGAAGTGTGAACGTTTACGATAGTTTATTTGAATCGGTACGAGCAAGGGGGCGGGAGATTTCTCGCCAGAACCCTTAACCGAATTGAAGCAAAGTTCGCACCGGTCTTACGGGATACGTAAGACGATAAGGTTTCACATGAACCATGTCGCGAGGCCGCTTCAATTCGGTAAACAGCCCGACCGGAAGTGTGAACGTTTACGATAGTTTATTTGAATCGGTACGAGCAAGGGGGCGGGAGATTTCTCGCCAGAACCCTTAACCGAATTGAAGCAAAGTTCGCACCGGTCTTACGGGATACGTAAGACGATAAGGTTTCACATGAACCATGTCGCGAGGCCGCTTCAATTCGGTAAACAGCCCGACCGGAAGTATGAAAGTTTACAATAGTTCATTTGAATCGGTACGAGCAAGGGGGCGGGAGATTTCTCACCAGAACCCTTAACCGAATTGAAGCAAAGTTCGCACCGGTCTTACGGGATACGTAAGACGATAAGGTTTCACATGAACCATGTCGCGAGGCCGCTTCAATTCGGTAAACAGCCCGACCGGAAGTATGAAAGTTTACAATAGTTCATTTGAATCGGTACGAGCAAGGGGGCGGGAGATTTCTCGCCAGAACCCTTAACCGAATTGAAGCAAAGTTCGCACCGGTCTTACGGGATACGTAAGACGATAAGGTTTCACATGAACCATGTCGCGAGGCCGCTTCAATTCGGTAAACAGCCCGACCGGAAGTGTGAACGTTTACGATAGTTTATTTGAATCGGTACGAGCAAGGGGGCGGGAGATTTCTCGCCAGAACCCTTAACCGAATTGAAGCAAAGTTCGCACCGGTCTTACGGGATACGTAAGACGATAAGGTTTCACATGAACCATGTCGCGAGGCCGCTTCAATTCGGTAAACAGCCCGACCGGAAGTATGAAAGTTTACAATAGTTCATTTGAATCGGTACGAGCAAGGGGGCGGGAGATTTCTCACCAGAACCCTTAACCGAATTGAAGCAAAGTTCGCACCGGTCTTACGGGATACGTAAGACGATAAGGTTTCACATGAACCATGTCGCGAGGCCGCTTCAATTCGGTAAACAGCCCGACCGGAAGTATGAAAGTTTACAATAGTTCATTTGAATCGGTACGAGCAAGGGGGCGGGAGATTTCTCGCCAGAACCCTTAACCGAATTGAAGCAAAGTTCGCACCGGTCTTACGGGATACGTAAGACGATAAGGTTTCACATGAACCATGTCGCGAGGCCGCTTCAATTCGGTAAACAGCTCGACCGGAAGTATGAAAGTTTACGGTAGTTCATTTGAATCGGTACGAGCAAGGGGGCGGGAGATTTCTCACCAGGACCCTTAACCGAATTGAAGCAAAGTTCGCACCGGTCTTACGGGATACGTAAGACGATAAGGTTTCACGTGAACCACGTCTTGAGGCCGCTTCAATTCGGCAAATAGCCCGATCGGAAGAATGAATGTTTATGGTAGTTCAGATTATCCTATAATCTGTTACAGGATAAGGACAGGAGATTTCCCACCAAGGTCCTTAACCGAATTGAAGCAAAGTTCGCACCGGTCTTACGAGATACGTAAGACGATAAGGTTTCACATGAACCATGTCGCGAGGCCGCTTCAATTCGGTAAACAGCCCGACCGGAAGTATGAAAGTTTACGGTAGTTCATTTGAATCGGTGCGAGCAAGGGCGGGAGATTTCTCACGAGGACCCTTAACCGAATTGAAGCAAAGTTCGCACCGGTCTTACGGGATACGTAAGACGATAAGGTTTCACATGAACCATGTCGCGAGGCCGCTTCAATTCGGTAAACAGCCCGACCGGAAGTGTGAACGTTTACGATAGTTTATTTGAATCGGTACGAGCAAGGGGGCGGGAGATTTCTCACGAGGACCCTTAACCGAATTGAAGCAAAGTTCGCACCGGTCTTACGGGATACGTAAGACGATAAGGTTTCACGTGAACCACGTCTTGAGGCCGCTTCAATTCGGCAAATAGCCCGATCGGAAGAATGAATGTTTATGGTAGTTCAGATTATCCTATAATCTGTTACAGGATAAGGACAGGAGATTTCCCACCAAGGTCCTTAACCGAATTGAAGCAAAGTTCGCACCGGTCTTACGAGATACGTAAGACGATAAGGTTTCACATGAACCATGTCGCGAGGCCGCTTCAATTCGGTAAACAGCCCGACCGGAAGTGTGAACGTTTACGATAGTTTATTTGAATCGGTACGAGCAAGGGGGCGGGAGATTTCTCACCAGGACCCTTAACCGAATTGAAGCAAAGTTCGCACAGGTCTTACGGGATACGTAAGACGATAAGGTTTCACAAGAACCATGTCGCGAGGCCGCTTCAATTCGGTAAACAGCCCGACCGGAAGTGTGAACGTTTACGATAGTTTATTTGAATCGGTACGAGCAAGGGGGCGGGAGATTTCTCACCAGAACCCTTAACCGAATTGAAGCAAAGTTCGCACCGGTCTTACGGGATACGTAAGACGATAAGGTTTCACATGAACCATGTCGCGAGGCCGCTTCAATTCGGTAAACAGCCCGACCGGAAGTATGAAAGTTTACGGTAGTTCATTTGAATCGGTGCGAGCAAGGGCGGGAGATTTCTCACGAGGACCCTTAACCGAATTGAAGCAAAGTTCGCACCGGTCTTACGGGATACGTAAGACGATAAGGTTTCACATGAACCATGTCGCGAGGCCGCTTCAATTCGGTAAACAGCCCGACCGGAAGTGTGAACGTTTACGATAGTTTATTTGAATCGGTACGAGCAAGGGGGCGGGAGGTTTCTCGCCAGAACCCTTAACCGAATTGAAGCAAAGTTCGCACCGGTCTTACGGGATACGTAAGACGATAAGGTTTCACATGAACCATGTCGCGAGGCCGCTTCAATTCGGTAAACAGCTCGACCGGAAGTATGAAAGTTTACGGTAGTTCATTTGAATCGGTACGAGCAAGGGGGCGGGAGATTTCTCACCAAGACCCTTAACCGAATGGAAGCAAAGTTCGCACCGGTCTTACGGGATACGTAAGACGATAAGGTTTCACGTGAACCACGTCTTGAGGCCGCTTCAATTCGGCAAATAGCCCGATCGGAAGAATGAATGTTTATGGTAGTTCAGATTATCCTATAATCTGTTACAGGATAAGGACAGGAGATTTCTCACCAGAACCCTTAACCGAATTGAAGCAAAGTTCGCACCGGTCTTACGGGATACGTAAGACGATAAGGTTTCACATGAACCATGTCGCGAGGCCGCTTCAATTCGGTAAACAGCCCGACCGGAAGTATGAAAGTTTACAATAGTTCATTTGAATCGGTACGAGCAAGGGGGCGGGAGATTTCTCGCCAGAACCCTTAACCGAATTGAAGCAAAGTTCGCACCGGTCTTACGGGATACGTAAGACGATAAGGTTTCACATGAACCATGTCGCGAGGCCGCTTCAATTCGGTAAACAGCTCGACCGGAAGTATGAAAGTTTACGGTAGTTCATTTGAATCGGTGCGAGCAAGGGCGGGAGATTTCTCACGGGGACCCTTAACCGAATTGAAGCAAAGTTCGCACCGGTCTTACGGGATACGTAAGACGATAAGGTTTCACATGAACCATGTCGCGAGGCCGCTTCAATTCGGTAAACAGCCCGACCGGAAGTATGAAAGTTTACGGTAGTTCATTTGAATCGGTGCGAGCAAGGGCGGGAGATTTCTCACGAGGACCCTTAACCGAATTGAAGCAAAGTTCGCACCGGTCTTACGGGATACGTAAGACGATAAGGTTTCACATGAACCATGTCGCGAGGCCGCTTCAATTCGGTAAACAGCCCGACCGGAAGTGTGAACGTTTACGATAGTTTATTTGAATCGGTACGAGCAAGGGGGCGGGAGATTTCTCACGAGGACCCTTAACCGAATTGAAGCAAAGTTCGCACCGGTCTTACGGGATACGTAAGACGATAAGGTTTCACATGAACCATGTCGCGAGGCCGCTTCAATTCGGTAAACAGCCCGACCGGAAGTGTGAACGTTTACGATAGTTTATTTGAATCGGTACGAGCAAGGGGGCGGGAGATTTCTCACGAGGACCCTTAACAGAATTGAAGCAAAGTTCGCACCGGTCTTACGGGATACGTAAGACGATAAGGTTTCACATGAACCATGTCGCGAGGCCGCTTCAATTCGGTAAACAGCCCGACCGGAAGTATGAAAGTTTACAATAGTTCATTTGAATCGGTACGAGCAAGGGGGCGGGAGATTTCTCGCCAGAACCCTTAACCGAATTGAAGCAAAGTTCGCACCGGTCTTACGGGATACGTAAGACGATAAGGTTTCACATGAACCATGTCGCGAGGCCGCTTCAATTCGGTAAACAGCCCGACCGGAAGTATGAAAGTTTACAATAGTTTATTTGAATCGGTACGAGCAAGGGCGCGGGAGATTTCTCGCCAGAACCCTTAACCGAATTGAAGCAAAGTTCGCACCGGTCTTACGGGATACGTAAGACGATAAGGTTTCACATGAACCATGTCGCGAGGCCGCTTCAATTCGGTAAACAGCCCGACCGGAAGTGTGAACGTTTACGATAGTTTATTTGAATCGGTACGAGCAAGGGAGCGGGAGATTTCTCACGAGGACCCTTAACCGAATTGAAGCAAAGTTCGCACCGGTCTTACGGGATACGTAAGACGATAAGGTTTCAAATGAACCATGTCGCGAGGCCGCTTCAATTCGGTAAACAGCTCGACCGGAAGTATGAAAGTTTACGGTAGTTCATTTGAATCGGTGCGAGCAAGGGCGGGAGATTTCTCACGAGGACCCTTAACCGAATTGAAGCAAAGTTCGCACCGGTCTTACGGGATACGTAAGACGATAAGGTTTCACATGAACCATGTCGCGAGGCCGCTTCAATTCGGTAAACAGCCCGACCGGAAGTGTGAACGTTTACGATAGTTTATTTGAATCGGTACGAGCAAGGGGGCGGGAGATTTCTCACCAGGACCCTTAACCGAATTGAAGCAAAGTTCTCACCGGTCTTACGGGATACGTAAGACTATACGGTTTCACAAGAACCATGTCGCGAGGCCGCTTCAATTCGGTAAACAGCCCGACCGGATGTATGAAAGTTTACAATAGTTCATTTGAATCGGTACGAGCAAGGGGGCGGGAGATTTCTCACCAGGACCCTTAACCGAATTGAAGCAAAGTTCGCACCGGTCTTACTGGATACGTAAGACGATAAGGTTTCACAAGAACCATGTCGCGAGGCCGCTTCAATTCGGTAAACAGCCCGACCGGAATTATGAAAGTTTACGATAGTTCATTTGAATCGGTACGAGCAAGGGGGCGGGAGATTTCTCACCAGGACCCTTAACCGAATTGAAGCAAAGTTCGCACCGGTCTTACTGGATACGTAAGACGATAAGGTTTCACAAGAACCATGTCGCGAGGCCGCTTCAATTCGGTAAACAGCCCGACCGGAATTATGAAAGTTTACAATAGTTCATTTGAATCGGTACGAGCAAGGGGGCGGGAGATTTCTCACCAGGACCCTTAACCGAATTGAAGCAAAGTTCGCACCGGTCTTACGGGATACGCAAGACGATAAGGTTTCACAAGAACCATGTCGCGAGGCCGCTTCAATTCGGTAAACAGCCCGACCGGAAGTATGAAAGTTTGCGTTATTATTTTCAATCGGTACGGGATAAGGGCGAGAGATTTCCGCCCTTGGATGTTTTCCGAATTGAAGCGACCTTCAGATATTGTTCACCTAAAACCTTGTCTTCTTGCGCAACTGGTAAGACCAATGCGGACTTTGCTTCAATTCCATTAAGGACCTTCATGGAAAATCTCCGGGTCTTATCCCATACCGATTGAAAGTAAATAACGCTAGCTTTAATTCTTTCCGTCAGGCTGCTTACCGAATTGAAGCAGCCTCGAGACATGGTTCACGTGAAACCTTACCTTCTTACGCAACCCGTAAGACCGGTGCGGACTTCGCTTCAACTCGGTTAAGGGTCCTGAAGAGAAATTTCGCCCCTCTACTCGTACCGATTGAAAGTAATAACGCAAACTTTCATAGACTTCGATGTACCCGATCGAGTGGCAGCTGTTACAATATCTAGCAACAAGCTGTTGCGATGCCGCAACCAAAAATTACTTTTTTCCACAACTACTCTAAGAAGGCCCTATTTCATGGCTGCAACGGGGGTGTAAACTGGCCGATTGTTGACGAGCGGGAGGAAAAGTAATGTAGCGAGAGGAAGAGCGATTTAGCAAGAGGAAATATTCACTTTTCCTCCCGCTAAATCACTTTTCCAGAATTGCAGTGATCAGCTTGTGATCAATTTTTACTGATCCAAAATTAATTATGTATTTATTATTAATTAATTGACAGTAATAAATAATGAATTAATTAATTTTTAGAAATTTTGATGAAGTATATTTATGAATTACGATGTATGATTTTTGATGAATTGTGAGAACAGCCTATGATAACTAAATTAATTTTTTGGGGGTGAAGGTGGTGAATATGTCCGGCTCTGATAATCTGGTCATATTCTCCACTTTGGCCCTAAAAAAAATTTAACTCCAGCAGTACCGATGATCCAGAAGACAAATTGCTTTATTATTTACAACATGAAAAACGGTCTACCGTCTAGAGCGCTTGCTCAGTAACCTGTAGGAACCCGGTTCGAGTCCCGTCGGTGTTACTTTTTTTTAACTGCGCCTAAGCCAAGTATTCGCTCTCGTTTGTGCGATATTTTTCCGGATTGAAAATCTAATTTGGTTTTTTAACCGAACGTATCGTTCGAAAAAAATGTGCTGTCCGATTTTTTTTTTTTTTTTCTATTTTCGTGAATTGGGGAAAACAAAGGGTGTGTCGATTTTCTTTTCGGGCTGACTTTATTTTTTCATTCTTCCAAAAAGAAATTTATTTTAGTCACATAAACTGTATGTTTATGTGACTGTATTTCCGGATGATCCTATCCTTGAAGTTGCCAGTTCCGCAGCAAAAATAAATTTATTTTTGCGAGAATGAAAAAATAAATTCAACCCGAAAAGAAAATCGACACACCCTTTATTTTCCCCAATTCACGAAAATAGAAAAAAATTCGGATAGCATATTTTTTTTCGAACGATACGTTCGGTAAAAAAACTGAATTAGATTTTCAATCCGGAAACAATGTCGCACAAACGAGAGTAAATGCTTGGCTTAAACGCAGTTAAAAAAAAAAAGCAACACCGAAGGGACTCGAATCGGGTTCCTGCTGGTTACTGAGCAAGGATTCTAGACGTTAAACCGTTTTTCATGTTGTAAATAATAAAGCAATTTGTCTTCTGGATCATCGATACTTCTGGAGTCAAAATTTTTTTAGGGCAAAAGTGGAGAATATGACCAGATTATCAGAGCTGGACATATTCACCACCTTTACCCCCAAAAAATTAATTTAGTTATTATAGGCTATTCTCATAATTTATCAAAAATCATACATCATAATTCATAAACATATTTTATCAAAATTTCTAAAAATTCAATAATTCATTATTTATTACTGTCAATTAATTAATAATGTTGCAAACTAGCCGGCAGATCGTACGTCAGCGAAGCCGATCGATATACCGCGATAGCAGTAGCAGCCGCCTCGCTGCACGCTACGGCCGAGCCCCGCGCCGCGAGCTCGCGGAAACAAGCGAGCTCACCACTTGCACCAAAGTTCGAACGATCGCTTCGGCTTCGGTTTCGCGGAATCGGAGCGCTCTGATTGGTCAACTTCAATCGCTCGTTACTCCGAAACTATTGCGAATTGAGCGATCCGCTTCCGCGAGGACACTCCGGCGACCACGAGCTACCTTCCACTTACAGGCAGTGCGGGGGAATCCCCCGCACCTGTATAGTTTGGGATATTTATTTTCAATCGATATAGGAGAAAGGCGGTGGGTTTATCGCCAGGGTCGTTAAATCGAGTTGAAACGAAATTCGCATTGGTCTTACCAGTTGCGCAAGAAGATAAGGTTTCAGGTCAACCATATCTGAAGGTCGCTTCAATTCGGAAAACGTCCAAGGGGTATTTTAATCGGCGCACAAACTGTGTGCAGGCAGATGCGAGGTGATTACCCGAGTACAATGGGCGCTGAACGAAGTTTGTGCGAAGAAAAGTAGTTTTAAATTTATCAATCAGGCAATTTACCAAAGACGACTTCGATATGCAGGTGTCAATTGACGGTTCCTCGACATCGGACTAACACGATTCCGTAGTTTCGTGCGTCCCGGGATTTTAACGTAGTCTTTGCGAGTAGTGTTTACTTCGCATAAGTTTCAGAAAATGAGAGGGAATTGAAAACATTTCTGGATGGCATAAAAATCTGAACAAAATCAAGCGTATTAAAGGTGATGAAAAGATTAATTTTGCATAATAATAATGCCAAAATGTTATTAAAAAATCGATAAACAATAAAATTGTTAAACAAATCTCTCAGAAACCTAACTTTTATTTTTATGATAATGATTCGTTCACTTTTCTGAATACGTATGAATATTTTCACATTCGTTAATTTAATTTTAATTTTTTTGTCTATATGGGAAAAGTGTATAGAAAGTCACAAAATTCAAAGTGAATTTAAAAATCTAAAAAAATTCATACGGGTTCAGAAAAATTAACGAATCGTTTTCATATGTAAAAGTTGGGTATCCGGGAGATTTGTCGAATAATTTTATTTTTCATCAATTTGTTAATAACATTTTGAAATTATTATTATGCTGAATTAATATTTTCAGCACATGTAGTGTGCTTGAATTTTTTCAGATTTTTATACAATCGAGAAGTGTTTGCAATTCTCTTTCATCTCTGTAAAACTTATGCGAAGTTTCTATTTGCAAGGATTACATTAAACGACTATCGTTGTGTGAACGGAAGGACCGAACAAAAGTTTTGGTATACCCATTTCCTTATATATTTCTTTCGCAGATCCTGTTATTTACATTTGTATATCCTTATCATTACTATTCTAATGATGTCAACTGAGAGGCGTGAATTTTCATGGATCGTATGTCGAAACAGCATCAGCTCGCAGAGCATCGTTTGTCAGTTGTTTGAAATATCTGTCATACGTGGCAGAAGTATTAAGATATCTAATTGTGGAAGAACGAGAGAAGGAACGAGAGAAGGAACGAGAGAAGGAACGAGAGAAGGAGGAACGAGAGAAGGAGGAACGAGAGAAGGAGGAACGAGAGAAGGAGGAACGAGAGAAGGAGGAACGAGAGAAGGAGGAACGAGAGAAGGAGGAACGAGAGAAGGAGGAACGAGAGAAGGAGGAACGAGAGAAGGAGGAACGAGAGAAGGAGGAACGAGAGAAGGAGGAACGAGAGAAGGAGGAACGAGAGAAGGAGGAACGAGAGAAGGAGGAACGAGAGAAGGAGGAACGAGAGAAGGAGGAACGAGAGAAGGAGGAACGAGAGAAGGAGGAACGAGAGAAGGAGGAACGAGAGAAGGAGGAACGAGAGAAGGAGGAACGAGAGAAGGAGGAACGAGAGAAGGAGGAACGAGAGAAGGAGGAACGAGAGAAGGAGGAACGAGAGAAGGAGGAACGAGAGAAGGAGGAACGAGAGAAGGAGTAGTAAAAAGGAAAAGATAAGGGCCAACGAAATGCCGAAATTTTCAAAAAATATTGCGGATGACCCTGACCACTTCGGTAAATTTCTCTGCGAGCTGGTGCCGTTCAAAGAAAACATTCAAGACAACCCTAACCTTTCGACTGATATCATTGGAAGAATATCGAAAAATGTGTACAAAAAAAAATTACCGGAACCGCGCAAAGAATATTTGAGGAAATGGGTGTACCAAAATTTTCGTTGGATTCTATCATTCATAGAACGATACAATATTCGGCAAGCCATCGAAAACAACACAAGATTGTGAGTAATTTTTGTTATTTCGTGCGTTTACATCATTAAATATTTATAATTCATTTTGATCTAGCTCTACCTATCAAAGGCTGGGAAAATTTGCGAAGGGCAAGATGTGCCCCCGGGGGCACGAACCCAATTTTAGCGATGACGAGCAGGCAGAAGGACAGGCGGATGGACAGGCGGATGGACAGGCGGATGGACAGGCGGATGGCCAGGCGGAAGGACAGGCGGATGGACAGGCAGAAGGACAAGCAGGCGGACAGGTGGAAGGACAGGCGGACGGACAGGCAGAAGGAGAGACGGAACAACGAGAGAAGGAACAACGGGAGGAGGAACAACGGGAGAAGGAACAACGGGAGAAGGAACAACGGGAGAAGGAGCGACGGGAGAAGGAACAATGGGAGAAGGAGCAACGGGAGAAGGAGCAACGGGAGAAGGAGCAACGGGAGAAGGAGCAACGGGAGAAGGAGCAACGGGAGAAGGAGCAACGGGAGAAGGAGCAACGGGAGAAGGAGCAACGGGAGAAGGAGCAACGGGAGAAGGAGCAACGGGAGAAGGAGCAACGGGAGAAGGAGCAACGGGAGAAGGAGCAACGGGAGAAGGAGCAACGGGAGAAGGAGCAACGGGAGAAGGAGCAACGGGAGAAGGAGCAACGGGAGAAGGAGCAACGGGAGAAGGAGCAACGGGAGAAGGAGCAACGGGAGAAGGAGCAACGGGAGAAGGAGCAACGGGAGAAGGAGCAACGGCAGAAGGAGCAACGGGAGAAGGAGCAACGGGAGAAGGAGCAACGGGAGAAGGAGCAACGGGAGAAGGAGCAACGGGAGAAGGAGCAACGGGAGAAGGAACAACGGGAGAAGGAACAACGGGAGAAGGAGCAACGGGAGAAGGAGCAACGGGAAAACGAGCAACGGGAGAAGGAACAACGGGAGAAGGAACAACGGGAGAAGGAACAACGGGAGAAGGAACAACGGGAGAAGGAACAACGGGAGAAGGATCAACGGGAGAAGGAACAACGGAAGATGGAACAACGGGAGAAGGAGCAACGGGAGAAGGAACAACGGGAGAAGGAACAACGGGAGAAGGAACAACGGGAGAAGGAACAATGGGAGAAGGAACAACGGGAGAAGGAGCAACGGGAGAAGGAGCAACGGGAGAAGGAACAACGGGAGAAGGAACAACGGGAGATGGAACAACGGGAGAACGAACAACGGGAGAAGGAACAACGGGAGAAGGAGCAACGGGAGAAGGAGCAATGGGAGAAGGAACAACGGGAGAAGGAACAACGGGAGAAGGAACAACGGGAGAAGGAACAACGGGAGAAGGAACAACGGGAGAAGGAACAACGGGAGAAGAAACGAGAGGCGTCGCTCAAAGGCTTCACTCCCGAAGATGTGGCGGCTTCCTCGCATAAAAGGGCTTATTATGAAAGGGTAAGAAGTAATTAATAATATGAAACATGACGATAGTAATCATGATACTGATTTGTATTATATCGTTTCTGTTCTAGAAATTGCAAGAATTGCAAGATACGGTTCAACCACTCAGAAGGAGTGAGAGGCAGAAAAAAATGAGAAAGATGTGACGTGACGTGACGTGACGTGACGTGACGTGACGTGACGTGACGTGACGTGAAAAACTACTGGTGACGGTTTCAACGTTCGACAAAAATAATTTAAAAATTTACGATACAGTTCTGATCGATTAGAAAATTTTATAATAACTATATCTTGAAAAAATAAAATATTTATTATAAAAACATTTAATACTCGTATTTATTGGTTGTATTCATTTCTTTGTTGCTGTTTTACTTTAGGTAAAAAAAAGTATACATTTTCGTGTTATTAATCGCTGCACAAGTCTCGTGTCGCCTCATGTAGCGACTAATAGAGGAGAGCGGGGTAAAACGGGATAGTGGAGTAAAACAGGACCAACAATCGGGATGTATGTATCTCACTCGCACTCATATGTCACGTGGTACATCTTTCACATGGCCTTAAGGCGAGGTTAAACATGTACCACGTGACATGAATGCGAGACAGATAGAAACATTTTTCGAATTAATGCCATTTAAAACCGGTTGACATTTCGGATAAAACGGAAGCATCATCTGACCCCGTACTAAATTGTACGTCCGCTAATGCTTTGTATTTTCCCGAAAAGTCTACGGTTTCTCAATCGCATTCATTATAGATTTTGGTTACCGACTGAGTCGTTTCACATGTCCTTAACTGCGAATGCTGTAAGTGTGCCCGTTGCTGTGATCTTAATCACCCGGTTATTCCTTAAGTCAGTACTTGCGGACAACCTAAGCCCACGTAAGTTCAGAGAATTGAGAGTGGATTTGTGAACACTTTTCGTGAGATAAAAATCTGAAAAAATCAACCATATTAAAAGTACGGAAAAGATTGAATTTGCATAATAATAATGCCAAAATGTTATTAACAAATGAAAGAAAAAAAAATGTCCAACAAATCCTCCGGCAACTTAACTTTTTGTTCATATAAAAACGATTTGTTAATCTTTTCGAATATGTATGAATTTTTGCAGAATTTTGTTTCATTTTTGAAAATGACGATTTTTTATTAACTAAAAACGCAATTTTTTAAAATTACACGAAATTCTGAACAAATTCATACGTATTCAGAAAAATTAACAAATCGTTTGCATAAAAAAATGTTAGATTACTAATTATAGATACTAAGTGCTACATTTTTCAAGTCGTTTATACGAACCTTTACGCATATATTGATTATAGCGGAAGGTTACTTGTATTAAAGCAGATGTCCTTTACATAGAAAAACATTAACAGCAATGGATTGCAAAAATATGAACTGGTTTGTGCTTATTTTCTGAAAGGTACATATTCGTTCAGTTTCAAAGAATAATCCTCATTTTTTGCTCGATTTTGATGTATTACGGCGCATTCTCTTCCTTGAAAGATGCTCTACAAATTCACCATCTGGATATTCGGTACTATTTTCAGTTTAAAAATGACAGCCTTTTGTTTATCCATCGCCGAAATTCCTTCATAATATTAATAACGACGATAATGGGATAAATGTTCTAAGGACGACGTTATGAGGAAGCGAATGGATTTTTTCTTAAGGTGCGGCTAAAGATCAACATAACGTCAAAATAAAACTCTAACGGAATTTAAATAAAACTCTTTATTGCAATTTCGGGAAAGTTTTATTTAAATTCCGGTAGAGTTTTATTTCAAGTCCGAGAGAGTTTCATTTCAATTCCGGAAGAGTTTTTATCTGCAGTGGTAGAGATTTTGATAGAGTTCTAATACGGCAGAGATGTTTGGGGAGAGATATTTTCTAGTAGAGTTGTTATCTGGTAGAATTATGAGTGGTAGAGATATAAATGTGTCCACGCACATACACACACACACAAACACGCAGGATAAAAATAATAATGACATACAATTTAGTTAATCATTTTTTTTATTTTTAAAGAAAAAAAAATGTTTAAAAAAACTTAGAAATAAAATAAAAATAATTTGTATCCGGTTGGTATCTGTAACAAAAAATTACATTGCGTTAGTGTTATTCTTATTATTAATATACAACGTTAATTCTCCTTTTATGACCCTGAAGATATCTGCATCAGACAAAATTTCATCTTCGGCACTTCATAACTACCGTATTTTTCATCGTACAGATTTTTCTCTGGGCTCATTTTGTTTGTTATTAAATTCTTTAGGTAAGCATTTATTTTTAATCTTCTTCAAGGCAGGGCATTAAAAACAAATTCTTGGCACGCTATAACTGCCGTATTTTTCATCGTGTAGACTTTTCTCTGGGCTTATTTTTTTCGTTATGAAATTCTCTAGGTGAGCATTTCTTTTCTTTTTTTTTCACCATCTTCAAGGCAGGTCGTTGAAAATAAATTTATTTCACTAGGTGCGTAAAATGCGGTTTCACGCACGCTTCGCGTGCGTGCAACCGCATTTTCGCACCTTGTGAAATAAAATTTCGTACGATACTCGTGCATAAAACGTTTTCTGAACTCGTGTGATTGCAACACTCGCCTTCGGCTCGTGCTGCAAACTCACACTCGTCAGAAAAAGTTTTATCGCACTAGTATCGTAATGTACTATTTTGGCACGCCATAACTGCCGTATTTTTCTTCATGCAGACTTTTCTCTAGGCTCATTTTCTTCGCCCAATTTCATAACGAAGAAAATGAGACTAGAGAAAAGTCTGCATGATGAAAAATACCGCAGTTATGGCGTGCCAAAAATTTGTTTTCGACGACCTACCTTGAAGATGATGAAAAAAAAAGAAAAGAAATGCTTACCTAGAGAATTTCATAACGAAAAAAATGAGCTCAGAGAAAAGTCTACACGATGAAAAATACGGCAGTTATAGGGTGCCAAAAATTTGTTTTTAATGCCCTGCCTTGAAGAAGATAAAAAAAAGAAAAAATTCTCACCTAGAGAATTTAATAATAATCAAAATGAGCGAGAGAAAAATCTGTACCATGAAAAATACTATAGTTATAACGTGCCAAAGATGAAATTTTGTCTGATGCAGATATCTTCAGGGGCATCTCCTTTTACTCACCTTATATTTCTTCACCAAAAAGAGCAACCAAATTTCTCTCGACGGGATCAATGAACTCCTCCTTCACATTTGCTGATTCTTTCTCCTTCTCCTTCTCCTTCTCCTTCTCCTTCTCCTTCTCCTTCTCCTTGAATTCAGCCTCCGTCTCCCAGCCGCTTCTAGAAATACATAGCATTATTTATTAAAAGTGCATTATTTATTACATTACCATAAATGTATTATTTATTACAAAATACAAACCGCTTCCTTTCCACCGCGAGCTTCCATTTCATGTATGTATTCGACGCCGAGGACCCCAGATTGTAATATGATGAGCTGTAGAGTAGAGAAAAAAATTATTTATTATTTCCCTGTAATTATGTGCAATAATTTTACTGAATTGATGCATCGATTTAATCTACACACTACTGCAAAAGTTACACCGATGAATAAATTCAGTAAGATTGGTCTACGGTGTAAACTACGGAATACCACGTCGATTACACAGATGGACCATTCTTATTGAATTTATTCGTCAGTGCCATTTTTGCATTAGTGTGTAGATTAAATTGATCCATCAATTCAGAAAAATTACTTCATCGGTGTAATCTACGCAGTAATCCGTAGATTACATTGATGGATAAATTTAGTAAGATAGATCTGTCGGTGTAATCTATGCATTATTGCAAATGTATCCATCGGTGTTATTTTCACAGTAGTCCGTAGATTACACCGATGAACCAATTTTACTGAATTGATGGATCGATTTAATCTACTGCGAAAATGACACCGATGAATAGTTTCAGTCAGATTCGTCCATCTGTGTAATCTATGCATTATTGTGAATGTATCCATTGGTGTCATTTTCGCAGTAGTGCGTAGATTACACAGATGGACGAATCTGACTAAAACTATTCATTGGTGTCATTGTTGCAGTAGATTAAATCGATCCATCTATTCAGTAAAATTGGTGCATCGGTGTAATCTACGGACTACTGCGAAAATAACACCGATGGATACATTCGCAATAATGCATAGATTACACCGACAGATCAATCTTACTAAATTTATCCATCAATGTAATCTACGGATTACTGCGTACATTACACACATGGACCAATTTAATTGAATTTATTCATCGCTGTCATTTTCGCTGTTGATGAATCAATTTAATCTACCTACTACTGCGAAAATGACACCGATGAATAATTTCAGTGAGATTCGTCCATCTGTGTAATCTATGCACTACTGCGAAAATGACACCGATGGAAACATTCGCAATAATGCATAGATTACAGCGATGGACCAATGTTACTGCATTTATTGAACGATCTAATTTTTGCAGTAGTGCATAAATTAAATCGATGCATCGATTCAGTAAAATTGGTCCACTTTGTAATCTACACAGTAGACCGTAGATTACACTAATGGACTTATTCGTGGTAATAAAATTTTTTGTACTCACAATTTTGTTTGATCGGCGAGGCGCGTTGGAATTTTATGGTATTTTATGTATTCGATGTAGAAATGGTGATTCTCCCGGAGGTGGACGCGGATATAATCCTTCCGGCGGTTGGAGGGCCCCGACTTGCACCACACCTTCTTAGCTACCTCCGCCAAATCGGCACCCTTTATGTTATGCGGCGGCGTCGATAATATTTCTATCTTTGAAGAAATCGCGCACAACAATCGCCCGTACTGTTCATAATTTCGCGTAATGTCGGTATAATATCGCTGCGAGTTGGACATGGTGGCTGACGAAACTTCGTATGTTTATATGTCGTAACAATGCGTCGCTCTACCTTAGACGGTATTCGCAGTGTTACCACACGAAAAATCGAATATCGCGACACTGTGTGTCGCAATATTCGATTTTCCAACTCGCAGCGATATTATACCGACATTACGCGAAATTATGAACAGTACGGGCGATTGTTGTGTGCGATATCGTCAAAGACGAAAATATTTTCAACGCCGCCGCACAATATAAAGGGTGCCGATTTGGCGGGCGTAATTAAAAAGGTGTCGTGCGAGTCGGGGCCCTCCAACCGGCGGAGAGATTACATCCGGGTTCACCTCCGGGAGAATTATAATTTCTACGTCGAGTACATAAAAAAACATAAGATACCAACGCGCCTCGCCGATCAATCAAAATTATAAGTACAAAAAATGTTATTACCACTAATGAGTCCATCAGTGTAATCTACGGTCTGTGAGGCAATTTTCAAAAGTTTATATTTCGCGCCGGCTAGACGGTAGCCGTGCGTTAAGCGGCAGCAGCACTGCGCTAAGCCGCGGCGGAAGTGAGCGGCGCTGCGGTGAAGCAGCGACTAGGCAGACGGCGACTTGGTCGCAGAGCGTCGACACATGGAGAGAGTTTTGTACGACAATCGTTTTTATATCTTAATAAATTATCATAATAAACTATAATAAATTAAGATATAAAAACGATTGTCGTAATTTTGCATAACAATAATTTCAAAATGTTATTAAAAAATTGTAAAAAAAAATTATTCATAAAAATATGCGGTAACTCAACTTTTTTTTAATGAAAATGATTCGTTCATTTTTCGGAATACGTATGAATTTTTTCAGATTTTTATCTTTATTTTGATTTTTGCACATTTTTCCATGTAAAAAACAAGAAAAATCAAAATAAAGATAAAAATCTGAAAAAATTCATACGTGTGTGACGTACGGGCGTTCGGTACGTCGAAATAACCCCGTCGCGGGAAGCGCGACGAGTTTATATTTTTGTTCGGGATCGTTCCCGGTCCGTCCTCTACAGGACGTTTCCCGATGTTTCGTGCAGGTCGCTAAATAATTTAGGCAATGGTTTACTATGACTCGAGTTTTAATGTCCGAAATGGCACGTAGTATGGTTAATACAAACGGCTCTAATAGATTTAGTAAATGTGCCGGCAAGTACTCAAGCATACAAACGCTCACACACACACATACAATCGCACTTACAATTCTTATTCTCGTATGAGACTGTCCCCTTTATCCGCTCTCTTCCCTTTCTCTCTCTTTACACTCTTCACTCCTATTCTCTCACTCTCTCTCGTACGGTAATCACACACTTAAGCCTACACGACAATATTGTTCGTGGCGTGAATAATTACACTTATAACTAGCACGAACAGGCTGACCACCGCGGCGAGTAACACTTTTCAGGCTCCTTACGGCCATCGCGATTTCGCGTACTAATAGACCGGGGTGTTCCCTCAAGATTTACTTTACTCCTGCGGGTGCTGGACGAGGAGCCGATCCGAAGTTCAAGCTTTCGCTTTCACTGTATCTTCGGGACTGTCCTCCCTGGCTCGTACATCCGCCGATCTCTCGACCGACGGGTGACGCGCCGGGGAGGATTTCTGCAAGATCGCGAAATTGTAACTCGCTTGAGCGGAGGCGACAGGAGACATTTGCATGTCTCCCCGAGCCCTCGACTCTCGAGAAAAATATCGCGCGACCCGCGTCGCATAGAATAACGCCGCGGTTGGCGCGATATAGAAAGAATTAACACGGGAAATTAAATACTGAAAAGGCAACGGAATACATCCTGTGTATGCCGATACCTTGACAGTCAATCCCGCGCTGACGAGCCCGAACGTGCCATTCCGCGAGTTCTGTCGCAGAAAAATTTAGAAATAAAAAAACGAACGCTGCGCGAAACGTGACATCCCTCCCCCCTTAAGAGTCGACGCCCTCGTCGACCCGATCATCGGGATGATCGAATAGGCAAGCGCGCCAACTCGGCGGGTCGTGGATTTAACAAAATAAAAATAAAATGAAAATAAAATAAAAATAAAATAAAAATAAAAATGAAATTAAAAATAAGCTTGCCGGCTAAATATTTTAAAAGTAATAAAAATAGAACAAAAGATATAAAGTCAGTAGGAAAAAAAACAACAAAGATTATTTATACGATACCGACAACTTGCGAGGCACGACACTTCACTTAAAGTTTTTAACACGGTGCCCGTTCCGACGGGTAACGACGCGGTGGTGGCCGTAATCGCTTGCCGTCGGCACTCTCGATATAGCGACGGCCGTGTTCCCTCGCCGTCGACAGCTGGGCTGATGCGACGGCCGGGTTCCCTCGCCGTCGACACGTTCAGTCCTCTTCGTCGAAGATTTCTGAGCCAGCATCGGTCTCGTCCTCATCATCCGATGATCCCGAAGCACCCTCAGAATCGTTGCTCTCGAGATCCTCCGAATCCTCGCTGGCCAGAGCCGAAGCGAAAGAGGCTGTAGCCACCGTCTCCGGGCCTATGGAGTTTTCCGATCCCTCGGTTTCGTCACGATCGACAGACGGTGCCTCTCGTCCCGATCCCTCGGCCGTTGATTCGGCGTCGTCCCTGGTGTCGTTGGAATCGCTGCTAGGCGTAGCCGGTCGCATGGCCCGCTCCAACGCGATCGCCCTGGCTCGCAGGATGTCCTCGATTTCGCCGAGGCGTCGCTCGGCGGACGCGAAGGCATCGTCCACATTTATTGCAGGGACTGCGGCAGCGTCCGCTGGGCCTCCGCTGGCCGCGGCCGCATCCCGACCTTCCTCGGGGTTACCGTCGGCTGCCGCTACGCCAAGCTCATCGCCTCCGAGTACGTCGGCGACGGCTCGACGTAGGTTTTCCATGAGGGAGTAAATCCGCTCCCGGTCGGAGTCGAGAAGGGGTCGCATGGCGTGCGGCCCTGTCCACCGAACAAACGCGACGTCCTCCCCGGGCTGCAGCTCTATCGCGGAAGTCTGCGTTCCCTTCTCCTTGGTTGTGACCTGGGCCTGGATGCCCTTGTCCTTCACGGCGACTCTGCCCCTTTTTGGCCTTGTGGCTATAAAACTCATGGACCTTATCGTTGCTGGTTTTTTCACCCCGAATCCCGGGTACATCCACGCCAGAGCCGGCGGCAGATCTCCCAGGCCGCCAGTCATCCCCTCCGCGGCGGAGGGCAGCGGCAGAGCCGACCGTCCCCCGGCAGCGTTTTTCGGAACGGCGCCGAGTCCGGTCGGCGGAATCAGCCGATCGGCCACCTGCGACTCCCGTAGCTCTTCAACTCGCTGGATATAGCGGGCGAGACAAGCTCCAGCGTGCTGCTGCTTTTCTCGCTCGCCGAAACCATCCCCGCACAGCGCACACACGTGAAACCCGCGGCTTCCCATAAGCCGCCCCTCGAAGCACTGTTCCCAACCTGGGCAGTCCGGCGCCCGCTTGCCGCAACACACGCACTTGCCCTGGAGCGTCGAGGTCACTATTCGCAGGTCCATAATGTCGCTTTATTTGTGTCACAACACTGAGTTTTTTTTTTTTTTTTTTTTTTTTTTCAAATAGATCCGACCCGAGTCGTTGGTACGCGAACTTTGTTCCTTTTAATTGCAACACGCAGAAGAGTCGAAGTTGACGCACGGACGCTCGGAGCTAATCTGCTTTGTAATTTTTCTTCGGTGGTGAGCCTCGCACCATCGCCAATGTGATATGGTGGGAGGTACAGGGGCCCTACGAGGGCCGTCGGTCACCTAATCCTGCACCGGGTCTTGCGGAGGGAGCGAGCGCGACGACGTTTTGTCTCGGCGCTCGACTCCACTCGAGATAACGGCGTCTTTCTTCGAATCCTCGGGGACTGCTGAGTCCGCACTCCGACGCGAGGTACTGGGAGAGCGATAACTTTGTTTCGACTGTGGTGATGACTGAGTCCCTCGGCCACACTCGATACTCGCTCTACGTTTGAGTTTTATTTCTTCGGGCTTTGATTTCTTCTTGCACGCTGCACAAAGACCCGAGACCAAATTCCAGGCTCTCGCACGTGATAAATATAACACGAACGTTCCAGCTAGGAAAGCCTGGACGGAAAATCCGATGAGGAACAGGCTATGCTGTTGTTGCCGGTCGCGCCGATGCGTTCCGATTTCTCGGACCCGGTTTTCGATTTCGAATAGCGATTCTCCGTCCTCTTGAATTTTCCAAGAGCTCGTTCCCTTTAAATATTTACCGGAGTTTTGGGTTTCTTTAAACAATGCCATGGTTGTGGTCAGATTTAACAACCCAGGCACTATTGTTGAAATATTTAATGTTACATCGGGCAAATAAAAATATTGCTCGCGACTTTCATACGTTCGTATGCCCGTCAAGGCGGTCGTACGCGTTCGTCCGACGCAATTAGGGCTCAAGTGCAATATTCCCGCGCCGTCCAATGTTGTCGTGGTTTCAACACTTCCCATACACAGGATGTGTATTATTTCCCGTTCGTTGAGGGAGAATAACCACCCCCCTTGGGACGGCAAATGCGCCCAGAAAGCTCCATGCTGCGGTCTTATTCTTATATTGCATTTGCGATAAGCCGCCGGCGACGGATGATTCAGCATAATTGCCTCGCACTGCTCCGATGTCGAGACCTCGTGAAGCGGTGTTTCCATGGAGCAAATATATTTTTGCTCGAGGTGCTTGCAGCTTCCGATATAGATGGAATCTGCCAGGAAATACGAACGACGATCCGCCGACACTGCGATGTAGTCCGTCGCCGGTATGATATGAGCGGATCCCGTTTGGTTGACGTCATTTTGAGGTACCGGCCATGGATGCATTCGGTACAGGATATAATTCATGCGATCCAAGAGCGGTATATGGGTCACGATTAGCATTCTTCCGCCGTGAAAAACCAAATCGGCATGTGCTACACGAGCGAGCAGTTCGCCGCGTAGATACTCGGCGGAGAGAGGAAATTCAAACTCCGGAGTTCGCGCCTGGATCTCGCGTGAGACGGCCAATAGCTGTGCCGCTGAGAGCACGGCTGGGTCGTAGCGACCGTCTCTGGCGGCCGTTATCACGCGCAGATACTGTCCGCACGCCTCGATGTAGCGGTCGACTTTCACCTCCACGCGACGAGCATAGTTGACGAGCTCGATCCGGAATATTACTTCAGCGGTGTCCTTCGTGACACCCCCGAGAGCTTTATAGAGCGCGCGGATGCGTTTCGACATCTCGTCGACCCTCTTCGTTTCCGACACATGTTCTTCGTGCAGCTCTTGTAGTTTGGAGCGAGTGAGATGCATTTGTTTGCCTATCAAGTGAGTAAGATTCGCTTGATCGGCAAACAGTCTGTCGATTTGTCCGTTGATATATTCAGCGTCCTCTTCATTCATCGTCCCGAAAAGCGATTTACTCAGAGATCCGATAAATCCCAGAGGCACCGAACGTCTCTTCATCGATCTTATCATCGGATCGACGACGGGTTTGACCGGTAAAGAGTCGTGCGAAATTGTTGACAATTCAGCCGCGCACATTTTCGCGTGTCCGATACGGCTGAGAAGATGTTCCGAATTTATTAATTCTTGACATTTCCCGCGCGGAAAATTAGTCCCGAGAAAAAGATTATACGTCACTTCGCGGCACCGTTCGAGAAGATTTATTATGTGTTCTTCTTCCTTCGGAAAGTCGCTCAGGAATTTCTCCACATCGATGAACGTTGTCACTTTCCAGTCCACATGCTGCAGTCGGAGCGTAACCACACGCTCGTAGTAAAGTCCCGGTTGATTGGTTACGGGCGTAATATGATAAGCATTTTCGGGGCTTAAATTTCCCCGCACGATGACTATCACGCCCACAATCGCGATTAGAAGCTTCATTGTTCCTTGGCGGGCCCTTCGTTGTCACTATTGCGCGTCTGCAAACACAGTTCTTAATCTATTTATTCGCAGTTTACACAGGTTTGTTATCATCCTAATACGCTCGTCACACTGAACAATTTATTATTCTTGCCGTAGAGATTCGACACGAGTAAGAAATGCACAATTAGACGGCTATTCGACTGTGACTCTGAGACAGCTGTTTCCTGTCTCTCTCTGTCGTAGGCCTCGCGTTACGCGTCGTGCCTTCGCACGGCACACAACGTTCGAATCTTTATGGCTTACAATTTTCATTCATACATCATTCATATGCCAGCTTAACTTTGTCGAAATGTTTACGAATTCTAACTCCGTTAGGGGCTTCTAATATGACATTACTTAGATCTGAAATTTCTATTATTTTATATGGCCCGTGGTATTGACAGTCGAGTTTCCCCTTTCGCGGCTCTTTTAATACGTAGACACTGTCGCCTACTTTGCCTTCGAAAGGACGGACCTTTTGATCGTAATAAAATTTCGTTCGCTCCTTTGCCTTGTTGAGATTCTCTCCAGCGATCGCGCGTAATTCCGACAATCGTTTAATCAGCGCGATGGTGAAAGAATTATACGTCTCTAATTTATTGCCCACCGGAAATTCACTCGGTAGTCGAGGTAATTTCCCGTAAACAATTTCATATGGCGTAAAATTCGTCGCCTCGTGTACGCTAGAATTATAGCATAATTCTGAATACGGCAACAAGCGATCCCAATCATCATATGTCGTAGCATAATTTTTTATATATTCGACTAACATTATGTGGCTTCTCTCGAGTGCTCCGTTTGTTTGCGGACGATACCCGGAAGTAGTCAAATGTTTTATGCGGAATATTTTCGCGATCTCTGCAAAGAGGCTGCTAGTGAAAGCTGAGCCCCGATCCGTGAGAATCGCGCGCGGTGCACCGAACTGCGCGATTAATCGTCGCGCCATGGCCTCGGCGATAGTCGTGGCCTTGAGGTCCGGTATTGCTTCGGCGAGACAATATTTTGAAAGGTTGTCCTGCATGGTAAGAATATGTTTATTCCCATGCGGAGTAGTCGGCAACGGCCCTACAGTATCGAGAGACACTTTATCGAATGTATCGGCCGCTGTATCAGTTAGTAGCATCGGCTCGCGAGTTTTAGCTCGGACGAGCTTCTGCTCCTGACATCCCTTACATCGTCTGATGAAATTTTGAATTTCATTTCGAAGTGAGGGCCAATAAAAGCGTTCCCGAATTTTTCGGTAGGTTTTCGTCACCCCTCGATGTCCTCCTACTAGGCTCGAGTGAAATTCTTCGATTATCCGAGGGCGCAGTTCCTCCGTCGGCAACTGTAAGCCGCCATAACAGACGGTCACGCCGATCCCGGATTTCCCGAATATTTCATCCAATATATGGACAATCCGTCCACTCGGTAAATCGTCTGAAAAATCGCCCGAACGCGAAATTCGAA
This sequence comes from Ichneumon xanthorius, assembly GCA_917499995.1. Taxonomy (NCBI): domain Eukaryota; kingdom Metazoa; phylum Arthropoda; class Insecta; order Hymenoptera; family Ichneumonidae; genus Ichneumon; species Ichneumon xanthorius. The sequence goes on from CAKJTD010000107.1 coordinate 396,053, forward strand.
AAGATTCGACATCTGTGCGCTCAAGAATTTTTTCCAAGTTCCTTAATCCCTTTATTATGTTATCCTCGGTAGTACGATCGAAGTAACGGGACTTTACGACGACGCTGTAAACCTTTCGCCCCCCGATCGGTGTTACAGCTATCTGTCCGAGTTTTAGACCTTTGGTTTTTATTTCGGACGCGTCAATTTTCCCGAGGTCGGCCAATAATCTTCCGATTATTGTCGTCAACTCGCCGTCCGCTGAGATAAAATGTACATAATTATCCGCCCTGTAGGTTAAACACTCTCGAGTGCCAACCACCGGACGAACAGATTTTTCTAGGATTTGCTTGTCGGATTTTTCACTCGGACTATCCGTTTCGGGATCGGAGGAAGACAATTCAATGACTTGGAAATCACTTCCCCCCGTTACCGAATTTTGAGCGGACGACGGAATCGTGGGTGAACTCACGGTTCCCTCGGTCGCCTCCCCCCTAGATTTTTCTCGGGCAATTGTTCGAGTACTATGGGGGGTCGACCTCGCATCGGGGATGATACCCGAAGGGGGCAACGACCATCTGACCGTTCGGCGCGGCTTGTTAAGGATATTTGACGCATCGGTCGCGACGTCAGGCGCGCTGTTCTTTCCAGCCTCGCTTTCGTCATCGGCCTCTGTGCCATCCTCCGCGTTGCCGACCGGTCTCGCTCCCTTCTGGCTCACGCGCCGAAGCAACTCGTTCTCGGTCACGCCAGACTCTTTTTCCGATAATTTCTCTAGTCTTCGGACTAATTCGTGATCATCCCCGGATGCCTCGAAAGGATCGATTTCATCGAGAATCTGCTGAGCTTCCGGGTCGATCTCGTCTCCTTCAGAAACAAAATCTGGCCATTCGAATTTATCTTTTTCCGACACGATCTCGGCGGCCGTTTGCTTTTCCTTTGCAAAACGTTCCTCCAACAATCGTATCGTTTCGTCGAATTTATTTATCGATTCTCTTATTCGACCTGTTTCGTCTCGGATCTGCATGCCGTCTGTTTTAGCATGCCGTTCCTCCAACGAGCGCAGAGATTTGTCAAATTTTGATATCGATTCTCGGATCGATTGTGGTGTGAATTCCGAGCTTCCGGACGGCAAGATTTCCGCGATTGGCTGGAACTCTTCGTCATCCTCGGTATCTGTCACAGGTGGATTTAGCGCTACAGGGATATCTGTGCCTGTTGCCTCAGCGGCAACAGAAGGGCCAGGAATCGTCTCGGGATCCACGTTATCCGTGACGGTAACAGGCTCGACGGGTGTGATCGGCCGCTTCGGTGGAAGAAGAGGCACCGGCAACGTGTTGCGATGCACACGCTCCGCGGGGACATCCGAAACGTCCGAGCTCGAGTCTAGCTCTTTGTAATTCGGTGGCGGAGCAGGCACGGGACGTAACTTCGCACGCGTGCGTGCAGCCACCGCGTCTTGCCCAGATTTTGACGTAGACGAAGCTCTCTCTCGGCTCGCGGACAACGCTGGCTTTAGTATCGATTTCGGCTTCAAGATTTGACGTTTCGAAGCCGCGCCCTTACTAGCGCAAGAAGACGTAATCGGTAGTACCGCGTGAACCTCGCGCGTCTCCCTCTCCGCGTCCGAGTCGCTACTATCGCTGGAACTCGATTTTTCCGGATTTACTGGATTACGCGAGAGAGCATCGGCATTCACGTTCAACCGTCCTGGCTTATAAACGAAATCGAAATCATACTTTCGTAACCGCATTTTCCACCGCGCGAGCCTCTTGCCTGGATCGAGAGTCGTTCGCATCCATTTGAGAGGCTCATGGTCGCTTACGAGAGTGAACTTCTTTCCGTACAAATATGTCGCGAATTGTTCGATTGAATCAATAATCGCGAGACATTCTTTCTCAGTTGTTGAGTAATTGGCTTCGGCCGGAGAAAATACACGCGAATGGTACGCGACGGGAAGATCGAAATCATCGTGCTTCTGCGACAATACGGAGCCGAGCGCGAGATCCGACGCGTCCGTTGTCAACGTAAACGGCTTCGTCACATCAGGATACTGCAGTATTGGTTCCCTGCAAAGGGCTTTTCGCAGACTCCGGAAACTCTTCTTTTCTTCTCTTCCCCAGCGGAAGGCTTGTCCCTTTTTCAATAAATCCGACAGCGGCTTAGATCGCGCAGCAAAGTCCTTAATGAAACGGCGATAATAACCGGTTAAACCGAGAAACTCTCGAATGTTTTTCTGGTTTTTCGGATCCGGAAAGTTTCGGACGGACTCGAGTTTTTTCGGATCCATCCGTAGACCCTCGCAGCTCACGATGTGGCCAAGATAAGCCACCTCTCTGCGCAAAAACTCGCACTTGTCGGGCTCTAAGCTCAGGTTCGCTTCCTCTAGACGCATCATGAGTCGGCGAACCTTGATTGCGTGTTCTTCAAGAGATTTCGCGAATACTACGACGTCATCCAGGTAGACGAATAATTCTGTCCCCTGGAGTCCTACCAGCACGCGATCCATCAGACGCTGAAACGTCGCGGGAGCGTTCTTCAGACCTTCCGGCATTCTACAATACTCGTAGTGGCCGTTCGGCGTGGAAAACGCGGTCTTACAAGCATCCCTAGCATGCATCGGAATTTGTTGAAAGCCGCTGGCCAAGTCGAAAGTCGAGAAATATTTGGCCTGGCCCAGCTGTTCCAAGATTTCGATCATATTTGGTAGCGGATACGCATCTGAGATCGTTTTCTCATTCAATTTTCTGAAATCGATGACCATGCGCATCCGGGGTCGTCCTTGCGAATCAGGTTTCTTCGGCACAATCCACACCGGTGAATTGTACGGAGACCGAGAATGGGTTATTACTCCGTCGCCGAGTTTCTTCTGTACCTGATTTTCGAGCTCGCTACGGTAAACTACGGGAAATCGATACTGCTTCGCGTTTACCGGTAAATCGTCGATTGTCGGGATTCGATGATAGACGAGATCGGTTCGTTGCAATTTGTCTCCCGGAAGTTTAAATCTATACGGGAATTCCTCGATCAGTTTACAAACGTGTGTGCGTTCGGTACCGCTGAGGTGATCTAGTCGTAATATTTTCATTATCGCGCCTACCCTGTCGGTGGGAGGGGCAACGTCCTGATCGGTATCAGACGGGTCCGATAACGAATCGTCCTCGTCTGGATGGCCATATTCGAATGGCTCGAGTTCTTGGGGAGGCAGTTCGATTTCTACGTCTTCGAATCGCGTATTAATTGCCAAGACGTGGCAAGTCCCCTCTTGATTTTTCACGATCGCGTTACCGATGTAGACCCCCGCGAGTGTTGCTATCCGCGGCAAGTACCCCTCGTTCAGGATATTGTTCGCGACGGGTAGTGCGATCTGTTCACGCATGCGCGCGCGTAATTTGAATTTCCTATTCGCGGGCTCTTCATGCGTTATTAATACTTTTTCCGCGTTTCCGTGTTCGAACGCAGGATTTCCAAGAAAAGGTTTAGGTCGAATCGGATCATCTCGCGTGACTAGAGCTTTATGGTGGAAGGATATTTCGGCTCCTTCCTCATAAAAATATGGTTTACCGATAAGGGCATCGCTTTTTAGTGGCAAATGTCGCAAGACGTAAAACTTCGTCGGTCTTTCCGAAAAATGGAGGAAAACCGACCCTAACGTAGGAATCTGAGTTTCCTCTAAACCGGTTATCCAAATTACATCATCGGTATTAACTGTTAATTTTTCATAGAGGGCGCTCAGTTTGATTAGACTAGTTGCGGAGCCCGTATCCAGGAAGAATTTACCCGTCTTATGACGTAGCTCCGGAGCTGTCATCTCTACTGCTGGGTCCTCGACGGGGTCTGGGGTCCAGACGACGAGACATTGTTCTCCAGGAACTTCACGGACTGTTGGCCGTCGGGAGATCGAGCTGGCAACCTCGGTGAAGGTGGTCTGTTTTGGCCCGCCGTCGGTGCTCCGAGACGAGCCTCCTGCGAGTTTAAATGAGCGTCATTGCTCGGCTGCGGCTGTACGTATGCCCGGTTCCACGGACAACACGGACAACCCCGACCGTACCAGCAATAACGGTCACCGCAACCCTCCGTCCGAGGATTAAATTCGGATCGACGGTTCATCCGAGGAGACAAGGACGCATCTCGTCGTGCAGGCTGATTCGAGCTGAAATTTCTATACCCATCCGGTCGCGGGGAATTCGCGCGCGCTTCCGACTGATTCGTACGCGGCACGAATTCTCGTCGTTCTCCGTCGCGCGAAAAAAAAACTAACGCTTCTGTCCGTTCTTCCTGTCGTTGCGAAGGAAGATTCGTGTCTAAATATTCCGCGAGCTCGTAAGCCTCTTCGAGGGTTTTGGGCTTTTGGAGGAGCACTCCCGCGCTCATCTGTGATGGCAGCCCTCTGATGAAAGTACCACGACCCATACCGTACAGCGGATCCTTGTCTTCCGCCGGCGGTTCGGCGCCGTACTCAGCTCGATACGCGTTTCTACCGCACGCGATGACTGTTCGAACCCTATCGTAAAAGTCGCCGACCGATTCGTCCTTCGACATACGCATCGACGATAGTTTTGAAATATAATAATCGTACGTCTTACCGGTCGTATGACGTTTCTTCAATGTTTTTACCAGATCCGCGATCGTGTTGATCTGTAATCCGTGTAAGCAATTACGTACCGCGCCACGTAATTTACTAATAACGATAGCGACATAATCGCTTTCTTCCGTGGCCGGGACGCTTACCGCCAGGTTCTGCACGTCCTGCAGGAAATCTCTTAGGGAGATCCCCTGCCCGTCGTACAGGGGCAGATTGTTAAATCGATTTTGCAGGGTCATGCCCTGCATCATGGTCGTCATGTTCTGCACCGAGGTGGCAGACACGTCAAGGGCACGCGCGATCGCTGGATCCGGGTCAGTCATGATTTATTTTAATTATTATTTCAATCGAAGTAACTCGACTGACAATACCCGGAAAGAAAAAAAAAAAAAAAAAAACAAGTGATTTTAAAATTCAAAGAAAAAACGAAATTACGGGAAGTAACCGGGATCCCACTTCTGACACCAGTTATTTGTGACGTACGGGCGTTCGGTACGTCGAAATAACCCCGTCGCGGGAAGCGCGACGAGTTTATATTTTTGTTCGGGATCGTTCCCGGTCCGTCCTCTACAGGACGTTTCCCGATGTTTCGTGCAGGTCGCTAAATAATTTAGGCAATGGTTTACTATGACTCGAGTTTTAATGTCCGAAATGGCACGTAGTATGGTTAATACAAACGGCTCTAATAGATTTAGTAAATGTGCCGGCAAGTACTCAAGCATACAAACGCTCACACACACACATACAATCGCACTTACAATTCTTATTCTCGTATGAGACTGTCCCCTTTATCCGCTCTCTTCCCTTTCTCTCTCTTTACACTCTTCACTCCTATTCTCTCACTCTCTCTCGTACGGTAATCACACACTTAAGACTACACGACAATATTGTTCGTGGCGTGAATAATTACACTTATAACTAGCACGAACAGGCTGACCACCGCGGCGAGTAACACTTTTCAGGCTCCTTACGGCCATCGCGATTTCGCGTACTAATAGACCGGGGTGTTCCCTCAAGATTTACTTTACTCCTGCGGGTGCTGGACGAGGAGCCGATCCGAAGTTCAAGCTTTCGCTTTCACTGTATCTTCGGGACTGTCCTCCCTGGCTCGTACATCCGCCGATCTCTCGACCGACGGGTGACGCGCCGGGGAGGATTTCTGCAAGATCGCGAAATTGTAACTCGCTTGAGCGGAGGCGACAGGAGACATTTGCATGTCTCCCCGAGCCCTCGACTCTCGAGAAAAATATCGCGCGACCCGCGTCGCATAGAATAACGCCGCGGTTGGCGCGATATAGAAAGAATTAACACGGGAAATTAAATACTGAAAAGGCAACGGAATACATCCTGTGTATGCCGATACCTTGACAGTCAATCCCGCGCTGACGAGCCCGAACGTGCCATTCCGCGAGTTCTGTCGCAGAAAAATTTAGAAATAAAAAAACGAACGCTGCGCGGAACGTGACACGTGTTCCGAAAAATGAACGAATCATTTTCATTAAAAAAAAGTCGAGGTACCGCATATTTTGATCAACAATTTTTTTTCTCAACAATTTGTTAATAACATTTTGAAATTGTTATTATGCAAAATTAGTCTTTTCAGTGCCTATAATAAGTATGCATTTTTTCAGATTTTTATAACATCGGGAAGTGTTTGCAATTCTTGCCCAAATTTCTCGAATTTAGACGAAATGAACACCACTCGCTGGAGCTACCTTTAATAAATGCAGTAACATTGGCCTATCTGTGTAATCTACGCAGTAGTCCGTGAATTATACAGATGGATAAATTAAGCAATACATTAAGTTTGGTTCATCGGTGCTATCTATCTATGAACTACTGTGTCTTATGTACTTACACATGTATTATGTACTTACGCATTTCGCGACCCATTTCTTTTCTCGACACGCCACAGAATGAGCTGAAAGCTGTCAAGGGATGATGAAGGCGAAGATCCCAATACCAACCAAAATTCACTCGATGCTCTGAAGTCTTTTTCAATGTATTATCATAAAAAGTAAATCAGAGTTGGGAATGCAAGTATTAAGGGATCCAAAGGTGAAATATACCATCCGATCTTTCCGCTTCGATAATTCGGTTGTACCGATAAAGCTGGTTCACGAATGCTTCAGTGAATCGACGAAATCCACTCAATTCCACCGGAAGTCGGGTTCCTTTGCATCGCAGAATACACGAATCATTTATTGGTAAAAGCTCAATAGTGACACCAACCCGGGGTCTTGATTCAATCGGTCTATCAGTGACTGGTGTACACCCTGTTTCAACGAGAAGGCTGGTTTCACTCCGAGTAGTATAAAAAATTATTGCCCTTTATAATGATATTCGATTTATATCCCGGAGGAAAAAAAATGCCATTGCGAAACTCTTTTTGGTCAATCCAATGTTGGATTATAATTCTCACGATAATAGAGAGAGATATATTCGGTTACGCCGATAAGGCTGGTTCACGAATGCCTCAGTGAGTCGACGAAATCCACTCAATTCCACCGGAAGTCGGGTTCTTTTGCATCGCAGAATACAGTAGAACCTCGATTATCCGAACCAATTTCGACCGGAGCTCGTTCGGATTAACAAAAATTCGGATAACAGAACAGTCAAACTGTTTTACGCGATATAGCGTGATACATATCGAAAAAATTACAGTACCCACATATTTTAAATATCTTCAAAACTTCATCACGAAATCCACAGTTTTCGTTTAGCGCAAGAGAGTTGTATGTCTTATTGCAGCCAAATTTTTTAAATGTCGGAGATCGTTAACTTACAAATATCTTACGAGCCCGCTAACAATGCTCTCCCTTATCGAGTTTGGAAAGTGTTTCTAATTTTTTTCCAGCATCAGTACATTATGCTTACGCTTCGAGGTCGAAAGACTGGACGCTGAATCCATAACGCAGTAAACTACGAGACCAGTTATGAGATTAACGAAAATAAATTTTGAATACGTGCGTATTTGCTCGGCTGAGAAACTCGTAAATACTGTGCATACGACTGGCGTGCATTTACGGTACCGCTGTGTGAGTCTATGCGAGCTCGAGCGTTCTTGAATTGGCTTGTCGTTTATAGCGTGCAACAATGTAAGAATACGAGAATTTCGCGCAATTGTTCGGATAATAGAAACTTTATCCGAACCAGCGGCAGTTCGGATAACAGAGTGTTCGGATAATGGGTGTTCGGATAATCAAGGTTCTACTGTACACGAATCATTTATTTGGTAAATACTCAAGAGTGACACCAACCCGGGGTCTTGATTCAATCGGTCTATCAGTGACTGGTGTACACCCTGTTTCAACGAGAAGGCTGGTATCACTCTGAGTAGAATAAAAAATGATTGCCGCCCTAGTGGAACTGGTGTAACCACGGATTCGGAGTTGCATCGTAGTCGCAGTCGCACTAGGGTTGACTAGACATGCATCTGCGAGTTGCAATGACTATGACGAGACTCCGGGTATACTGGAATGAGACCGATCGCTTTGTTCAAACTTTTAACCTTTATGCAACTCTGTTTTGATGGCCTCGAGCGATCCCCATGCAACTACAAATCAAATAAATGCGACTATACAACGATGGTTGCAAGGGTTACAGAAAAAACGACGTTAGAATATAGGTTGTACGCGAGTCTAGAGCGAGTTAAAATTTTGAGCATTGTGCATTAGTCTATTGAAGTCTGCCGGTGGTCACGTCAGTTCCATTAGGGCGATTGTCACGCAATGAAAATTCATTTGTGGCGTGAGTGGTCGGTCGAATTCAATTGTTTATTAACGAAAAGTCAGTCTGTTCACGGAATTCATCGGCCATGGCCGATTATACGTGCCAAGAATACGTGAACATGATTAAATGCCTGGGCTGGGCGGAAGGTAATCAACGGCAGGCGGCGGTAAGATATCGGGAGCTGTATCCCAACGCGCAGCGCTTTCCGAGCGAAGAGGTGATGGCCGCGGCAGAGCGACGAGTCGCGGAAACGGGCAATATTATGCCACAACGCGGGCGCAACGGAGGACCCCGTTTGCGTCAACGGACACCTCGTCGAGAGGAACGCGTGCTCCGAAGATTTGAACGAGACCCGGAGACATCGACGAGAATCGTGGCCCGCGAGTTGAACATGAGCCAGTTCACCGTGTGGAAAATTCTGAGGAGTAACCATCTAAAGCCGTTCCACAAAACTCCGGTGCAGGTCCTTCACCCTGGGGATCCTCCACGGCGAGTGGCATATTGTGAGTGGCTTCTCCGGCATTACGAAGCGGACAACGGCTTTCCAGCCCGCATTTTATTCACCGATGAGGCGTCATTTGACGAAAGCGGCATGCGCAATTGCCACAATGAACACGTGTGGTCACCCGAAGACCAGAATCCCCATGCGGTGAGAGAGCGCAGCCATCAAATTCGATGGAGCGTCAACCTCTGGGCAGGGATAATTGGAAACCAATTGGTACAAGTAATTTTTTAAAAATGATTCTATCGTAGACGTGCTGAGCCTTGCCGAATAGAACCGCTGAACACTACTGATAAATACTACTGGCAGTATCCAGTAGTTAACTACTGAACATTAATGGGTATTTTGAGTAGTTAACTACCCAAAACTACTATGAATCTCCAGTAGTTAAAAATACTCGAAACTACTATGAATGCCCAGTGGTTTACTACTGAGTATTGCTTGTAGGTTTTAGTGGTTCACTAGTCAGTGTTACTGGTAGTTTTCAGTAGCTCTACTTATAAGGAGTAATTACTGATGCAAGGAACCACTACGTCCTCAGTAATAACTACTGATTGTTGAGGAGTAACTACTAAGAAGTAGTAACTACATGTGTAGTAACTACTCCAATGCCAGTAGTAACTGCTGAACCTCCAGTAGTCACTACCAGACCCCTAGTATAGTTTTTTTCGGTGGGGGGATGTACCACTATGATTCCCTAGTAAGAAAAAAAGTCCGTTCGCATCCTCATACCGTCGTCCTTCCAACATTTTTCCCATTCTCGTCCTTTTTTAATCATTTTATAGCTTGGACCCATCGTAGTTCCGAATCGAGTCACGACGGAAACGTATTTACACCTCCTCAGGGAAGAGCTACCGGAATTACTGCAAGCCGTGCCGATCGACATTCGACGGGAAATGTACTTTCAGCACGACGGTCACCCTGCCCATTCAGCATTAGCCAGCAGAGAGTGCGTAAATGAAATGTTCGGAGGCCGATATATCGGGCGAGGAGGAGAGGCGGAATGGCCAGCAAGATCACCCGATCTGACACCCCTGGACTATTTTTTATGGGGTCACTTCGTAGGTGTTGTGTACGGCCGTACACTACCACGCGATCAGGAAGATCTCATGGCGAGGATACAGACGGCAGTAGATACTGTTACGCCGGAGATGCTGGAGCGATGCAGCGCGAATCTCTTGAGGCGTGCTCGTCTCTGCATCCGGGAACGTGGTGGCCACTTCGAGCAGTGCTTGAAATAAGCACTGCTCGAAGTGACTAAATATTCTTCAAAATTTACCGTTGAAATCATTTACCGTATTTACGTGTTGCAATCACGTTTTCGAGAGTAGATGCAACATATTATAAATGTTACCTTTCCCATATAGCACGCAATATTCTGAAATCATTTTATAAATATTTTTAGTTTTCCAAACCTTACGAAATATTTCGGAAATATATGAAAACACTATTTTGAAATATTCTATCAAAATATTCCAATTAAACGTTTCTCAAATATTTCAGAAGCATACTTAATCTTTCAACACATCTGAAATATTTTTGAAAAATAATTATATAAATGTTGAAATATTTCTTATTTCATGTTTCACCGAAATATTTCTACGATTGTTTCCGTGTTTCGGCGGGTGTGTATATGCAAATTGGACACGTGATGTAATCTTTGACATTAGGCTGAAAAGTTTAAATAACATTACGGAAACATTTCAATGTAAGATTTATGAACGAACAAAAAAATATTTTTGAAAGCTTTAAAAAATATTTCCGTGCTATGTGAGTTATTGAACGTCTTTAATTGACGTCTTCGATTTGTCGTGGGTTATAACGGTATCGTGTTCGTTTGAAGAAAAAGCTGAAAAGTTGAATTGCACTGAATGCAATTTTGGACAATATGTATTCGCATCGTAGTACGTAAAGAAATGTATAACTGAATAAATTATAATACTGAATATATCTCATATGCCTTCTTGCTTTTTTCCAACGAATCGGGATACGTATTTGAATTGACTATTCTTGAGGTGGATCGATACATTTAATTTTTTTTTCTACTTAATTTCGATTAAATCAAAGCTCCCGCTTATACAAGACGTAGACAGGTTCATGTACTATCGAAAAAATCAAGTTGCGACTTGGATTTGACACGGATTAATAGATATTATCGATTGGAGTCGGCGTGGAGTACTACAGTTTTCGGTACTACGGGCAGTATAGTTTTCGGTATGACGCACATAAAAGAATGTGGTTACCGAAGTTCACGTGTAATCGCGACAACGCTATGGTTGTTGCGGTCTCGATGGACTATTTATTCTTTTCGTAGTACTTGGCTTAGATGAGTTGCTAAAAGCGGATCCGGAGTTATACCGGCCACGGATCCAGCGATGAATAGAACATAACAAAAAAATGAATCACATAGAATTTTTACGGATGGTTTGTTACTACGTTATCGGCATTAACTGACACGCAATTGGTATCGCCAATTGCAAATTTTCGCGTAAGAGACGGAGAAAGCTTACATTCGATTGTGCCGATACGGCGGGTTTACGTAAGCTTCAGTGTGTAAACGTAATCTATCCAACTCGACTGGAAGTACCATTGCAGGCTTTACCAATTATTTTAATGTCAAGCACCTGATAGTGAAACCAACATGGAGTCCTTATTCAATCGGTGTATCGGTGACTCATTTATGCTCTATTGCAGCGAGAATGTTGGTGGCACGCGCCGAATAAAAAAAATAAATTCAAATTATTAAGGTATTCGTCTTATATCTCAGCACACAGAGAAATACATCGAGAAACTTATTTTGATCACTCCAATATTGAGTTAAAATTTTTTCCATAGTAGACGGAGCTAGCTTACATTCGACTGTGACGATAGGGCTGGTTTACGTAAGCTTCAATGAGTAAACGAAATCTATCTAACTCGACCGAAGGTACTTTCCATTGCACAATTTACCAATTATTTAATGTCAAGGACTTAATAGCGAAACCAGCATCGAGTCCTTGTTCAATCGGAATATCAATGACTCGTTTATCCTCTACTTCAGTGAGAATGTTGATTATACTCGCTAAATATTTTTAAAAGATTATAAAGGTATTCGACTTATATCCGAGCAGAAAAAGATATCCACCGAAAAACTTGTTTTGGTCACTCGAATATTGAGTTGAAATTTTCGTGATAGTAGACTGAGCTAACTTACATTCGATTATACCGACGGGACTGGTTCATTTATGCTCAGTGAGTCGCCGAAATCTCGGTAATTCTACCGGAAATGGTTTGCCAGTCCATCGGAGAGTAAACAAATCATCTTTTAGTAAATGCTCAATAGTGACACCAGCCCGGGGTCTTGATTCAATCGGTCTATCAGTGACTGGTGTACACACTGTTTCAATGAGAAGGCTGGTTTCACCCCGAGTAGAATAAAAAATCATTGCCGATTATAATGGTATTCGATTTATATCCCGGAGGAAAAAAAATCCATTGCGAAACTCTTTTTTGTCAATCCAATGTTGGACTATAATTGATTTTGTCGAAACAAGTCCTCCATAGAGCATTCACCACTTTTGTATCATAAATCAATTAATGATTAAAAAAGAGGTCGGTAATAACACGTCTCTTGCCGCTCGTCGTTAGATATTTGAGCCTTCTACATCTTTCTACAATACATTATAAACGTCTTAATTAAACGAAGCGAAACCCATCATGCATCCAGTAATGCCGATATCGTGATAAGAAAATGTAAGTAAATAATGTAATAAACACCACTGCTATTCTTTTGGTTACGATGTTTCCCGAATTGAAGCAGCCTCAAGAGATGGTTCACGTGAAACCTTATCTTCTCACGCAACTCGTAAGACCGGTGCGGACTTTGCTTCAATTCGGTTAAGGGTCCCGGTGAGAAGTCTCCCGTCCTTACGCGTACCGATTGAAAGTAATAATGCAAACTTCGAATTTAACAAAAATCGAATACCATTATAATTATAAGGTGGACGACTATTTTTTGAGACATTTGCACGTGCATTTGGGTTCGTGTGAGGGGTGCTTCTTGAACGATTTTTCAAGCTCTCTTCGATAGCGCAATCGGTTTTTTGCTGAGATCTTAAGCGAGAAAAAAGTTTATTCGGGATTTTTGGGAAAATACGTTTTGACGATGTATTTAAAAAGGCGATAAAAAACTGGAAACGAAACACACGTGGGCCGATCGATTTGAGACTATTTTAATGTAGATAATTAATTAATCTCGTGGCGATTTTATAAAAGTGTTTAGACAATTACCGTCCACATTCCACGGGTCACCAGCCATGGACTTTCGGTTAAGTGTGGATTTTTTTGGTCACTCGATCCAATCGATAAGGGTAAGTACCAACTTATCATAAATAATAATAATCGAAAAGATTGCCGCAAGAACTATGGGTTTTCACCTCGAGCCTGAGAAAAGCCCGAGAGATGAAAATTCGTTTCATTTAGGGTAAAAGTGATGAATTACAGCCCGTTCTAATTAGCTGCGGGCGATAGTTCATCGCTCTTGCCCTAAAAAAAATTTTACCCTGTAAAAGATGGATGAACTATAATATACAAATCGTTATTTCATCAATCACGGCTGTTAGTGGTCCGGTTGATAGAACGATGAATTCTGAACTGAGAGGGTCCGAGTTCAATTACAGGTGGAGGCGATTTTTTTTTTTTAATATTCATGAGTACGGGTGACGTACTGGAGCATTGCGGCGCCGGAAAACAGCTATGCCTACTTGTCTACGGTAAGTAATCTCCTTACGATAATATCGTATGGGCCAGCAATTAAGCCCTACGCTTATCGACTTTGTACGCTTATCGATAATTAAGCCCTACGCTTATCGTTAATGTTTCGCCGTTGAATTAAGGACATAATATTTGCACAATGGATCAAACTTTCCCCGAAGGTGAGTTTATCAAGCTATTTTGAATTTCTACTATTGAAATTAACATACGTTTGACTCACTTACGCCAGAATCTTCCGCGCATGCCTCAGTGAGTCGACGAAATCCAATCAATTCCACCGGAAGTCGGGTTCTCCCGCCCTCTTGCTCGGACCGATTCAAATAAACTATCGTAAACGTTTACACTTCCGGTCGGGCTGTTTACCGAATTGAAGCGGCCTCGCGACATGGTTCTTGTGAAACCTTATCGTCTTGCGTATCCCGTAAGACCGGTGCGAACTTTGCTTAAATTCGGTTAAGGGTTCTGGTGAGAAATCTCCCGTCCCCTTGCTCGTACCGATTCAAATAAACTATCGTAGACTTTCATACTTCCGGTCGGGCTGTCGGGTCGGGAATGCCTCAGTGAGTCGACGAAATCCACTCAATTCCACCGGAAGTCGGGTTCCTTTGCATCGCAGAATACACGAATCATTTACTGGTAAATGCTCAATAGTGACACCAACCCGGGGTCTTGATTCAATCGGTCTATCAGTGACTGGTTTACACCCTGTTTCAACGAGAAGACTGGTTTCACTCGAGAAGTATAAAAAATGATTGCCTATTATAATGGTATTCGATTTTTTGTTAAATTCGAAGTTTGCGTTATTACTTTCAATCGGTACGAGTAAGGGCGGGAGATCTTTCACCAGGACCCTTAACCGGATTGAAGCAACGTTCTCACCCATCTTACGAGTTGCGTAAGACGATAAGGTTTCACGTGAACCATGTCTCGAGGCCGCTTCAATTCGGTAAACAGCACAAACCGGAAGAATGAAAGTTTATGGTAGTTCTTTAGAATCTGTACGAGTAAGGGCGGGAGACTTCTCATCGGGACCCTTAACCGAGTTGAAGCAAAGTCGGCATTGGTCTTACGAGCAGGGTAAGACGATAAACTTTCTCGTGAACCGTGTCTCGAGTCCGCTTCAATTCGGGAAACAGCCCGACCGGAAGTATGCAAGTTTATCATAGTTCTTTTAAATCTGAACGTGTAAGGGCGGGAGATTTCTTATCAGAACCCTTAACCGAGTTGAAGCAAAGTCGGCATTGGTCTTACGAGCAGGGTAAAACGATAAACTTTCTCGTGAACCGTGTCTCGAGTCCGCTTCAATTCGGCAAACAGCACAAACCGGTAGAATGAAAGTTTATGGTAGTTCTTTAGAATCGGTACGAGTAAAGGCGGGAGATTTCTCACCAGAACCCTTAACCGAGTTGAAGCAAAGTCGGCATTGGTCTTACGAGCAGGGTAAGACGATAAACTTTCTCGTGAACCGTGTCTCGAGTCCGCTTCAATTCGGGAAACAGCCCGACCGGAAGTATGCAAGTTTATCATAGTTCTTTTAAATCTGAACGTGTAAGGGCGGGAGATTTCTCACCAGAACCCTTAACCGAGTTGAAGCAATGTCGGCCTTGGTCTTACGAGCAGGGTAAGACGATAAACTTTGTCGTGAACCGTGTCCCAAGGTCGCTTCAATTCGTAAAACAGCCCGTCCAAAGGAATGATATTTTATGCTATTTCTTTTCATTCGATTCAGGAGAACGGCGGTGGATTTATTACCAGGGCTATTATATCGAGTTGAAGCGACGTTCGCATCGGTCTTCCGAGTTGCGCAAGACAATAAGGTTTCACGTGAACCATGTCTCAAGGTCGCTTCAATTCGGGAAACGCCCTAACCAAAAGAATGATTGCATTGTTTATTGCATTGTTGACTTGCAGTTTCTTATCACGATATCGATATTACTGGTTGCATAATGGGTTCCGCTTGGTTTAATTACGACGATTATAGAGTATTGTAGACATATTGTGGAAGTCTCAAATTTCGAGTGACGAGCGGCAAGAGGCGTATCGGGTGTTATTACCGACCGCTTTTTTAATCGTTAATTGCTTTATGATGCAAAAGTGATGAATTCTCCATCGACGGCTAGTTTCGACAAAACCAATGTCAAAATAAATAAATTTTATATCAGTAGAAGCGTATTTACGTCCCCAGTCAATGATAGCATTGGTTTGATTAATCCTGAGCTTGGATTAATAAAACAAAAATTAATTGATTATACAAACTATTCAATCAATCGATAAGTACATACTTGCGCAACGTGGTAAAATTATCAAAAATCGATGTAAATTTGAATTATTTGTGAAAGAATCCACTGTTCGGAGTGAACTCTGTGAACCATAAGTTTCCAGCGGCTGATCACGTTTCGGCATTACCGGAAACATTATCGATTTAGCTTCATTTAGCCAGACAAGTATAAATTTCACAACCTTCGTGGGCCAATGCTTTTCGATACCGCACGGCGTCGCAATGCAACGGTACGTCATCCGTACGTGTGAGGATTAAAAAAAGAAAAAAAAAAAATAACACCCGGCAGGATTCGAACTCGGGACCTCCCAGTTACCAATCCATCGCTCTAGTCATTGGACCACTTTTCACATGACTATTTTAATAACGATTTGTTCTATCGTTCGTCCGTATCTTTGCCAGGAAAAAAATTTTTTTAGGGCAAAAGCGATGAATTATGACCCTAAGCTAATTAGAAAGGGCCATAATCCATCACTTTTCCCCTAAATCAAATACATTTTGATCTCACGGAATTTTCTGAAATCTCATAATTTTCGCATAAAATACTTTAACATTTCTGGATTTTCAATAAAAATGTTTGACGACAAGTTTTGAATGACATATCGATTTGTGAAAGAATCCACTGTTCGGAGTGAACTCTGTGAACCATAAGATTCCAGCGGCTGATCACGTTTCGGCATTACCGGAAACATTATCGATTTAGCTTCATTTAGCCAGACAAGTATAAATTTCACAACCTTCGTGGGCCAATGCTTTTCGATACCGCACGGCGTCGCAATGCAACGGTACGTCATCCGTACGTGTGAGGATTAAAAAAAGAAAAAAAAAATAACACCCGGCAGGATTCGAACTCGGGACCTCCCAATTACCAATCCATCGCTCTAGTCATTAGACCACTTTTCACATGACTATTTTAATAACGATTTGTTCTATCGTTCGTCCGTATCTTTGCCAGGAAAAAAAATTTTTTAGGGCAAAAGCGATGAATTATGACCCTAAGCTAATTAGAAAGGGCCATAATCCATCACTTTTCCCCTAAATCAAATACATTTTGATCTTAGAATTTTCTGAAATCTCATAATTTTCGCATAAAATACTTTAACATTTCTGGATTTTCAATAAAAATGTTTGACGACAAGTTTTGAATGACATATCGATTTGTGAAAGAATCCACTGTTCGGAGTGAACTCTGTGAACCATAAGATTCCAGCGGCTGATCACGTTTCGGCATTACCGGAAACATTATCGATTTAGCTTCATTTAGCCAGACAATTATAAATTTCACAACCTTCGTGGGCCAATGCTTTTCGATACCGCACGGCGTCGCAATGCAACGGTACGTCATCCGTACGTGTGAGGATTAAAAAAAGAAAAAAAAAAAAATAACACCCGGCAGGATTCGAACTCGGGACCTCCGAGTTACCAATCCATCGCTCTAGTCATTGGACCACTTTTCACATGACTATTTTAATAACGATTTGTTCTATCGTTCGTCCGTATCTTTGCCAGGAAAAAAATTTTTTTAGGACAAAAGCGATGAATTATGACCCTAAGCTAATTAGAAAGGGCCATAATCCATCACTTTTCCCCTAAATCAAATACATTTTGATCTCACGGAATTTTCTGAAATCTCATAATTTTCGAACAAAATACTTTAACATTTCTGGATTTTCAATAAAAATGTTTGACGACAAGTTTTGAATGACATATTGACAAGCAAGAAAGACACTGAAAAATATTCAGTATCACCATTCAATGTTCACCAAACGGACAACTTCTATTTACGATATAAGGAAGTCTTTGGTGTATACCTAGACTGCGAGGGAAACGTTCCCGTTGAGCTAAACCTCGAGGAAGTCTTCGGGGTACACCTAGACTGCGAGGGAAACGATCCCGTTGAGCTAAACCTCGAGCAAGTCTTCGGTGTATACCTAGAGTGCGAGGGAAACCCTCCCGTTGAGCTAAACCTCGAGGAAGTCTTCACTGTATACCTAGACTGCGAGGGAAACCCTCCCGTTGAGCTAAACCTCGAGCAAGTCTTCGGTGTATACCTAGAGTGCGAGGGAAACCCTCCCGTTGAGCTAAACCTCGAGGAAGTCTTCGGTGTATACCTAGACTGTGAGGGAAACCCTCCCGTTAAGCTAAACCTCGAGGAAGTCTTCGGGGTATACCTAGAGTGCGAGGGAAATCCTCCCGTTGAGCTAAACCTCGAGGAAGTCTTCGGTGTATACCTAGACTGTGAGGAAAACCCTCCCGTTAAGCTAAACCTCGAGGAAGTCTTCGGTGTATACCTAGACTGCGAGGGACACGTTCCCGTTGAGCTAAACCTCGAGGAAGTCTTCGGTGTATACCTAGACTGTGAGGGAAACCCTCCCGTTAAGCTAAACCTCGAGGAAGTCTTCGGGGTATACCTAGACTGCGAGGGAAACGTTCCCGTTAAGCTAAACCTCGAGGAAGTCTTCGGGGTATACCTAGAGTGCGAGGGAAACCCTCCCGTTGAGCTAAACCTCGAGGAAGTCTTCGGTGTATACCTAGACTGTGAGGAAAACCCTCCCGTTAAGCTAAACCTCGAGGAAGTCTTCGGTGTATACCTAGACTGCGAGGGACACGTTCCCGTTGAGCTAAACCTCGAGGAAGTTTTCGGTGTATACCTAGACTGTGAGGGAAACCCTCCCGTTAAGCTAAACCTCGAGGAAGTCTTCGGGGTATACCTAGACTGCGAGGGAAACGTTCCCGTTAAGCTAAACCTCGAGGAAGTCTTCGGGGTATACCTAGAGTGCGAGGGAAACCCTCCCGTTGAGCTAAACCTCGAGGAAGTCTTCGGTGTATACCTAGACTGTGAGGGAAACCCTCCCGTTAAGCTAAACCTCGAGGAAGTCTTCGGTGTATACCTAGACTGCGAGGGAAACGTTCCCGTTAAGCTAAACCTCGAGGAAGTCTTCGGTGTATACCTAGAGTGCGAGGGAAACCCTCCCGTTGAGCTAAACCTCGAGCAAGTCTTCGGTGTATACCTAGACTGTGAGGGAAACCCTCCCGTTAAGCTAAACCTCGAGGAAGTCTTCGGTGTATACCTAGACTGCGAGGGAAACGTTCCCGTTAAGCTAAACCTCGAGGAAGTCTTCGGTGTATACCTAGACTGCGAGGGAAACGTTCCCGTTAAGCTAAACCTCGAGGAAGTCTTCGGGGTATACCTAGACTGCGAGGGAAACGCTCCCGCATTTTTACGGTAAAAATATTTAATTTGCGGTAAAATTGCTGATCACATTTTAATTTGAACTTTTCATCCGTCGAGAGTAATAACCTCACTTTTTTTTTTTTTATTTTCTATTTTCACATCATTTTATTTAATTCAACATTTGAATGCTACCCTGTACTTGGTTATACGAAGTCTCATCCACCGGAATTGACGTTTCGTCGCGGGACTATTTTCACGCGCGTAGGAACACCGTTCGTTGCCCCCACCGAATTCGACAGATGAATTCTAGCCCGACGCTCTGACACGCACACATTTAAACTGCGCACACCGATAGGGAAACTTTGAGCCTTAATAACTCGGCCAATTTTGATCGTAGAAAAATTTCAAAAAAAGGAAATTACTCGGGCTGACGCGCTCTACCAGACTGTAAAATATTCCGAAGTAGTTACATTTCACCCTGTATATGTTATTCACGATATTTAATTCGCGGCTAAAAATTCGAATTTACGAGATTTTAAATGACGATTTTAAACTGGACAAGAAAATTCTGGATGCTATCTCTTTCTATCGTCTGGAATTCAATACGCGGCTATCTCTCTCGCGCGTCACCCTCGACGCACGGCTCGCGACAGCTCACTAACGCGCTCACTGACTGTTTTTTCCCGACCTAGCCTAATACTTTTAAAACACACTGAGATAGCTGAAAATAAATTGACCGACACAAATATTTATTGACCATGGAAACATTTTAACCCTGACGACAGTAAATAAATGTTGATAAATAACGATTTAGAGAAAATGGATTCTTAAGATGTGGATGATAACGTTCCAAAATTAGGATATTATTTAAATGGGTTTACCTCAGAATGAATGATCGAATGAATCGATTGATGGATGAAATTAAACGATCGAATTGAAACGTCCTTCCCAAATGCTGGATGAATATTCGAGTCAGAATCGAATGATGATCGACTTCCGAAAATAACGTCCTTCCAAAATGCCGAATTTTTGAATCAGAATCGAATGATGATGATGGTCGACTCCAGAAATGAACGTCCTTCCCAGATTTTAACGATGAATGATTTCGATGATGGAATGATTTTCAGTCGAAATATACTCAAACTCGATGGAATGATTTAGAAAGTTACGAATGATTTATTGAAATTGGTAATAATGAATACTGGCTCGAAAATTTTACAAGTCTATGTACAGGTTCTTTGTTAATGGCTCTGAATACAAATTGAGGTCAGTGCCTCGGTCGCAAAGAAGTTAGAAGTCCGGAACAGGAGAGAGTGCCGAAGGAGTGAGTGCCGAATGGTCGGTGGGCGCACGAATAAATAACCTCGGTGCCGGACACCCCCGCGGCGCCGCGTCGCCCCACTCTCATCACCTGATTCCTTTCTTTGATTGAATAATTAAATATTTATAATTTCGTAGTTTTACAGTAATTTTCACATTCCAATTTGTTAATACTTAAATATTATTCATAATATAGAATTTTATGAATATAGAAATTTGAATGAAAGCTGTACGAGCTTTCGTTGCGAAGTTAACAATTGTTGACATACATTTTTATCATAATATTTATCTGATTATTTTCCTGATTTTCTGTGTTAATAGTTTTGCATTTCTTTCCTTTTTCGTAATTTCCCATATTTTTCCCTGTTATTTGCTTTGATTATTTATCGATTATTTATTATTTTTATATTTATTCCCCTCTTAATATTTTATTTAATTTCTTTATTGAATGTTATCATGACGATATGACTTAATTTTCTTCTTTACTTCTTGACTCTATTTTTATTTCCCGAATCTGTTGTTAATAATTTCCAAAAATACTATGTCACTCCCGTGTATTTGTCCCTCAAACTGGATTTCCATTTATTCCCTCATTTATTATTTCAACTATGATCCTCCTGGACTATAACGATGATCTAGCATTCATCGATATTCACCGTCCAGGAGGCGCTGCACTCATTATGCCCAACGGCCGCTCTCGGCATCGTGCCCATCGTGACACGCGCCGTACAAGCAGGCCTTATGTTCGACAACTGTGAGGAGCGTTCTGCCGATATCCTTATCTGCATTTTTACGCCTCAGGTTACCGAGCTTCATACAGTTGATTTGCTTCGTATAGTCGCTTCTGTACATCAACCTAACTCACCTGAAGGCTAATTATTTTTAAAAAATGGATGATTCTTTCATTAAGTATTTTATTTATTTATTGAAACTTTGAATTCGACCAATTAAACAATGGCAATTTTTCCCATGTTTATTTTTAACGAACTAATATATTTCAAATATTTGGTTAATTCTGTTTGAAATATTTTGGAAAAATTCTCAGGACGTAACACTAGTATCCACAATCATTTTTATATATCATTCATCACCTGATTCAATAATTGGGACGTTTACAAATAATGGGCTTTTGTGTATCTTTTGTAAGTTGGCGACACAACACCGAATACGTTCTTAACGTTTAAGCTATTTTAGCGAAAACTCGAAAGTAGTATTGTTACTCGAGACACACCGACCCGCTACTGATTTTTCCTACTGTCTGTAAAGATTTTTAGGCGATAATAGACAGTTGGCATTGCATAAACATTTCAATATTAGGAGTATAGGATATTAACAGGGTATCGGATGAAGAACGTAAGCACTGCGTTTAGGTTGAAAAACGTGTGAAAATATATTTATTTAAGAATAATGAAAAGATATGGTAATTGCAACGTTTCATATTGTATACGATAAGAGCATACGATCTAGGTGTGCACAAATCCTCGATTCGTCTATTTTCTGGAAACACACTGAAACGCTTCTGTTTTCTATTGCTTGCAAATATATTTTTCATAAGTCTAATGGTTAGCTGAACAATAGAGGTATTCTGAGCCAATAATAGAGGGATAGCCGCCAGGTGGCGTACGTCAAACGTTATCTGGCATTTACTCAGTAAATAAACGAAATAGTTGTAATAAACTAAGTTGAATTTTATTATACAAAGGACATAGAGCTCTTGAGTGTTAAATCATTTTCATCTAGGATAAAGATCCGAGACGATCCGAGGA
This sequence comes from Ichneumon xanthorius, assembly GCA_917499995.1. Classification (NCBI taxonomy): domain Eukaryota; kingdom Metazoa; phylum Arthropoda; class Insecta; order Hymenoptera; family Ichneumonidae; genus Ichneumon; species Ichneumon xanthorius. Next base: position 418,142 of record CAKJTD010000107.1, read on the forward strand.
GTCGATCCGTCGTCTCGGAAACTCTTACGCGACGAGATTTATAGGTTAGGGAAACAAGGCGAACTGGCACTCCTCGCCACGAAAATTATCGACTCGAAAACCCGAGAAAAAAGCCATCAAACGGAGGAAGATGAGCTCGCCAGGGGCGAAAATCTGCAGCACCTGCAAGGAGCCCGGAACATCACCCAAGCCGGTAACAATATGCTGCGATGGATGCAAAAGATGCTACCATGGGGCATGCGCAAAATTGACAGCCTCGGAAGTAAAAGTTATGGAATTAAGAAAGAGGACCATGCATTTCTTCTGTGAAAAATGCTCCGGCTCACTCGAGTACATTCCCAGACTTTACAGCCAGACGAAGAGCCTTGCAAGTGAGTACGAGGCAATGAAAGTTTCTCTTAATGATATCAAGGGTTTGCAGGCGCAGCAGCGTGAGGACATTGATACAGCAAGGGACCAGGTGGAGACGCTAAATGTCATCGTGGATAAGATCCAAGCAGATTATGTCCCAGTCGCTGAGTTCGACAAGGTGGTCGGAGAGTTAAGAGACGATATCTCGGAGATGAAAACCATTTCCCTAAGATGCCAGTCAGCGCTGGACGCGAACACTGCAGCACTAATCTCCTTCGAGGCGATGAAGGGGGACATAAAACAGAACGCTGAAACTCTAAAAGCGGTTCAGGAATCCCACGACCCGGACATGTTCCAGGCAGCGCTTGATGACAAACAGCGACGCCGAAGTAACATAATTCTCTTCGGTTTGAAGGAACAGACGGATGGACCGGTAGGAAGAAACAGAGCAAAGGACCTAAGCGATGCCCTCTCCATCTTGGCACTGATAGCCGAGAACGAAATTAAAGACACCGACGTCAGGGTGCGGAGACTCGGCCAATACAGTGGTATCAGGACACGTCCACTACTGGTGACACTACCCTCAGAGGCGCAGGCTCAGTTCATACTAAGAAACAGAGGAAGATACAGGGGTCCCGTAAGTGTCGCGGAGGACCGCTCTGCCGCTCAAAGAAGCAGATATGCAGCATTAAAGAAGCAAATTAGCGAACGAGCGAACGAAGATCCAGCAGTCAAAAGAAAAATCATCTACCGCGGTGGGATTTCCGTAATCATCGAAATAAAACACCCACTGAAGCCAAATTTTCAGGGACCGGCAGCACAGGCGGATAGATCCATTGAGGTGCTCACACAGGACCACACCAACGCAAACACCGGGAGAAATCAGTCGCGACCATCGAACGCAAGAGTCAACATAGATGCTAGAAGCCCCCTGACTGTCGGAAACGCGTCGCCATCGATCGGGCAAGTGGACAGAACTGGAGGACAACGAAATCGCCTCTCCCCAAAAAACGATTAGCGGTCAACAATGCCATTAGGGTCTACTACCAGAACGTAAGGGGATTACGAACTAAATTAAAAAAGTTGAGGATAGCCATACCACAAATCGGACCGAACTATGATGTCATACTATTAACTGAGACCTGGCTCCACGCAGGTATAAGGGATGCTGAGCTCGGGCTAAATGACTTCGTAGTATTTCGCAGAGACAGGAACCAGGATTCATCATCGGAGACGAGAGGGGGGGGGAGTCCTTATTGCAGTCCGTCGGACACTACACAGCACACGCCTGCAGCTGGGAACGGAACGAGTAGAATAGATCATCGTGGAAATGTCCAAAGGAGCGCACAAACTTCTCATTGGCGGGGTCTACATTCCCCCGTCTGCAAGTCCGCAAATATATGACGAATACATTTCGCAAATCATCGCACTAACCGAACATCACCCAGCACACGAAATGATCCTCACAGAGGACTACAACCTCCCGGGAGTGAGGTGGGCTCGAGACGGCAACGAAGTCTTTTGTGATCCCTCGGGAGCAGATGCGGTTGCGAAAGAAAAAGCCGAACTACTGGGCGACGGATGTGCATTCTTAGGCCTCAACCAATGGTGCGATCTCATGAATAGACACGGGAATATCCTTGACCTCGTGTTCTCGGAGAAACAATATGAAATCGCAGTCGCTACAGACCCGTTACTCGACGAGGACGGTGACTTTCATGTATCCCTACAATTCGAAATCCCATATGACGACATCTGAGAGGAAATCACTGGGCAAACAAAGTAGTACGATTTTCGTCGAGCGAACATGGAAGAACTGAAAGAACATCTCGCCCAGATTAACTGGCTGGAAATACTACACGATAGATCCCTCGAGAGTGCCACCGCTGCCTTCTACAACATCTTAACTGCGGCGATGGATCACTATATCCCGCTGAAGGGCAGAACCTCCTCAACACGACTACCATGGATGACGATGGATTTAATGCGATGCATAGAAGATAAGAAGATAGCGCACAAAGCCTATAAACGCTCCGGCCAACCACGAGACTATGACAGCTTTAAAGCTCTCAGGGCGGAATGCAAAAGGAAATCCGTAGAGTGTTATGACCGCTACGTCGGGAAGATCGAAGCCGGAATTGCTAACAACATCAAAACTTTTTGGAGATACGTCAACCAGCGTCGGAGTGATAGGGGACTCCCCGCAATGCTATTCCTCGACGGCAGAAGAGCCGAATCCGGAAATGAAGCTGTAAATCTCTTCGCCGATTTTTTTGAATCGGTGTACACCGACCATCAAACTGTGAACGCCTGGGTGCCACCGGTTCCATCGCAAATCTCATTATCAGCTGTGTCCTTCACCGTGGCCGAGGTTCGGAAGAAGTTACAAGAACTGGACAGCAACAAAGGTCCGGGGCCGGATGGTATACCCCCGATCGTGCTTAGGGAGTGCGCCGACGTCCTGGCTACTCCGATAAGGTACCTCTTCGAACGATCCCTGGATGTGGGGACTTTTCCAGCAGCCTGGAAGACGAGCTACATAACTCCAATCTTCAAGAGCGGCGCGAAGACCGACGTGCGAAACTACCGGCCCATATCAATAATCAGTACCATACCAAAAATACTCGACGATCTTGTAACTGGATTTTTGTCCTTCAAGCTGAAGGGTGTAATACTGGAAGAACAACACGGGTTCATGGCAAAACGCTCAACCGTCACAAACCTGCTGACCTACGAGAGCTATATCACCGAGGCACTCGAAGAAAAAGAACAAGTGGACGCAATCCACACAGACTTCTCGAAGGCTTTCGACTCAGTGTCACATAATATTCTGATAAACAAGTTGTCCGTATTGGGAATACATGGAAAGTTACTAAACTGGCTCAGCGACTACCTAGTAGGTCGAACCCAAAAAGTCAAGCACAAATCCTTCAGATCCAGGAGCATACAGGCCACATCAGGGGTACCACAGGGGTCACACCTGGGCCCCCTATTATTCCTAATTTTCATAAACGACATCTCGTCATGCTTTGTCCACTCACATTTCCTAGCCTTTGCCGATGATTTAAAAGTGTACCGAAAAGTAACTAAAACCCAAGACTGCGATAGAATGCAAAGCGACCTGGACAGGCTATGGGCATGGTGCAACTACAATAAACTACCACTAAACATAGGAAAGTGCAAGACAATATCGTTCACGAGAGGCAGAACTTTGCTCGACGGGGGATACCGCATTGGAGGGCACGCACTAGAAAGAGTGCAAAAAATCCGAGATCTGGGGGTCATCTTCGACGTGAAGTTACGATTTTCCGATCACATCCAAGAAATCGCATCCCGAGCAATTCGTCTCCTGGGCTTCGTAACCCGCTTCAGCAACGAGTTCCACAGAACGGACACCATCAGGCACCTGTACGTGACCTTGGTTAGGCCTATCTTAAACTACGCTTCAGAAATCTGGAACCCAATCTTCGCAGTGCACGCAGACAGAATCGAAAGTGTCCAACACAAGTTCCTGCGCACGGCAGCCTTCAAAGAGGGACAGCCGATGGCCCGAGAGAATCACGATTACGCAAACATCGCCAGGGTGATGAACATACCAAGTCTAGAATCCATCCGAAAACTAAACGATGCAATGTTCCTGTCGAAACTGCTAGCGGGCCTGATCGACTGCCCCAGCCTCCTGGGGAAATTCAGCTTACATGCGCCGCAGAGGCCAACGAGGTCAGCCCAGATTTTCCACGTTCCGATTTCTCGAACGACAATTGGTACCCGATCTGCGACCCGAAGAATCCCGTCCTTAGCGAACGATCTGGCCGAGCTACAGATAGTCGGAAGACCGATCGGCCAATTTAAAGAAGCAGCCGGGGAACGTATTCTCCGATACGAGTGAAAAAGAGCTGTCAGCGAAAAATTAGTACCTGTTGTATAAAATTATAATTATATATATTTAAAATTATATTTTTGTTGAACGTTTATATTTTGTACCAAGGGGCTTGTCCCCGTTAAAATAAATAAATAAATAAATAAATAAATAAATAAATAATCATGATTCGTGCAGATGCAGTACGAATACACAGCGGATGCATATCGTATTATTTACAGTAGAAACTATGTTAGCAACAGAATCGATTATACGCACATGTTTATTTTCATACATAATTGTCTTTATTTATAAATATCCATACATGATGATAACTATTCACAATGTTTATGAAATTTCCATTGTTTTGCTGTTTTCGTTAATCATTAAAGATGCAAAAGGGTTACAGCGTATCTGCGTTCTTCAACGCTCAGTACTAGACATTTTTCGACGATTTTATCAATCGAGAACACTCTCTTAGACCGATACGGGCGTCCTATCTTAAAAATTCCTATTCTAGAAGAGGCCATTGGTGTTTTAAAAGCATTACCTTTATTTTCTACAGCCTTTCCTTCGATGAAAATGCGTTTTGAATTATCAGCGGCATGGAAAATACGCGAGATCTGGAAAATATCATCATTTTCTAATTTAACGACGTTATCCGGTGCCGATACACCCACGGTTATCGTTTTAATACTTGTATTCTTAAGTTCAACTGTGTTGGTTTCGGTTGCTTGTTTGTTCGGCGATTGGCGATCCTTACAGGTATTAATCGGACAGTCATATTTTTGAATGGTCGTCGGAAGATATTCCTCTTCAGACAGACGTCTGAAGACTGAGGTGTCCTAATAAGTCGCTTAAGTTTACCTAAGCAGTTCTCGAACGGGAATGATGAATATTGCGTTAACGGAGCTTGTAATTTCCTCACATCATCTGCTAAATGAATAAGATTGTGGAAATTCATTACTTGCGAATCTTTTCCATATACCGTGGGCATATTTTTGAAAAATTCTCGTAGAAACGATTCAGCTTCGTCTGTGTATATCAGTGCCCAAGTACGACTACATAGTATACGGCATGCCACGAAGAGCAGTAAGAAGTGACGATACGATTCGGATGACAATACTTGACGTAGAATTAATCCTCCAGCATATAGTAAGAAAAATCTGTACTGAGTTGCTTTCCAATTAGCTAAATCTGTCACGTCAAGCAGTTTCCTTTGGAATTCGATGGAAATTTGCGGTGTGGTAGCAAGAAGCAGATCTGTTAAGTGATATCGTTCTCTTCTATCACTCTTCTTCCGATGTTGCCTTTTTGTTTTTTCGTTGAAAGCCATTTTTCTAAAAGATTTTTCATGACTCCGCAGCATAACAAGTGTATATAATCTAAAACAACTTCCCCGACGGGATCAAATGCAGGAATACGAACTAAAGGCGAAGTAGTGTCCGGAATGTGATGCGCAGGCTGGCGCTTTTCTATGAATGAATTTCTGGTACTCAATCGACTATTCATTTCAGAATAAACTCTTCTTCTGTTAACAGTTGTTCCTTTTACCTTGCAACGTTCGCAACCATAAAATGCTGTGTGCCCTGTACAACATTTAATGAAGGCACGTGCTGGAGTATCGCAAACAAATGCAGCAATTTTAAACGAATAAAACGTATTTACAATAAGAAAGCCTTCTGCGATTAGTGTTACCATTTCTTCAACAAAATCGCGAAAAAATTGTTTGCGTCATGAGGCTTCGAATCGCCGCAATATAATGAAACTAAAAAGGGTTTACAATACACGGAAAAAACGGATTAGTTGGGCTAACAAAAAAAATAGCTAACCCAACCAATTGTCTTAGTGCTCTGAGCGCCAGTCGATAAATTGGTTGAGTTAACGATTTTAAGTTGGTTGATATGCTATTCGCTAGACCAAGTAATTTGTTAGATGGGCTAATTGCTAGGGAAATTGTTGGATTAGCCATTTACTGGCCTGCTTCAATAATTTACTGGCGTGATACAACCAAGCGACTTGGTTGGACCAACAGCACAGGTTACCAAAAATATTAATAGACAATTAATACAAAATATTGATCTGCACGACCGCATAAATGCTTTTTTATCACCCGAAATTGCTTTATTGTCGTTTGTTTACCTTCGTACCATTGAAACCTCGGAATAAATAATTTGGTCGATAATGAGGATTCGAACCTGCGACCCTGCGATTTGTAGTCCACGATTTTGCTCACTCTGCTACACGTATCTTGAAACATATATTTTTTAACCTTGTACATGACATTCACGGCTGCTTGAACATTATCGTACGAATTAGTTATACGGATGATTCTGTAAGGGAATTGCTAGGTTATGAACATCTTTTTTTTTTAAGTGTAGCCTTAAATCTGCTATTTTTCGAATCTGCTCCTCTCTACCTGTCAATAAGTGAATATCCGTTCATTAATTAAGTAAGTAATTAAGCCCGTTCGTCTCTCGTACGCCTTCACAATTTCCGACATTATTAACATATCAACTGACTTGCATGTATAACGGTGTGATGTCTGGGTTCGCAGCAACTGCAGTTCGTTGCTGTAACCATTTCAGTTGGTTGTCTGACACGCGCGCCGAGCGTGTTCGCACTAACAACTATAGTTGGTTAGGGTGCCTATAAAATTCGCTGCCTATCCTGAATACTATGTTAGTAGTTAGACTAACTAATCGTGTTAGTTGTGTTCACTATTCGCGTTAACTAACTGTTAATGGTAGATTCAACTAAACCTAAGTCGTTACTGTAACGAAACAGATAGTTATTGTAACCCATTTATACCCAACTAATAAATAGTTAGGTGACCCAACCAAGCATTTTTTTCCGTGTAGTATTCCGTGTGCAAAATTTGCAGTAATATTGGCCACAATTGTTGTTTAGAACGATTAAATATTGGTAAGCCATCAACGTTTACTAGAACTCGTATTTCCCGGTCTTCAAATCCGGAACCTGCGATTTGTAATTTGAGTTGACGACTAATACCAAGGTACATGTAAGAACCATAGGTACCTTTCTTCGACAGCATTTGCTCTATTCGATTGTTACTCCGCTGCGCATGCAGTAGTGTTTCCGCAGTTTTCGGCAGATCCGCATGTCCCTCGGATCTCAAGATGCGCAGAAGATCGTTCAAAAATGTATGGGTGATATGATGTGCGTGCTTTATTGCACAATTTCGAAGTTTTTCTCGTATGTTTTTTTCCTCTTCCGGAGAGCTGGGTATATCCGTCTGTTCATTAGTGTCGTCAGACAATCCACTTGATTCCAAGACATCACTGTCAGAGTTTTCTGAACCGGAAGATGTTTCTGATAAATGGATGTTGATTAATGATCTAAAAAAAATATGAGAATTAATAATTGTAATTCTAATAAAAGAGTTTTTATCGCCTGACTCTGCAACCTTGGCCTCTAGATTTTTTATTTACTGCTTAACATGAAGAGAATGTAGAAATTAAAGTATCTTTAATGCGTCGGCAATCAATTCCTAATGAATAAGTTCAAATTGCAGCTTACGTATTGATGTTGGCAGATGTCGATGCTCTAATATTAGTATCGTGTGCTGATTTTCGTTCAACCAAATGGCTCGCACTGGTGCTTGCCTGAACATCCATTGCAATATCTTCTGGTAGATGTTGATCGCTGCTTCAATCAGTGCCACGATATCTATGCAAAAATGAAATATTATTATTATTATTATTGCTGCTAGGGGGCATTCCTGCCATCGCACGCAGGCCGTAGGCCCATTGTGCACCCCTCTCGATCATTTCCCCTTCCCCCCTAAACTAGACCACTGTCCCTCACAAGGACCAGTAGTCCAGTCAGCGGGAAGGTTGTAACACCCCTAGGCTCCAACTATGGTATCCCTAGGTGCTTTAGTCTTCTCCCAGCCAAGGCTGGGCAGTCGCAGATTACGCGAATGGGCGTTTCCTCGTCCCCTTCGCACTTCCTGCACGTACTGGTCTCTACTTTGCCCAGTGTGTGTAGGTGCTTCCTAAGGCCGCAGTGTCCTGTCAGCAGTCCCACCGCAAGTCTTATGTCCTCCCTGCCCATTTCGAGTAGCTGCTCCGTGATTTTCCTATCCGGCCCGCTGATGAGCGCCTTCGTCTGTCTCATGCCCGGCGCCGATCCGAACAGGCTTCTATGCCGCCCGTCCATCCATTCGGCCACTTCCGCTTTCACCAGGCAGCCCGCCACCCCCACTGCTGGCTCCGGTCCCTGGAGCGGAGTTCCAGACCCCCTCCTGGCCAGCTCGTCCGCCCTCTCGTTGCCAGCGATACCCTTGTGTCCTGGGACCCATAGCAACGTCACCCTGTTGAGGTCTGCTAGTTGCTGTACCGCCTCCTTGCAGTCCCTCACCAGGTAGGAGTTGGTTCTACGCCGCTCCAACGCCTTTAGAGCGGCTTGACTGTCTGAGCAGATGCAGATTCTTTTACCTCTGCACCCCGCCAGACGGTTCTCCAACGCACATACTAATATGGCTGTCATTTCCGCCTGGAAGACCGTACAGTGCTTCCCCAGCGGAATGGACACTTCCCTATCGGAGGCGTTGAGGCACACTCCCGCGCCCGATCCCTCCTCCGTCTTCGAGCCGTCCGTGTACCAGATCAGTTCCTGCCCTTGCAGCGGTCCTGTTTCTGTGGTCCAGCTCGTGCGGTCCGGATATACAACCTTATAGGTGGTATCGAACCGGTATCCTACTAGATCCCGGTCTTGCCTCATAAACGCTGCAGGGCTTGTCTCTCTCAGGGTCCCCGCAATGCTCGTGTGGCTCCACTCTGCTAGCTCCCCTTGCCATTGGGTTGTTCTCATCAGTCTGTAGGCTGCCATGGCCGCCGCGCCCTGCACCATCACGTGAAGTGGTGGCCAGTTCATCAGTGTCTCCAGCGCCAGACTGGGTGCGGTTCTCATGGCACTCGTGGTGCCCCTGCCCGCCAGTCGCTGCACGTGGGTGAGCATGTCTCTTGCCGTTTTCAGCCGAGTTCTGCCCCACCACACTACTGCTCCATATAACACGGTCGGTCTAATTACCGCCGTGTATAGCCAGTGCATAATCCTGGGGCTCAGGCCCCAGGTTGCACCGCACGCTCTCCTCGTGGCCCACACGAGGCCACAGGCCTTGTCCCGTACTCTCCGCATGTGCCGCCCCCAGTTTAGCTTGGCGTCTAGGATTACTCCCAGGTGCTTTACTTCCTCGGTCGGTCTTATCGGGATTCCTCGGAATGTCGCGTCCCTCCACCCTGCAAGTTTGCGCCTGCGGGTGAATCTGACTAGCTCCGTCTTCGTCGGGTTGACATTCAGCCCGACCTCCCTGCACCACCTGCTCACCAGGTTCAGTGCCCTTTGTGCGAGGCTTGATGCCGTGTTGGCATCTCTCGCCCGTATGACTATCGCCAGGTCATCTGCGTACCCTTGCGCATATATCCCTGCGCTGTCCAGTCTAACCAGTAGCTCGTCGACCACGAGACACCACAGGAGTGGGGACAGAACCCCCCCCCCCCCCCACCTGCGGGCATCCGCGGCCGATCGAAACCTTTACGGCCTCCCCGCCCCTGGAGACTGTGAGCAGCCTCGTAGAGAGCACGTTCCGTATCCACCTGATAACGGTGGGTTCCAGCCCGTGTCTCTCCGCCGCTCTGCAGATTGACTCCAACGTGGTGCAGTTGAATGCTCCGTCGATGTCAAGGAACAGTCCCACTGCCAAGCAGTCCTTTTTCCTCGCATCCTCCAGTCTGTGTACCAGCCTGTGTAGTGCCGTTTCTGTGGATTTGTCCGCCTGGTAGGCGAACTGCAGGGCATGCAGGGGTCGTGTCCTCAATGGTCCGGCCCTTACGTGTCTGTCGATCAGCCTTTCCAGGGTTTTCAATAGAAACGATGTCAGGCTTATTGGCCTGTATGCCCCGGCTTGATCGTAGTCTATCCTCCCTGGCTTCGGAATGAAGACCACTCTCGTTACCCGCCACTGCTGTGGTATGTATCCCAGCGCCACGCAGGCCCTGAGGAGCTTGGTGACCGGCGGTAGGATCACCTCCAGACCCTGTTGTAACAGAGCCGGGAAGATCCCGTCCGTTCCCGCCTCCTTGTACGGCTCGAAGCCCCCAATCGCCCACCGAACCTTGGTCGGGGTGACAATGCCGCCCGCTGTCGTCCAGTCCCTACCCCCGTGTCCACACGGGGGATACGGCCAGTCCGTCCAATCGTCGGTCAGGGTGTATCCGGGAAAATGTTTCCCCAGCATGACCTCTATCTCCTCCCTCCCAGAGTCGGTGAACCCTCCCGTCGGCGTTCGTAACGATCCGTCGGCCGGTATTGGGTCCTTCCGCAGTATTCTTTGTATTCTTGCGGCTTCTGGGATACTCTCAATTTCTTGACAGTATCTCCGCCACGATTCCCTCTTAGCGCTTCTAATGGCTTCCTTATATACCCTCTGGTCCTTTCTGTGGTTTTCCCAGTCCCAGGGGCTTCCGGTTGCCTTCGCTATGCTCCACGATCTCCTGGCGTCCTTCCGCAGCTTTTCCAGCCGCCGGCTCCACCAGGGTGTGTTGTCCCTGTGCGCAGACTTCACTGTGCAGTTCTCCTTGTAGGATTGCATGATCGAGTTCCTCAGTATCTCTACCGCGATCTCGATCTCATCCTCGCTCCCATACCTGCTCGGGAATTGCGCCATTCTCCCTTGCAGTTCCTCCGCGTACGACGGCCAGTCCGTCTCTCTCGGGTTCCTTATGGGTCCCCTCTCCGTCCTGACCGTCGTCGCATTTAGTGTGTACGTGATGTGCCTGTGATCCGATTACGACGGCTCATCAGACACCCTCCATTTCTTAATTCTCCCCGCCAAATCAGGCGTGCCCAGAGTTAGGTCAATAACCTCCACCCTGTTAGTAATACAAAATGTCGGTTCCCTACCTCTGTTCGTAATCTGAAGTCCTGTCCCAGCCAGATACTCCAGAAGGGCCTCACCTCGTGCGTTGATGTTCGTGCTGCCCCACACCGTGTGGTGGGAGTTCGCATCGCATCCGATGATGAGACCCCTTCCTTTCCTCCTGCAGTCCTCCACAAGTCCTGCGATCTCCTCCGATGGTGGTGGTTCGGGGGAGTCGTAGGGCACATAGGCTGATGCCACTACTATCTCCTCCTTCCTCCCTTCCAGAGTTACCTCGAGCCTGATGGCTACTAGGTCCCTCCGACTAAACTCCATCAGGTGTGTGGCCCTTACACCCCGGACAAGGATGCAAGCCCCTGGCCTGTCAACAGAGGTACAATAATATAGCTGTCCCTCTCTGATGTTCAGCCCCCTGACCTTCGCGCGTAATGTCCACGGTTCCTGTATCAGGGAGATTTCGATTTTCTCTGCTACAACGCGCCTGCTGAGTACCGCCGCTGCAGCGGACGCCTTGTGCAGGTTAATCTGTATGAACTGGAGCGTACTCACCATCCTGGGTTGCACCCTCCTCTGCGTTCGTCTTGTCCCCCTTACCCTTATTGGGATGTGCATCCAGCAGCCTAAAGCTTGCCCTGCCCATCCCCAGGTACGGTTGCATTTTTTGGGACTTGAGCACCGCCACGGCCCTCTCGTCCACTCCCAGCACTAGGCGCACGCCCTTACCGGCCGCGTCCACATGCCGCTCGTGGACGATCCACCTCGACGTTGCTAGCCCGAAATTCTGTTTCTCCAGCCTCTTGAAGGCTGTGTCCGTCTCGATCGGCGCCCCTGGTAGCCAGGCCATGACCCTCACGTACTTCGGGAGTGCCTTCGCCTCGATAACCTCGAGGTTTGAGCCCTCACACTTACGGAGGCTTCGCCTTCTCCCGTAGCCACGCCGCCGATTGTTGGTCGGCGCAGACCACCCTCAGAGCTCTCCTGTTCAGGAAGGTCTCCTGGAACCGCGGCGTGAATTCCCCTACCGGGATTTCGTCCACTATCTCCATGAGACCCTCCTGGATCAGCGCGGATTGCTCCTTGGTGATCTCCTCGTTGATACCCGAGTGGATGATGGCCAGCTTAGGTAGATCGCTGGCCACCTCCGCGTAGGAGGCCTTCTCCGGCCCTCCCTCCCTCGGTTTCTTCGCCTGTCTCCGGTCGTTCGGCGGTGTCTCCTGCGACTCCCGCTGTTGCTTCCGGAACTGGTCCCTCCTTTCGGCCGTGGTCTGCCCGATGCCACCCCGCCTCGCCCCCCCGGCCACTCGTGGTGCCCGGTGGTTTCTTGCCTTCGCCGACGGTCGCGGTTGCGACTGCCTTCCCGGCTGCAGCTGCAGCTTCGGCCTCCTTTGCCCTTCGATATTTCCTCCTGGCGGCCCCGCTGTGTCGCGGGCGTTGCAGCGCTATCCTTCCGATATCTCTTGCGAGCTCGGAGTCGCAGCCGCTGCTCTCGGTGCCCGGGATTTCCTCCCGGCTCTCGACAGTGGCTGCATCTGCCTCGGAGGCCCCTACCGCCGCCTGTCGGTTGATGCTGCGATCCCTCAAGGGGCTCGCATTGTCCCTCTGGTCCCTTTGCGGTCCCAGCTTTTCCGTCGTTTGCGTAGTTATTTGGTTACTGTTGTTTGGCATTTAAGTCCCACGAGTATCTAGGGAATTAAAGGTCCGCCCCGACAGAGCCCCTATTGTCGGGGTAAGGTCTAATAAAATATTAGTGAATCAGTAATTATGAATATTCTTCTAACTTTACAGAAGGGAAATTATCTTAACTATGCAAACTTTAACATTGAAATAACAAAATGCTCGGTGGATATAGTTGGCCCAGTCTTTGCCCAGTACTATCAATTATCGGGTCATTACTTCGACAGTTTTGACATCCGAGTGCTTTCGCCGAATGATAACATTTCATTTCGAATTTTTACGGCGTAAAATGTGTGTAATGTAAAACGTAATAATTTTTTAAATTATTCTTTAGGAAAATGTGCCCTAGCTGTAGTGGGAATTGAACAAACGCTAGTTGGCAAAAGGTTTAAAGAGCAATGATTAAGATATCTAATTCGCGTGTATAAGTCAAACTTTTTGACAATTGATAATGTTGACTGATATTATTATATTTTCCAAACGTAATATGTCAACATAACCCTGGTAGAAATGCAAATCGGGCCTATCAGCGGGGCCAGACCTGACCCAGCCTAGGCCCAGTCTGGCCTGGTCTGGCCACGGGTTGGCCCGATTTTTATTTCTACCAGGGAAGTATCCCATGCTAACTTCCATATACCAATACTTTTTGCCATATGACCATGCTGAATGCTATTTTAACCCTTAGATTCATATATATATTATATGAAGATGTTTTTCGCACTTAGTTTTCTGTTTTACAACATTTGCTATGTAAAAAAAGCATTGATTTTTTGTAATAACTGGTCATATAAGAACCTCAATATTCATTTGCAATCGTTGTCGGGCATTCAAAAACATTTCATAAAAAAAATTAAAACACGAATTCAAATAGAAACGTACCACCATGCTCTAAGGGAAAATAAGTAATCTACGCAAACTTTACTTTGAAACGACAAGATACTTGGTAGACATACTTGACCCAGTCTTTACCCAGTATTAGGAGTTAACGAGCCATGATTTGAACAGACCTAGTGGCTAAGGAATAACATACGACAAATAAGATCTCATTTGACATTAATATACAGTAACAATGCGTACGGCCTATCAAATTATTACCCGCGAGAATCGACAATGGTGTATGATCAATTAATACTAATTGATTAAGTTTCTCAAGAAAGTAACATTTTTTTAAAAATGAATTTGACGAAACAAATACGATTCTTTCATCTGCGCGTAATTTGCGTCCAAATCAACATTTTTGCTTATCTATCATATTTTACGATATTATAATCTGTTCTGAACGTAATAAGTCCAATTATGTGCCTTATATGAAATTTGATATAGGAACGACAGTATACTCGGCAGGCATATATTAACCCTATCTTCGACCAGCATTATCAGTTATAGCCCCATAAGTGGGACAAATTCGGCCGCCGAGATATTTCACGGAAAGATAAGAAACGTCTATAATAGTACATTTCGATACTCGTGCGAAAAAACTTTTTCTGACGAGTGTGACTTTGCAGCACGAGCCGAAGGCGAGTGTTGCAATCACACGAGATCAGAAAACGTTTTTCGCACGAGTATCGAACAAAATTTTATTTCACAAGGTGTGAAAATGGGGCTTCCCCACGCGAAGCGTGCGAAAAAACCGCCATTTTCCCACCGAGTGACATAAAATTATTATAGATATCAATACATACAAAAATATACTATTAATTAAGCTTACCTGTTTTCTGTGTCATTTGTTTCTACGAAATTGACATCACACTGGCTGGTCGAAACATCCCTCGTACTAATGTTCGATTCATCATCGATGCACTCGTACTTAAATCCAATGTAAGATCACTATCACTTAGATTTTCCGAGTCACTGCTATCGCTCGATTTTTCTTCGAGTTTCAATGCTCGGTGCTTTTGCGTTCTGTACGACATTTTTCGTCAATACAGATTGCTGGTAGCAGAATTTCACTTACACGCGACAAAACCAGCCAGTCGGACACGTCGTATACATTTCCGTACTTTTTCCGAACTGATTTATTCTCTCGTTGGAAGCAGTGACACGCCCTGGCCGCTCCGCTGGTACAACATTGTAACACTTTCGCGATAGTAGACAGCAGTACCTATACGGATTTTTTCAAGATGGCGGCTTTGAGGAGTGGGGATGGTGTGTAGCGTGCTCGGCCGGGCCGTCAGGCCCGCCGGCTCGCTGCTGGGGTGGTTTTCCCCCTCCCCCCTTCTCCCCGCGGGCCCTGTAGGGAGGTTGTGGGTGTCCAGGGTGAGGAGCTGGAGGAGATGATGCTTCTTCGGCTGCCAAGTCCCGACCACCCACCCCTTGTCGATCACTTGAGTAGCTCGACTTGAGCTGCGGGCGGAGGGGATGATGGAGAGAGGGTAGTGAAGGGAGGGAGTGAGCGTGTAGTGGAAGGGCGTGAGAGCGTGGTAGGGGTGTTTGGTGTAGCGGGGGTGAGTTGGCTGGAGCGCGCGCGGGGGCCAGCTGGTGACGGCGTAGCGACGAGTCGCGCCATGTTGGATTTTTGGGGTACGCTGGCGGCCGAGCGGCGGCGGGCCCATCGGTTCGAGTGCGTGAGAGGGGATGTCAGGCGGTATAGCGCGTAGACGGTATAGCGGTGGATGGCTGAAGTACACGGAGCGCACGGAGAGTCCGTGACGATGCAGCAGCGAGTCGCGCCATCTTGGATTCCGCCAGGCGCTGGCTTGCTGGGGGAAGCAGGGCTCTCGCTGTTGCGCGTAGGGTGTTTCTCGAGGGTAGCTGAATGCTTTGCGTAAGCTAGCTTGGCCGAGCGGCATAAGGCGTTGAATTCAAGCGCCGTTTTTCCTTGGCAGCGCGGGTTCGGTTCCAATATGTAGCAATGTTTTTTTTTATTTTTAGCTTATGTAAAAAAAGTTATATGAAACGGATGAGGGAAAGGTAAGTAAAAATAGTTTTGGTATATATTTTTATAAAGTTTGCATATTTTTATTCTTAAATCTAGATTTACATATTTTTGAATGTATACAATTTTAGAAATTATTCTGTCTAGCGCAGCACTGTTGAACAAATTTTTTAACATAGACTCCATTACCCGTTAACGAGTTCGAAGAGTATTTATTAATGTTTTTCGCAGCCGTAGGCAGCTTACTCATTATACGTTTATGAAATCTTGCGGCGATTCGATCGTTTTGTTTGAGATCGGCGGTGAAAAGATTCCGGAATTGTAGTAGAGATCCCCCGCCACACATATGATAAAGGAACATAATACAAAACTGGCCACACACATTTGAAGAGAGGCTTTGAATTTGCTTGGTATTCCATCGATAGAGGGTGCAGTTCTTGCGTAGGCGATGGATATGGCTTGGTACAAGCGGCGGAATGCCGTAGCTGTCGAAGTACGATCCACGTCCTCGGCCATCGATGTAGATTGCGACCCAGTGTGTTCCAGGGCGCGTGTGGTCGTCAGTGTTCACAACAAGGGCTGTCGGTCTCGTTAACAGAGTTGGAATTTGATCCGCTGCATGAACACTTCGCGAGACTTTAGAGTGTAAGCCCTGCAATGCCTGGCCAATCTGGATCGTATTCATCACTTGTTACGACAGGAGAGTAACAGTCGCGTGGCTTCTTCAGATTCATAGGTTCAGGTGAGAAGTCAAACTGTTGTATCCGCGTGGCTGTAGGAGGTACGTCGCGAAGAATCCACTCCTTTAATTTTACAGCGTTGTTTAAAGCACAAGATAGCTCTGGCCTGTTTAAGAGCCCGTGATGCAGACAGACTTGCGTCGAGGAAGGCAGATCGTTGAATGATGGACAGTCCGTTTCCTCAAGGTTTTTTATTTCACGTGCCGTAACATTTTGCAGATATTTTGCCTTCTCATGCCCACGAGTGTAAATGGTTCCAGCAGCTCGTGTGATCTGTCGGAGATTTGCGTGTAGTGTTCTGAGTCCTACGTCTCCTTCAAACCACTCTAGACCGTGATGATGGCGAGTCGTCCAATTATTCTTCGCGCGCACTGATCTCGGGAGATCTGTGAAAACGTATGTTGGAGCGGTGATCCAATGGCCGAAATACTCTTTATCAAGAGTGACGACAGCTACTTCCTTAGCAATAAAGCAGTCATCCTTGTCGTAAAACCCTTGAATATCGATGACGTAGTCCATTTTGGTGAAAAATGTTATTGTCCAGTAAGTACAACCGCTACTGTCGAAGGATCGTTATGTACTACCGACGAGCAGTGCAGATGCATCTGCAAGATTTTGGCGATGGAGGGGATGAGCGGGGGTGTGCCTCTAATTCGTCAGTTTGACTTTTTTTTTGGTCCTGTAAAGGCCCAACCCCTTTGAGATGCCTGCTTACAAATAGTTGAGAAGAAAAGTGACGTAAACAATCCCTTCTATCACCCCCACTATTTTACTACACCTTGCACGAGTCCTGCTAGGTGACGTAACGCAGTGGAAGTTCAGTTACAAAATAATTCTCTTACGGTATACATCTAAAAATGGTCCATCCAAGAGTAAAATCTGTGGTGTTCACGAGGCGTAACCACGCGTCTCAACAGAGAGGAGCGCGTGCGGAAGAACGGACTAGGCACGGCGGGGTACAACACCCGAGGACGAAATCGACACCCCGACGGAACAACCGGAATCAGTATCCGAAACAGCCTCCAAAAATATGGTTTATTCGGAGACGCCAGTATTTCGCTCGTGAAAGGCGGAGGCAACTGCGGGCATCGGTGAGTAACACTTAGCTTAATAATTAAAGCTTGGAGTCGTAAAAAAAGAAAAAAAAACTGATTCATTAAATATGTATATACATTCGTTTTGTTACAGCAAGCCTGTGAATGTATCCATGAGGACAATCCACGGCGCAGAGAAAAGATCGACACTGAAAAACGAAAAAGGCCAGAAGAAGCAGAGGAGCCGAAGAAGAAGAAAAAAGTAGTACAAGAGACGAAAGCAGCGGAAAAAGTATATGATAGTGTGAAAAATGATGATGATGATGATGATGATGATGTTGAGATGCTGGAGTTAGTGGAGGCTTTCGAGAGATTAAAAATCGAATAAAAACATAAATCAGCTCAATTCTGTGTTTATATATTTTTATTTATAAAAACCTTACATTCGCTATAATATAATAACAATATTTATTGGTCTTAACCAATTATTTTAAGCACGCAGGCTTACCCCGAAAAGTCTACCATGACCTGTCGGGAAGCGTCGATCTCAACGACATTATCGAATTCCGAGTACACAATACAATTTACAGTACTCGTTAAAGCAGTCTTGAAACGTATTTCTACACGCACGCTACCATGTCGCACAAGATTCCAGTGGCCGGCCCGCCCAGCAGAAAGATCGGGCGTTAAATCGAAGCAGTATAGACAGTTGCCAAACGGATACGCATCTTTTGTTACACCACAACTATCGTCATCCCAAAGGATTCCCGTACCAGAAACTAGAGTATGATATGACTCGGTGTAAAGGCCTTCATCATAATCAGGTTGTAAAGGCTTACTAGGCACCTGTACTCCGTCTACGTACAGGGATAAGAAATTTAATGAGTAGTGATGAAAATTAAACGGATTCATAGTTCTATCTCCATTGAAGGCTCGATTATCGACCAAGCCCAGTACGATTCGTCTCGGAAGCTGGCCAAGCACAACATTATCGAGTGTTTCGCCATGAACACCTGCATGAATAGTAAATGGTTTCACTTCAACTCGAGTAAACGGATATTTAGCCGTTCCTCTACTCAAAGTCTTAGCATGGGCTAGCAAAACACCCGGACTAATTTTAACACGTCGGACAATGAGACTAGCATCGACTATATGCACCGTATAATCCTTCCCAGACGCGTCCATAAGACAAAAAGCATCTCTCGACCGTATAAGACGAAGGCGTAGTTCAACACCGTTGAGTAAAAACTTTTCCTGATTGAAGATATCAGAATGTAGATATCCAGTAAGATCTACCGTTTTACCATTCGCCATTATAGCCTGCCTCGCGGCTAAACCTTTGTTCGCTTGCACGGGGGCTTGTCTACCCTCAGCCGGCGGAGCCGTCGAAACTGGTTGAGCGTTGAAAAATGACGGTGTATCATCTATCCACATACTGGCACCGAGTTGACAGGCTTTTGTTGAAGCCTTGTAAGTCAGTAGTGATTCAATGTATGCACGGTACGCATAGGCATTATTCGAGGGTGATACAAGTTTCTGGTTGAATGATACATCTAGTTGATTGAATAATGAATGCAGTAGATTGTTAACAGGTGCCACTTTATCATGAGCGTCAACGGCGCCGTTCCTGGGTTGTAACTTAATACGTAAGTTTAGCATTGTATGGGCTAGATCAATGTATTCATCACCATGACCGGGGACAACAAATTCAATAGGAGCCTCATCTGTCAGTGAAGAAATGGGCTTATAATGAATTCCTTGAGAACCTTCTATACTTGTCTGCGTTGGTGGGAGAGTGAATAAATCCAGCTCTGATTTTAAGCACTCGCAAGAGTGCGCGTGTAAGAAAGACATTTTATTTAGTTAATTAGCCAAATATATCTGCAACGGTGCGTTTTTTACGCTTAACAATTTTTGTTTTTTTAGTTTTTCTGGTAGGGTTTTTCTTAGGTTTTGCTGATTTACGGCCCTTTTTCTTAGTACGTTTATCGGTTGAAACTTTTTTCTTTTTCTTTGTAGCTTTTCTAGGCTTACGAGTTTTAGTATAATTTAGAGCTCTAAGTGTAGGAGTACCGATGTGAGGACTAGCGTGACCAAACAACGAATGATGCTGTGCCGAGCGGTCCTGTATTTTATATCCTGAACCCTGCATGAGACTCTCAAATGTTTCGTCGGCCTTGCGCTTCAAATTTCTCCCACTCTCGGTCATACGGGCTCTGAATGAATCTTTGAAGGGAGTGTTGTGCGCAACATCACCCAATATATTCATACCAGCATGTAGCGCTTCTTTTCCGACAGCGCGAGCGCCACGAGTGAGCAATGGTAATGCACGTCGAAATAAACCACTGAGAAAGCTTCCTAGACCATGGCCTCGTTGATAGGGAGCCCCAATGAAAACACGATCAACACCGCCGCCGACCTGGCTCTCGTAATGATCAATATATCGATCCATAGCGAAATATTTTATCGTATACGCTTAAAATGTAATGTAGCGGTCAACGTTCCACTCTGGAATGGTACAGGTTTACCAGTGTCGGTCCTTATATCTATCTCGATCGTGCCGAATTCAGTCCGTAATAAAGGTATGTAAATTGGCGGGGAGAATGATTTAGTTTGCGTAGACCCATAAATATAATTTGTATTATCTACAGGTACGATGCGTAACAGAGGTGTCTGAGCATCGCCGGTTATATAATTTTCACATATATCTGTATATACGAATAGTTTATCAGGAAGCGATAGCGATAAGTTAGCAGGATAATTTGCGATAAATTTCCACTGGGCATGGATATCCTTAAGTTTTCCGGGTTCAAAGCCTAAAGCTTTAGAGATTTTATCGCCCAAACATATAAGATGTGGTCGAGCACATTCATCTATAATACAGCTATCAGGTATTCGTTTCAGGCTTACAATCCCTCCAATATCCTCATTATATTCGAGACGAATATGGTCTTTGAATATATCCGTTTCATTGATGGTGTCAATTAGGGCTTTAACACTAGCGTAGAGTCCAGCAGGAATTATAACCTCGTGAGTTTTTGGGGGTTTAATATATTTTCGCTTGCGGGTGTTAACAGCATCATCTGATGTAACCTCTTTACGGACCGGGTGTGTGGGAGGGTTGCTGCTACCCCATGATACGAGAGTCTTTTTGGGTTTAAGTTTACTGTAAACCCACTCATGAGTACTACAAGCGGTAATCGGGGATGCCGTACCGTGTGGTTCATTTGTTTCATCTACATGCAGAAATGTACGGGGAAATTGAATTTCTGTTAAGGCTACGACCCATTCTCCAGGCATCTTCAATTGCTTTGGAAGCTGTGTTATATAGTGTGTTACCGTATTATTCGGGTAGTACTTCATACTACTGTTACTCGGTAGCACGAGGTAAAATTGATCTCTCATTTTTTATTTTTTATTTTGCTACTACTTGTTCACTATATCTGTTGCGGGAATCCAGGAATTAAATTTTTCGGGGTATCCTCTCCAGCTAACAAAATATTGTTTATTACGGCCTTTGCCTTTAGTCTTGAGAATTTTTTCAATTAAAAATTCTTCCGTTTCAATCTCTTTCTTTACGATACTCAATTCTTCTTCATAGAAAAATCCGTCAATTTCCTCGTCGTTCAGATCAACCAGTTCATATATGGGCGGCTGTCTGTTCGTAAGAATCTTGTGAATCCTGAATATTTCTTCACTCCAGCGAGCTTCGTAACCTTTCTCGAACGCAGACTTTGCTTTACTGATACGTACAAGCTCACCGACCTTGTATTTAGGCACTTTGTGACACAGCTTGTATTGTTTCACCATATTCGCACGCGCGACCGACGCATTGTACAGAGTCACGGCCGCCGGTTGCATCTTGATAGTAGAGTGTTTTGTGTCGTTGTAAGCTTGGACTATAGATTGTAATACATCGATATAGCGTCGTGTATTTTTATGTGTAAAATATCGCCACATCCGCTCCTTTAATGTTCTGTTGAAACGTTCTACAATAGCGGCTTTGATATCGGGGTTTCGGGCCACTCGGAAATTTATTCCACGACTCTTCAAAAATCGCTGCAAAACGCTACCGACAAATTCTTTGCCTCGATCTGTCTGTAGCCATACAGGCGCTCGACCACTGCTTCGAGAGAGTATTCGTTTGAACCCTTCTGTAGTTTCTGCACAAGTTTTATCACGCAGCGTCTCAACCCATGCATACTTGCTGAGAACATCAATAACCACTAAAAGATAAACAGAGCCGTCATTTTCATCTTTAAGAGAGCGTAGATCAACGAGATCAGCTTCCCACACGTCATCGATATTATCGACGGCGTAGTGTCGCCGCGGAAATCGTCGTCGTATAGGTCTGTGTAGTGTGTAAGCATCCTGTGTTCTTAACCAGTTAGTGACGTCTTCACGAGGAATTTTCTCGTTATCAGCCGCATTAATTAGGTTTGGCGCGCCGGCGTATCCAGCGTGATGCGTAGGATCATAATAAAACTTCTTTAATAAATCCATTCTATTTTTTTTTATTTCAGTTTTAATGTTTTCCACGATCGTATTGAGTCATTAGTAGGAGTTCGACGCCTGTTGCCTGATAAATTTAAGCTATTCTGAGTTGTATCCGGTGTATTAGGATTTGACTTTGCCAAGTTTCGTCTAGAATTTAGAGGTGTGTTGAGATTCCGACTCTCATACAACAGGCTTGTATTACCAATAAATTCACGAGGGATCCCTAAACGCCTGAGTTCATTTCCAAATTGCTCACGACCAATGGCACGCACAGTTTTTCTATGGCGCATAGTATCATTAACAAGATCTATAATATTCGATTCTTTTATTGGTTCACCGTTGATATGGACCACTCCCGATTTATCCCACGTTAGAGTGGTGTTGGAGCTGGCATGCAAATGATTCAATAACTGCTCCGCTTGTCTTCTATATGTTTTTGGTACACTAGCCAGAATAACTTCGTCAGATATTTGCTCAGCTTCAGTAGTTGTCTGGACCGTTTCCTCAGATGCTTGCTCGGCAGGTTTGGCACTTACCGAAGAGGTTGTGTTAATTTTAGGTCGCCTTTCCTCGTCGACAAAAAATTGGTGGCGTTGTAAAACTTGCTGGTAAAGTTTCCATTTCTCTCGTTGGTTCGCAGGAGTCACTGAGCGCAGTATATCATCCATTTCGGTATCGAGTCTACTGAGTGTCGTGCCTGGTGTTTGAACGGAGCGCGTCTGCTCTATCTGTTCGCGCGATGGCATGGCAGCATCTTGAGGCACTAAAACCATTTTCTTTGCGTGCTGCATCTTGTCAATTACGTGTGAAAATATTAGACAGCACAGTGCCTATGATTGGGAGAAGAAGAGGTAGTAAGAATCCACTTCCCTTTTGCACAATTACACGTTTTTTCGTCTTCCAACTACCAGTTTTATTTACGAGACGGCGCAAATTTTTTTTATATTTAGATAGTTTTATTCGTTCACTCTTTTCAACGGGACTGCACCGTTTAAGGTATTTAACGCGCACTCACAAATACATCGAACCCCGTTTCGATCTATCTTGTGCAATAATGAATCGCGCTGATGTTTCTCCAGATGGCATAGAGCATGCAGTAAGATTATATTCTTCTTCCCAAGCGAAGCTTTAGCCGTTGTTGTTGGAGCCATAGCAGAGACTCGAATGATGTTCGTAAATTCGTTACGGCCTATTTATACTTTACAAATCACCGAGAACCGGATCCTCGTTTTGGCACATATACAAAATTATGAGCATCATCCGGAAAAATGCAGGTGCGGAATCGACAATTATCCGGAGTAGACTGTTTCAAATCTAGAAGCAAATAACCGTGCGGTTTTGATGTTGCATCGTGGTAAGCTTCTTGTAAAAATTTTGGGTCTTCAGGATAAATTTGACGCGCCAGATGCGAAATCTGCGCTCGATCGCGAGGATTTTTAAATGCTACGATATAATTCGTGTTTAAAGAAATATCGCGCTGTCCACGACCCTGGTGAAAAATATTTTGCGTTATAAAAATAACGCTAATATTCTTATGATGACTGCCTTTTGTGAATAAATATACTATCTCCCCATTTGAGGACTCGCGCATTAGATCGTCGATTATTATGAGTTTTGGTCTTCGATCACCAGCAATATCTGAATTTTGAGGTAGACCTTCTAAAAATTCGATATTTTTACCATAATCGGTATACCCCTCCTGCCATTCCGAATAATAAAAAAGAATACGCGGAAACTCAACATCAGCCATAGCCGAAATATATTTTAAAAACTTTTTTACGAAGTATGTTTTACCGCAGCCCGTAGGACCAGCGATAATTGACGTCCAGGGGTGTTTCCACCGCGGGTCCATATTAAATAATGAGGAGCGATAGGATTTGGAAGTATTAATATACATCGATTACAAGCCAACATTTATTTGATATATACAACAAAAAAAAATACATTTATAAATTTCATTAGAAAGAATCAGTTCGGTACCCCGAGTCTCCAATGTAGTCTTCGACAACAAAACCTGGGACATTGTTGTCGAAGAGACGTAGCGATAGGTCGATGTCTGAAACCAAATACAAACAAAATTAATAGAAAAAAATATTATAATAATAAATGATGCTCACAATACCGCGTATTGTGATTGCCTCCATTACCCCAACTAAATCATCCCTGTCGCCCCGTGCGTTGAGTTACATGCAGAACAAGTTTGGACCGTTTACACTGTGAATAAACTAATCATCGTAGTGTATTATCGCGGTTATACATACATACGTCAGAGAAACGTGTCTAGATGTATCATAGGAAAAAAGGGGTAAAAATAGTACAATTAAGATCTATCATGTTTTATAAAATAAAAAAAACCATTTTTTTTTTATTCGTGTAAAAATATACAATGCCGTATGTATAATGCTAGTATATAATATACACTTAATGTATCATTAATTCATATATATGGGGTGTACAATTCACAAGTCTGGGTACAAATCGTACATATTCGCTGCCCCTAAAATTAAAAAAAAGCTATGTTATTTACAACTACTTTAACGTACTTATTCTATGTAGCCATACGGTAGTGAGTCGTACTCGCCCCATCGTCGTCTCTTGATGAGCACGGGTTTACAGGTTTTGACTCCCTCCGCGTGACTACACGATGCATTGCATCCCGTCTTATGGCACTGAACTCTACGGATATATTCGTACCAGGCTCTTTTATTAATCGACAAATGGAGTCAAAATTAATTTTCTCAGCGTTTTTGTAATTAAGCCCAATTCCTTTGACTTTACAGGTGGCTATTTCGCGACCATCAGAGCCTTGCACTAAATATCCGTAAAATTTAGGCCCTCCCGAGACAAAACGTTTAATAAAACTCCCTTCGCCGTAATCAGTCAATTCATTTGTCATATCACCGAGGAGGTTTCCTAGAGGCGGATTGTATTCCCCGGCGATACTGCTACTTATGTATCGCGGTTTAGGCCCTCCCGAGACAAAACGTTTAATAAAACTCCCTTCGCCGTAATCAGTAAATTCATTTGTCATATCACCGAGGAGGTTTCCTAGAGGCGGATTGTATTCCCCGGCGATACCGCTACTTATGTATCGCGGATTCTTACAGTTAATACGGTTCCTGTAGCCTTAAATCTATCGAACCACTGTCGGGATTGAACGCGGTGCGTGATCTTCGACTCACCGGATAACGATGGCGCCGACTGCGGGCTTGCTGACGGTCCTGCGGCGGGTTCATCTCCGAGGTCTCGATCTACTACCTGGGATGGTGGTGGTGGTGATGGCGATTCAGTCGCGAGGTTTTCGGGACTGGAATCCTCCATCAAGTCGCCCCCCGAAATGTGTGGAGTTCGCCAAAGCCCCGGCGAACTCGCTGGGCCCGCCATTTTGAAGTGGCGAAGGTGTCCTCAGTCGCGAAGGTCCTGCGATAGGCTCGAAGGTCGAGCTTTCTAGAGGTGCCTGCGCTGCTTGCTGAGACTCCGAAGCCGCGGAAATGTCGACAATTGACACGTCGCGCAATCCCCGTCCTCCTCCTCCTCCTCCACCGATCTGCGTGGAGTTCGCTGCAGGGTGGACGAGCGACCCATCCCTGGAGGACAGCTCAGCCAACGAGTTATCCAACTCGCCGCCATGTCCAAGTATGGAGGAGTCATTAAGATTCCGCGTCAGGTCCGTGGCCACTTCATCCCCCTCGACGTCGTCAGACTCCAGTATCGATAAGTTCGCCGTGATGTTAGCGAGTTCGTCATCTTCCAGAGTCATAGAAACTGAAAAATAAAAACTTTTAACTTTTAACTTTTAACTTTTAACTTTTAACTTTTAACTTTTAACTTTTAACTTTTAACTTTTAACTTTTAACTTTTAACTTTTAACTTTTAACTTTTAACTTTTAACTTTTAACTTTTAACTTTTAACTTTTAACTTTTAACTTTTAACTTTTAACTTTTAACTTTTAACTTTTAACTTTTAACTTTTAACTTTTAACTTTTAACTTTTAACTTTTAACTTTTAACTTTTAACTTTTAACTTTTAACTTTTAACTTTTAACTTTTAACTTTTAACTTTTAACTTTTAACTTTTAACTTTTAACTTTTAACTTTTAACTTTTAACTTTTAACTTTTAACTTTTAACTTTTAACTTTTAACTTTTAACTTTTAACTTTTAACTTTTAACTTTTAACTTTTAACTTTTAACTTTTAACTTTTAACTTTTAACTTTTAACTTTTAACTTTTAACTTTTAACTTTTAACTTTTAACTTTTAACTTTTAACTTTTAACTTTTAACTTTTAACTTTTAACTTTTAACTTTTAACTTTTAACTTTTAACTTTTAACTTTTAACTTTTAACTTTTAACTTTTAACTTTTAACTTTTAACTTTTAACTTTTAACTTTTAACTTTTAACTTTTAACTTTTAACTTTTAACTTTTAACTTTTAACTTTTAACTTTTAACTTTTAACTTTTAACTTTTAACTTTTAACTTTTAACTTTTAACTTTTAACTTTTAACTTTTAACTTTTAACTTTTAACTTTTAACTTTTAACTTTTAACTTTTAACTTTTAACTTTTAACTTTTAACTTTTAACTTTTAACTTTTAACTTTTGACTTTTGACTTTTGACTTTTGACTTTTGACTTTTAACTTTTAACTTTTAACTTTTAACTTTTAACTTTTAACTTTTAACTTTTAACTTTTAACTTTTAACTTTTAACTTTTAACTTTTAACTTTTAACTTTTAACTTTTAACTTTTAACTTTTAACTTTTAACTTTTAACTTTTAACTTTTAACTTTTAACTTTTAACTTTTAACTTTTAACTTTTAACTTTTAACTTTTAACTTTTAACTTTTAACTTTTAACTTTTAACTTTTAACTTTTAACTTTTAACTTTTAACTTTTAACTTTTAACTTTTAACTTTTAACTTTTAACTTTTAACTTTTAACTTTTAACTTTTAACTTTTAACTTTTAACTTTTAACTTTTAACTTTTAACTTTTAACTTTTAACTTTTAACTTTTAACTTTTAACTTTTAACTTTTAACTTTTAACTTTTAACTTTTAACTTTTAACTTTTAACTTTTAACTTTTAACTTTTAACTTTTAACTTTTAACTTTTAACTTTTAACTTTTAACTTTTAACTTTTAACTTTTAACTTTTAACTTTTAACTTTTAACTTTTAACTTTTAACTTTTAACTTTTAACTTTTAACTTTTAACTTTTAACTTTTAACTTTTAACTTTTAACTTTTAACTTTTAACTTTTAACTTTTAACTTTTAACTTTTAACTTTTAACTTTTAACTTTTAACTTTTAACTTTTAACTTTTAACTTTTAACTTTTAACTTTTAACTTTTAACTTTTAACTTTTAACTTTTAACTTTTAACTTTTAACTTTTAACTTTTAACTTTTAACTTTTAACTTTTAACTTTTAACTTTTAACTTTTAACTTTTAACTTTTAACTTTTAACTTTTAACTTTTAACTTTTAACTTTTAACTTTTAACTTTTAACTTTTAACTTTTAACTTTTAACTTTTAACTTTTAACTTTTAACTTTTAACTTTTAACTTTTAACTTTTAACTTTTAACTTTTAACTTTTAACTTTTAACTTTTAACTTTTAACTTTTAACTTTTAACTTTTAACTTTTAACTTTTAACTTTTAACTTTTAACTTTTAACTTTTAACTTTTAACTTTTAACTTTTAACTTTTAACTTTTAACTTTTAACTTTTAACTTTTAACTTTTAACTTTTAACTTTTAACTTTTAACTTTTAACTTTTAACTTTTAACTTTTAACTTTTAACTTTTAACTTTTAACTTTTAACTTTTAACTTTTAACTTTTAACTTTTAACTTTTAACTTTTAACTTTTAACTTTTAACTTTTAACTTTTAACTTTTAACTTTTAACTTTTAACTTTTAACTTTTAACTTTTAACTTTTAACTTTTAACTTTTAACTTTTAACTTTTAACTTTTAACTTTTAACTTTTAACACGTACCTTCGTTTTCCCATGGGATATCGTGGACCTCTGCGATAGCCCGCGCATCATTCAATCTCGCAGTAGCCTCCTGCGACGCTCGTTCGGCCGACCGTACAGCGACGGCTGCAGCGTTTCGCGCTG
Source organism: Ichneumon xanthorius (assembly GCA_917499995.1). Classification (NCBI taxonomy): domain Eukaryota; kingdom Metazoa; phylum Arthropoda; class Insecta; order Hymenoptera; family Ichneumonidae; genus Ichneumon; species Ichneumon xanthorius. The sequence goes on from CAKJTD010000107.1 coordinate 446,197, forward strand.
CTCCCTCATTTCGAAGGACTTCTGTAATTAGTAATGCATATGTTTAATAATTAGTTACGGAATTACACAACCTAACACGAATTAAAACAACAAACACTTGAACTACACTTACCAAGCCGTGCAACCTCGTCGCGGAGTGTTGCAGCATCCCGCGAATTTTTATACGAGGATCCGTTGACAGCCTGGCACACTATCTTCAGCACCTCATAGCTTTCACTAAATTTACCCTCGTTATACATTTTAATAATCTGGGCCGTAGTTAGATGGTCCATCAAGTATTTGACCCGCCTTATCAAAGCCGGACCTCGAATACACTTTAACAGTCGCTCTGTAGATTTCACCAGCAACCTCTCCACTGCTCGCGTAGGGTTGACTGCCAAAACTGTCACGATCGCACTAATAATTGCACGTACAATTGCGTCAGACATTTCAATAGATATTTCGTTCACTGGAAACAGACTAACAAAAATTACACAAAACACTACGACGACAGAATAAACACTGAAGATGCGTGACGCTTGCACCGGTGAACGAAACAGAATAGTTTTCCGCGGAAACACTTAGACTTATAGTTTTTTCTCTTGACCAGCAACCCCTTCCACTGTACAAATTCGGGGTGATCATTGGTTGGTCAAAGAATTTCTTTATTTTGTAGATTAGAAAAAATGACGCCCACCACGGTCTTCTACCCTAAAAACCCCCGTGACTCGAGGCAAAAATTGTTCGAGTAAAGGCTATAAAATTGCTATTGTTCCAGGTAGCTTACGTCCGAACAATCCCCAGTGCGGCCAGTACGCTTTATGGGTTTTATTACAGCTACGCGTCATCATATTATAGTCAGCTGCCCTATCCTAACTGCTATAAAGTCTATAGCTACATTGTGATTGAGTTTTTCGCGCATTTTTACTTTTATTTCGTCGTTGTACATATTTGTCCTTGTCTCTTAGTGTTTAACCAGCGAATAGCTATTGAACCTGGAAATTTCCGTCTTATTTTAAGAATATGTAGAGTGCACAAGCTGGGATACACCAATCATGAGATACGCTACGTCGCGTCGGAAGATGCTTCACAAAATTACCACGTCACGGGGTGGTCTGCGCAGCTCTCGAGTCCCAACCCCCGCGACGCTCACCCCCACTCAAGTTAGCATCTTTGAGGCGTGTCTTCACCCCTTCTCCTCTGAAAAATTGCATCAACACAGCTCTAGCTAACGTCTTGATCTCGAGTCATTACGTCTTCGGTGCTTGAAGAGTTCAGGCTTCCGCTCAGATATCATCCAAAACATACTAAAAAAAAAAATAAAATGGAAAATTTTACTAACGCTGTAAAGGAGGCCCGGAAAAAAATATTGACGTCAAAGCCCGAGGCGAAGCGAGTTCGTGAAGAAGACAATACGCTTGACCCTGTAATTGGCTGGCAACCCTTGAGCAAGGCAATGTTATTATCCACAACATACAGCCTGAATACCTCGGATAGTAAAATGGTCACGGTGGGACTTGAGCTAGTAAACGGACACGACTTCGAGGTGGCAATAAAATTCTCCGGCCGTCATGCGGCAGGGATTTCCCTCAACGTCGTCGAGTGGCATCACCTCTGCGAGCGGATGGCAATTATCACCCCGTGGTTCAATGCAGAAAAAGGCTCTGCCAACGATCGAACTCCGAATATGAACCCGCTTGGCCGCCAGAAAATAAGTTTTACGACGGCTTACAACGAAAAAGCTATTTTGTTGGAAATAAAAGACTCAACGAAGAAAAACTTTGGTGCCGAAGAAACACAGTATCAGAGGAACAAAAGACCCAAGAATACGTACCCCGTTGGTATTCTCTTCCAAAAAACGACGTACGAGGGACTCGTGATGCTGAGTAAATGCATATATCATAGAATTCGTTTACTTAAAGACGAACTCGAGCTTGTGCGAGATATCAGAGATATTATTATTGAGGAAATTAGTTTTGAGAGTACGGTACAGGAATGGCATAATGCTACAAGAGAAAAAGTCTCGTCAATCGCGTTCAAATATATGATGGATGAACGCATAACTTTTGCCCTGAAAAACCGACGAGAAGATAAAGAGACGAGTGACAAACGGCAGTTGATCGCCAAAGAATTATTATGCATTCATCGTGAATACATTTTCCGTGCAGTGGTGGCTCGTATAAAAGAACTGCCTTAGAGAACAATTACCGAAGATTCAGATATACATAAAAAATATACGCACAAAGAAAAAATGTACACGTAGATATGAACATTTGTATACATTCAAAATATGTAAATCTAGATTTAAGAATAAAAATATGAAAACTTTATAAAAATATATACCAAAACTATTTTTACTTACCTTTCCCTCATCCGTTTCATATAACTTTTTTTACATAAGCTAAAAATAAAAAAAAAACATTGCTGCATATTGGAATCGAACTCGCGCTGCCAAGGAAAACAGCGCTTGAATTCAACGCCTTATGCCGCTCGGCCAAGCTAGCTTACGCAAAGCATTCAGCTACCCTCGAGAAACACCCTACGCGCAACAGCGAGAGCCCTGCTTCCCCCAGCAAGCCAGCGCCTGGCGGAATCCAAGATGGCGCGACTCGCTGCTGCATCGTCACGGACTCTCCGTGCGCTCCGTGTACTTCAGCCATCCACCGCTATACCGTCTACGCGCTATACCGCCTGACATCCCCTCTCACGCACTCGAACCGATGGGCCCGCCGCCGCTCGGCCGCCAGCGTACCCCAAAAATCCAACATGGCGCGACTCGTCGCTACGCCGTCACCAGCTGGCCCCCGCGCGCGCTCCAGCCAACTCACCCCCGCTACACCAAACACCCCCACCACGCTCTCACGCCCTTCCACTACACGCTCACTCCCTCCCTTCACTACCCTCTCTCCATCATCCCCTCCGCCCGCAGCTCAAGTCGAGCTACTCAAGTGATCGACAAGGGGTGGGTGGTCGGGACTTGGCAGCCGAAGAAGCAACATCTCCTCCAGCTCCTCACCCTGGACACCCATCACCTCCGTACAGGGCCCGCGGGGGGAAGGGGGAGGGGGAAAACCACCCCAGCAGCGAGCCGGCGGGCCTGGCGGCCCGGCCGAGCACGCTACACAGCATCCCCACTCCTCAAAGCCGCCATCTTGAAAAAATCCGTATAGGTACTGCTGTCTACTCGCGATAGGCGGCGCGCTCATCGGCGTCCGCGATGAGCGCGCCGGTGGCAGTAATACTCCCAATCAGTGCGGTTACTAACGTGTAAGGTGCCGGACGATTATCGTGTATCTGTATTCAATTTATAATTGAAGGTGATAACTATACGGTGAACTATACGAAGATGGATACATCGCAGAAGAAAGCTTCTAAGGTAAAAATGATGGAATTAAATTTGTAATAATTAATTAAGAAAATGTTGTAAGTGCGAGTCCATCGGTAGTCATACTTGGCCCACTCTTGACACAACTAAGGCATATATTGGTACAAAGCTGGCATAATACTGCGTTGCTACACCGAGAACAAAATGTACTAAAGTCAATTAAGTATTCTTTCTATTATTTGCCAGAACATATTTTGTCGATTTGAGGAAATAATTGTTTCAGTTAAACGTGAATGTTTTTAAATTACAAAATCCATACTTCAACCTTTAATATTTTGTGTATAAATATTTTAATTTGCTGAAAAAAAAAAAAATTTCTAAGTTTGATCTGTTTGTTTACAGTACATGTAAACAAACAGTTCCGAGCCATGGGTGACCCGAAAATTCACGTATCTTTTCAAGACTAGGCAGAGTTCGGTAGCCGAGAGAAACAAGCTTGACGCTCGCGGTATTATAGACGTCTATTCGATTTTTTTATATACCAACTTTGCGAATACGTTCAGACAGTCGTTATATTTCTTATCAAACAATCGAATAACAGTACAAATGAAATTCTACCTTATTTTCCAACTTTGCGAATACATTCATACAGTAGCTTTATTCCATATCAATCAATTGAATAATAATACAAATCAAATTCCATCTTATTTTCCAATTTTTTATGTCTGTCTCTCTTCCGACTTTATTAGTATGTAATTTAGATTAATTCTTTTTTTTATCTGAACTACGCGTGAACCTATCACTAAGAGATAAAGGACGTTAGAGACGCATCAACAGACGGATCCGACCTACGTTTAGCCCAATAATTGGCGCGTTTGTGGTAAGACTGGCCCGAGTTTGGCAGCCGAGACTAGCCAAATTCGATGCCAGCAGTATTATATACGTTTATGCGATTTTTTCAATATGTGAGCTTTGCGAATAGATTCATACTTGCTATATTTTTGTGATATAATCGTCGAATGATAGTGCAAATGAAATTGATCCTTATTTGTAATTTTTTAATAACTTTCTCTCTTTCGATTTTATTATTCTTTATTATGCTCTCTCGGTTTACCTTTGTCTTAAAATTTCGATTCTCTGTCGTCTTCCGAACAAATTTTTTAAATACGTTTTTAAATTACTACTTTTTTTACAATCTGAGCTACGCATGACCCCATCGCTATGAGACGAAGGACGTTGCAGGCGTATAAACAGACATATCAGACCCACGTTGGACCCAATACTTGTCGTATCAGTGACAATACTGGGCCAGATTTGGCAGCCGAGAGAAGCAACCTTTGATGCTCTTGACATTTTATACGATTATGCGGATAAATTTTCTACTATATATGCCAACTTTGCGAACAAATTTACAAACTAGAACAAATAAAATGCCATCGTCTTTATCAACCACTAATATCTCTCTATCTCAACTATATTATTTTCCGTTAAATCGCGTTCCATATTTATGTATCTTTAATTTTTTTTTTCTGAGCTAACACGTATAGAAATTGTAAGGACTTACATAATAACTATTTCTATTTTTGTTATACTAATCGCCAAGAAGAAAGCCTACGCAATCGTATTATTTCCGAATGAGAAACGGAATGGTAAAAAATAATAGAGATGATACCCAATTCATGGTTGTCCCAGGAGAAAGACGAGTGGCAATGTTTTTACCCGCCTGATAGAGAGATCAATGTGGCGACGCTGATCGAGCTAGGAAAGCCACCGAATCCCTCGTGGAAAAGTTACGCAGTAGAGATAATAAAAACTGCAGGTATTGACATATTTATAATGCGATATATATATATATATATATATATATATATATATATATTTCGTCCCTCTTTTGTAAATCGTCCGTATAGTATATACAATACTCTCAAAAAATATCTCGGTATTAAAAAAAGGAAATCCCGTTAGTTTATAAATATCGTCTTTAAACATTTCAGTACTTTCGTGATTACATTTATTTTGGTATTTTATCAACCGCTTCATGCCAAACGTGCCGTATTTGGCTCGTTGGTAAAACGGCTATTTTTATTTTAAATATCTTCTTAGATTAAATTTTTTTTAATTCTGCTAGAATTTGTCAAATTGTAATGAATTCTAATAACATTTTTTTGAAGAAAAAATGCATACATTTTTTTCTCTTTGGGTGTAAAAATAAATTTAAAAAGTTGCAAATTGAAATTTTCATGTGGCTTTCACATAAAAGCTGCAAATTGAAATTTTCATATGGCCTTCTCATAATGTTCCTTTATTTGCGAAGATTCTTCTATGAGGAAGCATTTTCTGTAGTGAATGTCCTCATAGAGGAAGCTTCGCAAATAAAGGAACATTATGAGAAGGCCATATGAAAATTTCCATTGTACTTCGAGCCTCTTCCTCGACATCACCAGGTAGTACCCCCCTTTTATGCCGATGTTGCCACAAAGTTTACAGAATAATAAAGCTTTTTTACCCCACACCGCGGCGCTCGTGTCGACCGCGCCGCCTATACCGTTCGCTTCATAGCCCTTATCGTCATTCCTTTTCTTTGTGCCGTTGAAGCCACACGTCTTTTTCGACAATCTTTCGTTTTTTCTTCCATAATGGGGAAAAAACGAAACCACGATTCGGATGAAGACGACGAGAAGGAAAATCGCTTCGAGAAGCGGTTAAAGCGGCTAGAACGCCGCGAAAAGAAAAAGAGGAGGAAGAAGCGTTCTCTACACAAGAAAAAACGAAGTAAGTGGGGTTTTCTGTTTCAGATTTTCTTTGTCTCCAAGGTGGCGAAATCCTAAACGTGTTACGGCAAGGCCGTTTCATGTCAGTCAATTTGGAAAATGACATTTAATTTATTGAATCAAACCAAATTAAATATGCGTGTCGATCAGGTCGTCACGCATATCGATTGGAAGGGCAATATTGGACGACCAGTCAATCGATCAGGTTAGGCCTGATCGTGGCGGACCAGGTCCGTAAGACTGAAGCGAGAAAGGGCGGACAAGAGTTCGCTTGAGTATCGAAATCGCCTACAAATTTCTACGGCATTGAATACGGGATGATGTTTTAGGAACATACTCATCATGCCTTCATAATTTGTAATAAATCCGAGTCAGGCTCGGAACGTCTGTTAAGCAGATCGGAAACTGGTGATCAATAAGGAAAATTCTGTTCACGTAGGATATGAGACGAGTTCGAGTTCGGCGTCAACCATGAGTTCCAGTGAAGAAGAATTTCGTTCACCATCGCAACGAACAGACAATTCGCTTAACGATAGTCCGGGCACATCGATAGAGCCTACTACAAATCTTGAGAAACCGGTCGAAACGAATATCAGTCCTCAACAAACCGCTGAACAAGAAAAATCAAAAGAGCAGCCGCAAAAAACACTTGACGATGAAGTGCTCGAGGTGCTCGGGAAACGGCTTGCGGTTGAGAAACCACGCGGACCTCCCGTTATCGACGAAATTGCGACAAGGTGGACCGAAATTTTAAAAGTTGGTCTTCCAAAGGAAGAACAGACGGCCACATCTCTTAAGTACGGTACACCGGAAAACTGCTTACTCATTAATCCACCAAAGCTAAACCCGGAAGTAAAAGCTTCCCTACCAGAAGCGGTAGCTAACAGAGACGCTAAACTGGCGTCCAAACAAGAAAAAGTGGCAGTATGCGTGGCTGCCCTGGGTACGATTCTCACGAAACTACTGAACGGAGAAGCTGTCGATAAATTGACACATCTGGGTACATTAAGCGACGTTGGACGGCTACTCGTCGACTTACAACGTGATGAAACGCTGACAAGACGAGCGCTAGTTCTAGCGAATTTGAATGCGGCTGTCAAAGACGCTCTGAATGCTACTGCAGTAGATGAGTGGCTTTTCGGTAACCAACTAGACGAGAACATAAAAACAGCAAAGTCTTTGGAACGATCATCTAAGGACCTCAAACCCAACACGAAAACACAAACTAAACAAGCAGCAAAAAACTTCAAGAGCCCGTTCTATCACCAGAATTACCGACCCCGAACATCGGCGTCGAACGGGCAGAAGAAGAACATCTCTCAGCGAATCAGGACAAATACTCTCGGAAGAAACGTTAGAAATTCCCGTAAGTATCTTAACGGGCCGACTAAAATTTTTCTCGGAAAAATGGAAGTCGATTACTTCGGATCCCCGGATTTTGGGATGGATTGAAGGTTATGTGATACCTTTTGACAAACCGGTTGTTCAAATGAAAACTCCTAGGGAGCCCTCTTGGTCATCTGTCGAAAGAGCGGAGATTTCCGAACAAATTAATTTATTATTAATTAAAGGCGCAATCAATAAATGCGTGACATCCAAAGGGGAATTCATATCCCCAATTTTTCTGAGACAAAAACCGGACGGGTCGAATCGGCTTATTTTAAATTTAAAAGCTCTCAACGATCATATCGTAACCGAGCACTTTAAACTCGAGGATCTTCGTACTGCAAAAGATTTATTACAGAAAAATACGTTTATGGCAACGATCGACTTAAAAGACGCATATTACGTTGTTCCAATTGCAGAGTCCAGCAGGAAGTACCTTCGATTCATTTTTAACGAAATCACGTACGAATTTTCGTGCCTACCATTTGGACTAAACGTACCGCCATACGTATTCACGAAGGTCATGAAACCCGTGGTGACGCATTTGAGAGAACTTGGTCACATATCAGTAATTTACCTAGACGACTTACTCATGATCGGTAATTCAATCGAAGATTGTGTATGTAACATAAATACAACGATTAATTTGTTGCAAGAACTCGGGTTCGTAATAAACTACGATAAAAGTGTATTAGAACCGTCACGTCGATGCAAGTTTCTAGGTTTTTATCCAGACACAAAAAATATGCTAATCGAACTTCCTCAATCAAAACGAACATCGATACAAGCTGCAATGAGAAAATTCAAAACTTTACTCTCATGCAAAATTCGAGAATTCGCATCGTTTTTAGGCTCTCTCGGAGATTGCTGCAAGGCAGCAAAATACGGTTGGGTTTATATGAAAGACCTCGAGAGAGAGAAAATGTTAGCGTTAAGAGATAGTAACGGAGATTACGGAGCACGGATGACTCTATCAAGCAATATACGAGAAGACTTAAAATGGTGGGAAACAAACATTTCGTCAATAAACAATCCCATTCGAAGTTACGAATTTCAACTCGAAATATTTTCCGATGCTTCTCTGACCGGTTGGGGGATTTGTTGCAAAATCGGGAAAAGTCACGGACACTGGAACGAAAGCGATCGGAAGAAGCACATTAACTATTTAGAGTTACTTTCGGCCTTCTTCGGTTTAAAATGCTTCGCGTCGCGGCTTAAAAATTGCAGCATACTACTCAGGATCGACAATACTACCGCGATCTCCTACATTAACCGCATGGGCGGTATACAAATAAAGAAGCTTAGTAAGCTAGCCAAAGATATTTGGAAATGGTGTGAACGGCGTAACCTTTGGATCTTTGCATCTTACATTCGATCACAGGATAATGTAATAGCAGATTTGGAGTCGAGGAAACTGGAACGCGAAACGGAATTTGGGTTGTCAGGAGCTGCGTTTGAAAAACTTTCGCATATTTTTGGTATCCCGGAAATCGATCTCTTTGCTAGTAGAGCAAATACAAAGTGTAAAACATATGTATCCTGGCGAAAAGATCCGGGCTCAATTGCAATCGACGCATTCACGATCAATTGGTCCCCTTATTTTTTCTATGCGTTCCCACCTTTTTCTATGATACTAAAAGTACTAAAAAAAGTTCAATTAGAGCGATCCAGGGGCATAATAGTCATTCCACATTGGCCGTCTCAGGCCTGGTTTCCCTTGTGTATGTCAATGTTTGAATCTGAACCAATCATTTTCAAACCTAACCTCAATCTTTTACGTTCATCGGACAGGGAACCACATCCCCTATGGAAACAACTTACCCTGGTGGGCGGAATATTGTCCGGCAGGCCTTCAAATTAAGAGGAATGCCTGATGAATCGTTGGATACTGCGATCGCTTCTTTGACTAATTCGTCTTGGCGTCAATACGAAACGGCTTTTAAAAAATGGTGGTCCTTCTGCCAAACAGCTAACATACCCAAATTTAAGGCCACAATTCCACAAGTATTGAGCTTTCTGATAAAAGAATTCGAAAAGGGTGCATCGTATGGCTCAATTAATAGCTACAGATCGGCGATTGCTTTAATTTTGGGACCAGAAATCGGACAGGACGATCGAGTCAAAAGAGTTTGTAAAGGTATTGCGAAGCAAAGACCGCCAGCTCCGAAATACGATTGCACCTGGGACCCAAAAATTGTTCTGAAATTTTTAAGTCACTGGACTCCAAATGAGAGTTTGAATCTCGAGAAACTTTCAATGAAATTGGTAACACTACTTGCGCTAGTGACGGGTCATAGAATCCAGACGTTATCACTCGTTGAGGTTCAGAATATAGAAAAAACAGAGACCCGAATCGAAATTAAAATTCCCTCGAGAATAAAAACTTCTTGAGTAAACAGGAAACAGCCTATCCTAATCTTACCATATTACGATCAAGACAGAACGATATGTGCAGCGAGTACTCTCGACATGTACATTAATCGTACTAAAGAATTGCGGAAAGCAGAAACGAAATTATTCATCTCGCATAAAAGACCTCATAAAGCTGTAACCACCCAATCGCTGAGTCGTTGGATAAAAAAGACTCTATATGAGAGTGGAATAGATACAAATATCTTTTCTGCATACAGCACACGACATGCTTCAACCTCGGCGGCTAAAAGAACGGGAGTTAGTATTGACGCAATAAAAAAAGCCGCAGGTTGGACCAAAGACTCGGAAACGTTCGCTAAATTCTACAATTTAAGAATAACTGACGATAAAGATGCATTTGCAAGAAGCATTCTAGAGTTATGACCTTAATTGTTACCTTCGTTGCTATATGTCCACAAATATATAACATATTACATCGCATGTACAAGTCTCTTTCCTTTTTTTCCTAAGGAAAATGATAAGCAAGAGAAATTTTTAGAGGTCAAAAAAAAAAAAAAAAAGGAAACCTGCCGTAACTTACTTTCAACATCTACCTGGTGATCTCGAGGAAGAGGCTCGAAGTACAATCGTACGATTAAACGAACTTACTTGTAAGTGAAGTTCTATCGTAATTGTATGTAGAGCCTCTTCCGAAGAGATCACATTCCCAAGTAGTAAGGGGTGCACTATGGAGACCCCCCACTCCCATCCCCACTCCTATCCCCACTCCTCGGGCCCGGTCGGACCGCGCCCGGTCGGACCGCGCCCGGAGGTGCGTGTGATAGAGAGGGGGGTGGGAGCGTGTGCGGAAGTCTCCATAGTGCACCCCGCTTTTTTATTTTTTTATTTTATTATGCACAGAGTTACATATTTCTTAAAGCTAGGTTTCATGTACAACTTAGATCGATGAATTCGATACGGTTATATACGGAGCCCAAATATCGCAGCCCTAGACCCTTTTTTCACAATGTTCTGCTATTTCGTCGAACACTTCGTCATTATAGTTCAGAAAGAAGCTAACCCTTAGGGGCATGAAGACACTGAAATCCAAACCTATATCGGCAATCACTTGTCTCCCGTGCTTGGTGTTGCCCATCCTCATTCTTGAGATTCTATATATCTTCTGAAGTTCCAGTTCCGCAATCCTTTTATATGGTAGGTGGGACGGTACGCGACCGGTTTCATTGAGCTTCGACAATTTTTTCAAATACATAATTCACTTTACGGGTTGACAACGAAAAGAAGAAGATCTTCGAAGTGGGACCTCGTTAAGGTAACGCTGGAGTTTTTTAACGTTCCGTAGAGCGCACTGAGCGCCTCTGAGTTTCGTCTCTAGGGAAGAATGCCACGAACACACTTTAACCTTCTTCGACGGCGGAACATCGAGATCTGGACAATCGGCGCGTTCGTTCAAGTTTATGAATTTGCGTCCTATGGCCTGTTCTAAGATTTGTACAGTGTCCTCACCTACCGCGTACAGTCGAGATTGTTCGCCAACACTTTTCGCAATTTCGCGTAAATCTTGATACAGTTCAGCGAGCTCGATGCCGTCCCCATGCTGCCAGCCTTCTAACCAGTGTAGACCGTGGACGTACTCAGTCCGCCAATCATTTCTTCTTCGTATCCGGGACGGCAATTCCTCGATGATATAAGGTGGAGAGACTATCCACAACATTCGGCGCTGTGGTTTATCCACCGAACCCGCACACACCTCTTTCGGCAATAATTCTCCATTCTTATCTTTTAAATACAGAATATCAAACACCAGATCTGTACCGGGTACATCAAACACCCGATGTGGACAGTGCATATTGTCGTTGAAATCCACGAACACGTTTTACGCTCTCAACAGACGGTAGAAGACTGAGCTGCGCTGAAGCTGTTATCACACGACATCTATCGTCAGAAATATTGCACGTGCAGATTGAAATTGGATACGATGGGGAGCGCCGCTTCATTTTTTATTCTAGTTCGAACAGGACAGCCTCCAAATAATCCAGCTCCCCGCTCATTCCCTGATAATACTCTGTCGAGGGATCCAGAAATTCCAGATAGAATTTTATTAGCGAAACGACTGCTGTGCACCGTTGCGACCAGCGTTCTCGATCCGCCTCGTTTTGCATCTCCTCCAATTTCTGATGTAATTTTTCAACAAGGCAAATCGTAATTATTTGTGTCACTTTCTGTACAGTCTCGCGCGAGTAACCGTTCATTTCGCAACAACGTGAACGACGATAATAACTAATGTACGTAGGCGACTGGGAACACACTTCTGCTGCCTCCGGTGGCAAAAGACGGAATGAGGAATGGGTATATCACCACAGGACTTGTCCTCGAGAATATTAGTCACACGTGAGAGTTAGACGCAGCGAATTATTTGCTGATTCGGACGGCTGGAGCGATGGCAGCAATAATAACGAACGACGAGTCTACTAAATACCAGATTGTAACCCTAAAAGAAATCATCGAGGAGACAGGGGCCGTAAAGAGTGAAGAATATTTGATACCCGTCAAGTTTCGCAAGATTCTCGAGCGTGTGGATCGGTTGATCAATTACTACAATTACAGAACAATTTATGGTGTGCAATTCACTATACCAGACGAACACACACGGCAATGGTGGAGAGAACGCTATTTCGAAGTCGAAACGGAGGATGAGGTGCCGAATAATATATACCTCACGAACTTCATCGTTGATTCTATCACGGAGACGGAGAGCGAGGAATTTAAGGAGTTGAAGAAACGAATTGAGCACGAGAGACCCAAAAGTCTCTCGTTTTTCACCAGCGATGAAATTGACATTATTGTGGAAAGTCAAATTATTGGCGATGTCATTATATGCATACAGGGTATATTTTGCTACTAGTAAAAAATAAATGATTTTTTAAAATCGATAACCTGTTTTTTATTTCTTTGTACATGAACCGTATGATAACATTTTAACTATTATAGTGCGTTCCGTAGTACCGCATGAGCAGATTCTCTTGTCAAGAGGCGTCTTCTTCTTCTTCTTCTTCTTCTCCCGCCCACTGTTGATGATGAATTATCCATGTAGAGTGAGCGAGACAGGGCGCGCCGCACCAGCGCAATGACTATCAAGCCTCAGCTCGGTGGGCGGACTTGAACTCCAGATTATTATATCTTGTACCATGGTATTGCATGAGTAGATTTTTCTCATGCGCAGAAGCTGTCATCTGCTGCAAGAGATTGGCGTCGTCCTCGAAGACCTTGACGAATCTCGCTGGGAGGTAGCAAGTAAACGATTCCTCGATATCGATGGTGATCCTTGGGCCGAATGACGTTTTTACACACCTTATATCAGTGACGCCGTAGTTTCTTTCGAGTGCCAGCTCGGATAGTTTTTTCACAGGCAGAAACGATGCAAGCATGCCCACCTTGTTGATTTGAGTGAGATCCATTGTGGAGATTGAGTTCTTCTAGCTTTCGTATCACACGTCGAAACTCTGATCTTGCGCGTATCAATGATTTTAATTTTGCAATGTCGTGTAAGTGTCTTTCTATGCGCACTTTTAATTCGATCCGTTTCCTTTGCATTAACTTCAATGGAGCCGGCTAGATTGCACGTGAACTTCTTTTTTGATTTCGTACCTCTTTCACGGCTCGATCACGACTGATGTCTGCTCACAGGAGGACGGACTGTTCGAATATGAATATTCGTGAGAGAGAGTTTGCGCAGTTATGTTGGGCCTTTTGCTGACGCTGCAGACCTCTCGTGACTCATGGCTCCCCCAGCAGCTTTACTTACCCTGTTTATTTCTTGCATTCTTTCACGTCCGCCGAGAAACATAATATCTGCTGTCATCAGCTCGAAAGGCTGCTATCAGCACGTGGCTTTGGGATGTATGCGATACAGAGTAGGTAGAAGAAGACGGAAAAATATTTTTTAATCTTTATTTTTAAGCATATTTAGAATACACGGCTACGAGGCCAACAGCTCTGTATACAATGCAAACACTTATAACTACCTCCTATGGTCGCACCAGTGCTAAACGTTTTACCCTGTGACTTAAATCTGTCACGATTATTGATGAACGCACTATAATAATCATACACTATTTTATCGTTTCTCGACAAGTTATCTGAAAATATACTTCTAAACTTATTAATGCCGAGGCCAGTACACATATAATGAAGAAACATAACGCAATACTGTCCGCAACACTGCGAATCCGGACCCTGAAGTTGAATAGCGTTGCATCGGAAGAGTTTGCAGTTTCTTCGGAGACGTGTGAGATGTTCTGGGATGATAGGGGAGAGTCCGTAGCTGTCGAAGAACCATCCATGTCCATTTCGATCGACGTACATGGCGACCCAGTGGGCCCCTGGTAGCTTGTGTCCATCGGTATTAACAACGAAGGCTGTCGGTTTCGTCCACACCTTCGGTATGCGATCTGCAGGGTATACGCCTACTGTATGATCCTTTATGTTCCGGAGAGACTGCAGAATTTGAAGGCTGTTCATAACAGCAGGCAGACGACTTTTTTCCTTCAGCAGCACACTCGGACAAACCCACCCGCCAGCTAGTAGTGGTTCTATATTCCCACAAAGAATCAAAGCGGTCGCTATGACAGAGTCACGCTTTGATCTTTGTCACGTTGTCTAGTGCACACTTGTATGTGTGATTTTTGCGCAGCAACCCGTGATAAATACACCGCGTATTGCCCGCTGGTAGGTTATGGAATGACGGTACTTCGTCGTCTTCTTCCAAATTTATGATAAAGCACCCTGTCAGATTTGTCAGGTACCGTGCTTTGTCGGAGCCTCTGGTGAATATCCGGTCAGACTCTACTGCAATTTTCTTCAGAATCAGCTCGACCGTTTGCAGGGACGTATCGCCTTCAGACCATTCAATACCGTGATGGTTTTCCCGCAGCCACATATTTTGCCTCTTTATACTAGGTGGTAGGTCGTCATGAGAATAGGTCGGTTTTACTATCCAGTGACCAAAATAGGCTGAATGTACCGCGGTAACAGCCACTTCTTTCGGTGTAAAATGATTGAATTTATCCTTTAGACCTTGTATATCAATTACAACAGTCATGATTTCGTCCGGTCGTCCCAAGTTCTCGGTGAATACTGAAGATCCTGCCTGCAGAGCCTCGCGCGCTAGCCACCGAAATCTACAATTACTTGTCGAGACGAGTCAATCTCCAACACATTATCATATTCCGCATACACAATACAGTTAACCGTTGAAGATATAGCTTCTTCGAAACGGACTTCTATTCTGACGCTGCCATGTTTCACCAAATTCCAATGAGTATTACTATTAGCCGAAAGATCGGGTGTTAGATCAAATGCAAATAGACAATAACCGTTAGGGTAAGCCGCGCGTGAAATACAATTACCCTGATTGAGAAAGTGAATACCTGTACCGGAGAATAATGTGTGATATGCATCCACGTATCGTCCTCCCTCTCCAAAGTCGGGCTGCAGAGGTTTTGACGGTATCTGCACACCGTCAGCGTACAAAGAAAGATAATTGATTTTATAATTTTGAAAGTTAAAGGGATTCAGTTTGCGATCGCCATTGAAGGCTTTATTATCGACAAATCCGATAATTATACGCTTAGGAAGCTGCCCTAGTATGACATTATCGAGAGTATCACCGTGAACACCTGCATGCAATGACACAGCTTTAACCTCCACGCGAGTCATCGGATACTTAGCCGTAGATTTGGAGAGAGCCCTTGCGTGGGCTAGGAGAACACCTGGCGCTATTTTAGCGCGGCGTACAAGGAGCGATGCTTTGACAATCTTTATGCTGCAGTCTTTTGAAGAGCTCATAAGACAGAAAGCATCGTTGGTGCGTACGAGGCGTATGCGCATCTCAACGCCATTTATCAGAAATCTCTCCTGATTAAAGATGTCGCAATGAAGGTGTCCAAGGAGATCAATCTGATTGTTGCTATTATTCATGAGATTTCTTCGGATGGTCAGCCCGCTATTACCCTCACCCACATCATCCATTCCCGCAGATGCATCGTTATACCACAGAACACTTGTGAGATGAGAAGACTTCGCGTCGTCTCCATAATTTAAGAGTGTTTCAATGTATGCTCTGTATGCGTAAGCGTTATTAGGCGGCGATACAAGTTTCTGATTCAAGAATACGTCGACCTGATTGAACATTGAATGCAGCAAATTATTAACGGGATCGGCTTTAGGCGCATCGCCGTCTTTGGGCTTCCGAGGTGGTATTATTTCAACTCGCATACTCAGCATAGTATGGGCAAGATCGATGTACTCATCGCCCTGGCCCGGTATCACAAATTCGATAGGAGCGTTATCCGTCAGCGATGAAATTGGTTTATAGTACACCCATTGTGTCCCCTCAATTGTAGTTTGGGTCGGTGGTAGTGTGAATAGTTCAAGCTCCGACTTTAGGCACTCACACGAGTGAGCGTGTAAGAACGCCATTTTGTCCCTGATTCGGCTGACTATGCAAAAATATCGGATACAGTCCTTGGCTTCTTCCTCCTCTTTTTCCTCTTCTTACTGTCTGTCTTTGTCTCCCTTCTACGCACTGTCTTTTTCTTTCCTTTCCTCTTCTTCTTAATGCGCCCAGAGCGTTTTCTCGACGTCGACGGTTTCTTTCTTTTTTTCACACCGATGCGTCGCACACCACCACTACCAAGCGAATGCAGCAATTTGTTTATTTTAGCTGCTTTATAACCCGAACCCTGCATAAGATTATTAATTTTTTCCTCGGCCTTTCGCTTTAGATTTGTACCCGATTCACGCAGGCGCGTTTGAAAGGCCTCTCGCGGATGCATGCCCTTATCCAGTATGTCATTGGCTACATTAACACCGGAACGTAGCGCTTCTTTGCCGATGGTTCGGGCTCCCTGTTTCAAGAGCGGTATGATACGCCGAAAGAGACCGCCGAGGAAGCTACCAATCCCGTGACCTCGCTGGTTCGGTGAACCGATGTATACGTGGCTTATGCCTCCATATCCGCTCCTCCCCAGCCCACCACCACCCGTCTGAGCGTCAAAATATGCGTCATAATATTCCATTTTAACAATGATGCTGTCAATCTATACGGTGGAAGTGTAATGTCACCGTCAGCGTTCCGTACTCGAATGGTATTGGCTCACCAAATTCATCTCTTATATCGATAGTTATCGTTTGAAAACTAGTGCGCAATAGTGGTATGAAGCGTGGCGGCGAAAAGTGCCGAATTTTTACAGACCCGTAATTGTAATTATCAGCGGCGACTGAGGGAACGACACGGAGCAGAGGTGTATGCACATCTCCCGTGATGTAGGGTTCACATATATCAGTATAAACGAAGAACATATTTGGAATACCGTTGGTTAGACCGGCGGGTCTCTGATCGATGTACTTAGTATCGCTTTGAACCACTATTCCGTGATCATGAGAAAATCCTAAAATCTTATTCAACACGTCAGAAAAATAAAAGGCATGTTCCGAATTCGTGCAGGTGTGGCAGATGCGCGACATTGTCACGTATCCATTGTGTCCACATTGAAACCTCAAGTGTCCAGCTACGTATTTTATCTCATTAATTGTTTCAAGTAATTTGTCGATACTACGGTATACACCGGGTGGTACACAAATACGGTCTTCTCTAATAAAGTCTAGTCCCGCATCAGATTTCATAACTCTCGTTACAATGTTAATAAAATTCTGTTCGCCCTCGGGTGGTACATGTAGAATCGTCATGGGTATGTGTATTTCGGCTAAAGAAACAGCCCAACTACCGTGCAAAGTCACACACTGTGGTAAATGAGTAGTGAATCGTGTTGTCTTATTATCAGGGTAATATTCCATGCTACTATTGCTAGGTAAAACCATATAAAACTCCTCTTTCATTTTGATTGGCCTTTCTTCCTCTGTGTTTGCACTCTCGATAATTCGGGTTCGTAAAAGATACCGTCGATATCTTCGTCGTGAAGGTCACGTAAGATGTATACCACTGGCCATCGAGTGTCTGATACACGGTGTATTTTAAATAGCTCGCTGGTCCAGCCGCTCTCGTAACCTTTTGCAAAGGCCGCCTTTGCACTACTGATGCGCACAACATCGCCTACCCTGTATTTAGGAGGCCTGTGCTGCTGCTCAGGAGGTCTGTAGCGCTGCATCAGATTAGCCCGAGCGCTAGCGGCTGTGGCTAATGTCACAGAGGCAGGAGTCATTTTTATGCTGCTATGCCGCGTATGGTTGTACGCCGAGACAATATCCTGCAGAACGTCGATGTAACGTTTCTCTCTAGAGTATGTGAAATAACGCCACATTCTTTCTTTTAGTGTTCTATTAAACCGCTCCACAATAGAGGCTTTTATATCGGGGTTTCTTGCAGCTCGGAACCGAATGTTCTTCTTCTCCAAGAAAGTCTGGAATGCAGCACCTATAAACTCTTTACCTCTATCCGATTGTAAACAAATCGGTGCTCTACCGTTACTGATTTTTTGTGATAATATATGCGTAAACGCTTTAGTGACAGATGTCGCTGTCTTATCGTATAGAGGCACAACCCATGCGTATTTACTAAGAACATCTATAACTACGAGGAGATAAACATAGCCGTCGTTGTAATCTTTGATAGAGCGAAGATCTACAAGATCAGCCTCCCAAACATCGTCAATGTTTCGCACATTGTAAAAACGTCGCGGAAATCGACGCCTCACAGGTCTATGCTTTGTGTAAGCATCCTGAGACTCAAGCCACTGTAGGGTCTTCTTGGCGGAAATTTTTTTCTTCCGAGCCTCTCGCAGCAACCGAGTTGCGCCCGAAAACGATGCTTCATAGGAGGGGTTGAAGTACACTTTTTCTAATATTTTCATCTTTATAATTTAAGGCTAGCCCAAGTTACACGTCTTTTCTTGCTGTAACAACCAGAACCACTCTGCACAGCACGTGTTGCTCCTGTGCTCTTATCACTGTAGTACGGCGGTGACTGACTGCTGACATCGCTGATATCACCACCGTCACTGCTACTTGTTTGATCCTGTTGTAGTGTTGAGTTCGCCCTTGATTCCAGCCATAGTTCCTCATTCCCGACAAATTCTCGAGGTGTTTGTATCGCTTTTAAAAAAGCGGCAAAGGCTTTGCGTCCCGCAGGTTTGGAGACTTTTCTTGCACGCATAGCATCGTTCATGAGGTCGACAATATTCGAGTCTTTGATGGGTTTTCCCTCGATAGAAACGGTTCCCGCGGCGTTCCAAGAAAAATTTGGCGAACGCGCATCGTGCAAACGACGCAGCAGAAGCTTCGCTTTGGGTCGAAATTTTTGCGGTACAAGTAGTTAGCGGTGCACTATGGCGACCCCCACTCCTATCCCCACTCCCATCCCCACCCTTTTTCCCCCACACAGCGGCTGGTCGAAATGGCCAGCCGCGTGTGGGTGGTAAGAGGCGTAGGGGTGGGAGGGGGGATAGAATTCTGGACTCGCCATAGTGCACCACATGATTATTATTTTTGAATTTTACCTTCAATTTGCTGTGATGGCCTTGAAGACACTGAAGACTCCTATTTTTTTATTGCCACTCTTGTTTATTATTCACTCCTGTTTATTCTCACTCACAAGCACTATGACGTAACGTTTTTATTGCCACTCTTGTTTATTCTTCACTCCTATTTTTTTCTTGCTTATTATTCACTTTTGTTTATTATTCACTCCTGTTTATGCTCACTCACAAGCACTATGGCGTTAACGTTCGGCGGCGTCGTCGTCGTCGTCGTCGTCGACGTCGTTGCCGTCGTCTTCGTCATCCTCCCAGCCGTTGATGTTCATCTCGGCGAAACCCTCGTCGTCGAGATAGTTGTTGTCGTTATCGATGTTAAAACGTTGAGCGACGAGAGCTGCGACATCCCGCCGTTCTCTGTCGAATAGTTTTATTACATACGGACGATTGGCGCGGCGACGTGTGATCACTATGGCCATCAGGCCGTCGCCAGCACATGCCTCCTCCACCAACGACTCGGCGCCCGATGAGTTGATGTGATCGAGACCGCGCAAATGACACTCGATGCACAGGGCCGGTATCCCAACGCATAAAGCGTTT
Source organism: Ichneumon xanthorius (assembly GCA_917499995.1). Classification (NCBI taxonomy): domain Eukaryota; kingdom Metazoa; phylum Arthropoda; class Insecta; order Hymenoptera; family Ichneumonidae; genus Ichneumon; species Ichneumon xanthorius. The sequence goes on from CAKJTD010000107.1 coordinate 466,122, forward strand.
GGGTGTTGGAGAAAAAAAATCTCAAAAAAATCCGAACGCCCCTCGTCCACTAAAAACACTTCGGAATAGCCGTCCTGCACATCGAAATAAATAATTTCGCCACGCACCGCACTGCCATGTCGAACTACGACGCAGGACACACCGATGTGTAATTGCTCCAGCGTAATTCCCGAGCCTTCACCGTTGATAATATAATAGTCCTGTAGCAGCTTCTGTAATTGTTCGTATGTACTCTGCATATCTGCGGAGCGTACTTGCAAACTATTCGCACACACCACTTCAATTACTCTACAGGAAAATTCTTCTCCCACAACACCGTTTTCGTATCGCGGATACATTATTGCAAACTCCGGTGCACTTAAACAAATTCACGTTAAAGCTGTAAAAACACGGCGCAGCGAGAAATGATGTACGCGACACGAACTCCGAAGAAAGACTGTCGACAAAAGACGCTTGACACACGTCCGCGGGATGCATCATCCGCGAGGCGAACGCAGACCGACCCATGAATACACGGTCAGCAGTATTGCACGCGTTCCTCGTGGTTATCTGAACGCGTGGGAACATGCATGCTCTGAGCGCGATACGCCGTCGACGAAGGTCGCGCGCTCGACGGCACGTGTCCCCAAGCGCGAGCCGCTCGCCCCCTGCGAGCGCACAGGAAGTCGCGAATGCACCGTCTGCAGTATTGCAGGCGTTCTTTCAGGCTCACGGTCAAGCGTGATGCGATGCATGTGTATAGGTGATGGATGAGTTTAGACAACCGGATGAAGCGTTCATACGAGAACCGGATGAAGCATTCATATGATACCACGGAATCAAACCGTGGGTAAATCTTTTATACGGACCTGCTTATGCCCGTATCATATATCTCGCGGAATATCGTGATAAATTGTATTTGCACGCTCGCGATCACGCGTTATTATAGGTATGAAAAAAAGTGCAAATCCATAAAATTTTGAACATAATTCTTTATGCTACGGAGCCGTCACATATCACTCGGAAATATAGAATTGAGTCAATCGGTCAGTCAGTCATAAGACAACCAAAATTACTCAGAGAATTTCACAACTGAAGGAAATGACCATCGAACGATGAATACGATAAAAAAACAATGCAGTTATGAATCCCTAAATATGAAAATTTTTCAGATGCAGATATCTGTATGAGTCAAACGTCCTAGAGGTTTTCTCAAAAAAGTAGCCGTTCATTATTAATTACCCTATCGATTCGTCTTTGGGTGATCGATGTATTTCATCGGATGGCCGAGTTGAATCAATGCGCGTCTTTCGTTCGTTCGTTCGTTCGTTCGTTCGTTCGTTCGTTCGTTCGTTCGTTCGTTCGTTCGTTCGTTCGTTCGTTCGTTCGTTCGTTCGTTCGTTCGTTCGTTCGTTCGTTCGTTCGTTCGTTCGTTCGTTCGTTCGTTCGTTCGTTCGTTCGTTCGTTCGTTCGTTCGTTCGTTCGTTCGTTCGTTCGTTCGTTCGTTCGTTCGTTCGTTCGTTCGTTCGTTCGTTCGTTCGTTCGTTCGTTCGTTCGTTCGTTCGTTCGTTCGTTCGTTCGTTCGTTCGTTCGTTCGTTCGTTCGTTCGTTCGTTCGTTCGTTCGTTCGTTCGTTCGTTCGTTCGTTCGTTCGTTCGTTCGTTCGTTCGTTCGTTCGTTCGTTCGTTCGTTCGTTCGTTCGTTCGTTCGTTCGTTCGTTCGTTCGTTCGTTCGTTCGTTCGTTCGTTCGTTCGTTCGTTCGTTCGTTCGTTCGTTCGTTAGTTCGTTCGTTCGTTCGTTCGTTCGTTCGTTCGTTCGTTCGTTCGTTCGTTCGTTCGTTCGTTCGTTCGTTCGTTCGTTCGTTCGTTCGTTCGTTCGTTCGTTCGTTCGTTCGTTCGTTCGTTCGTTCGTTCGTTCGTTCGTTCGTTCGTTCGTTCGTTCGTTCGTTCGTTCGTTCGTTCGTTCGTTCGTTCGTTCGTTCGTTCGTTCGTTCGTTCGTTCGTTCGTTCGTTCGTTCGTTCGTTCGTTCGTTCGTTCGTTCGTTCGTTCGTTCGTTCGTTCGTTCGTTCGTTCGTTCGTTCGTTCGTTCGTTCGTTCGTTCGTTCGTTCGTTCGTTCGTTCGTTCGTTCGTTCGTTCGTTCGTTCGTTCGTTCGTTCGTTCGTTCGTTCGTTCGTTCGTTCGTTCGTTCGTTCGTTCGTTCGTTCGTTCGTTCGTTCGTTCGTTCGTTCGTTCGTTCGTTCGTTCGTTCGTTCGTTCGTTCGTTCGTTCGTTCGTTCGTTCGTTCGTTCGTTCGTTCGTTCGTTCGTTCGTTCGTTCGTTCGTTCGTTCGTTCGTTCGTTCGTTCGTTCGTTCGTTCGTTCGTTCGTTCGTTCGTTCGTTCGTTCGTTCGTTCGTTCGTTCGTTCGTTCGTTCGTTCGTTCGTTCGTTCGTTCGTTCGTTCGTTCGTTCGTTCGTTCGTTCGTTCGTTCGTTCGTTCGTTCGTTCGTTCGTTCGTTCGTTCGTTCGTTCGTTCGTTCGTTCGTTCGTTCGTTCGTTCGTTCGTTCGTTCGTTCGTTCGTTCGTTCGTTCGTTCGTTCGTTCGTTCGTTCGTTCGTTCGTTCGTTCGTTCGTTCGTTCGTTCGTTCGTTCGTTCGTTCGTTCGTTCGTTCGTTCGTTCGTTCGTTCGTTCGTTCGTTCGTTCGTTCGTTCGTTCGTTCGTTCGTTCGTTCGTTCGTTCGTTCGTTCGTTCGTTCGTTCGTTCGTTCGTTCGTTCGTTCGTTCGTTCGTTCGTTCGTTCGTTCGTTCGTTCGTTCGTTCGTTCGTTCGTTCGTTCGTTCGTTCGTTCGTTCGTTCGTTCGTTCGTTCGTTCGTTCGTTCGTTCGTTCGTTCGTTCGTTCGTTCGTTCGTTCGTTCGTTCGTTCGTTCGTTCGTTCGTTCGTTCGTTCGTTCGTTCGTTCGTTCGTTCGTTCGTTCGTTCGTTCGTTCGTTCGTTCGTTCGTTCGTTCGTTCGTTCGTTCGTTCGTTCGTTCGTTCGTTCGTTCGTTCGTTCGTTCGTTCGTTCGTTCGTTCGTTCGTTCGTTCGTTCGTTCGTTCGTTCGTTCGTTCGTTCGTTCGTTCGTTCGTTCGTTCGTTCGTTCGTTCGTTCGTTCGTTCGTTCGTTCGTTCGTTCGTTCGTTCGTTCGTTCGTTCGTTCGTTCGTTCGTTCGTTCGTTCGTTCGTTCGTTCGTTCGTTCGTTCGTTCGTTCGTTCGTTCGTTCGTTCGTTCGTTCGTTCGTTCGTTCGTTCGTTCGTTCGTTCGTTCGTTCGTTCGTTCGTTCGTTCGTTCGTTCGTTCGTTCGTTCGTTCGTTCGTTCGTTCGTTCGTTCGTTCGTTCGTTCGTTCGTTCGTTCGTTCGTTCGTTCGTTCGTTCGTTCGTTCGTTCGTTCGTTCGTTCGTTCGTTCGTTCGTTCGTTCGTTCGTTCGTTCGTTCGTTCGTTCGTTCGTTCGTTCGTTCGTTCGTTCGTTCGTTCGTTCGTTCGTTCGTTCGTTCGTTCGTTCGTTCGTTCGTTCGTTCGTTCGTTCGTTCGTTCGTTCGTTCGTTCGTTCGTTCGTTCGTTCGTTCGTTCGTTCGTTCGTTCGTTCGTTCGTTCGTTCGTTCGTTCGTTCGTTCGTTCGCTCGTTCGTTCGTTCGCTCGCTCGCTCGCTCGCTCGCTCGCTCTAAAAAATTACTCAGAGAATTTCACAACTGAAGGAAATGACCATCGAACGATGAATACGATAAAAAACAATGCAGTTATGAATCTCTAAATATGAAAATTTTTCAGATGCGGATATCTGTATGAGTCATGACACAACTTGCTTGTCAAACGTCCTAGAGGTTTTCTCAAAAAAGTAGCCGTTCATTATTAATTACCCTATCGATTCGTCTTTGGGTGATCGATGTATTTCATCGGGTGGCCGAGTTGAATCAATGCGCGTCTTTCGGTAACAATGAAGTGTATTGCACGTTCCGGTAGCCACTCCTTCCGCACAACCATCTCCGGTTTAAATGAGGATTCTTTTAAGGCGAGAAATAAATAAAAAATTACTCAGAGAATTTCACAACTGAAGGAAATGACCATCGAACGATGAATACGATAAAAAACAATGCAGTTATGAATCCCTAAATATGAAAATTTTTCAGATGCAGATATCTGTATGAGTCATGACACAACTTGCTTGTCAAACGTCCTAGAGGTTTTCTCAAAAAAGTAGCCGTTCATTATTAATTACCCTATCGATTCGTCTTTGGGTGATCGATGTATTTCATCGGGTGGCCGAGTTGAATCAATGCGCGTCTTTCGGTAACGATGAAGTGTATTGCACGTTCCGGTAGCAACTCCTTCCGCACAACCATCTCCGGTTTAAACGAGGATTCTTTTAAGGCGAGAAATAAATAAAAAATTACTCAGAGAATTTCACAACTGAAGGAAATGACCATCGAACGATGAATACGATAAAAAAAACAATGCAGTTATGAATCCCTAAATATGAAAATTTTTCAGATGCAGATATCTGTATGAGTCATGACACAACTTGCTTGTCAAACGTCCTAGAGGTTTTCTCAAAAAAGTAGCCGTTCATTATTAATTACCCTATCGATTCGTCTTTGGGTGATCGATGTATTTCATCGGGTGGCCGAGTTGAATCAATGCGCGTCTTTCGGTAACAATGAAGTGTATTGCACGTTCCGGTAGCCACTCCTTCCGCACAACCATCTCCGGTTTAAATGAGGATTCTTTTAAGGCGAGAAATAAATAAAAAATTACTCAGAGAATTTCACAACTGAAGGAAATGACCATCGAACGATGAATACGATAAAAAAAAACAATGCAGTTATGAATCCCTAAATATGAAAATTTTTCAGATGCAGATATCTGTATGAGTCATGACACAACTTGCTTGTCAAACGTCCTAGAGGTTTTCTCAAAAAAGTAGCCGTTCATTATTAATTACCCTATCGATTCGTCTTTGGGTGATCGATGTATTTCATCGGGTGGCCGAGTTGAATCAATGCGCGTCTTTCGGTAACAATGAAGTGTATTGCACGTTCCGGTAGCCACTCCTTCCGCACAACCATCTCCGGTTTAAATGAGGATTCTTTTAAGGCGAGAAATAAATAAAAAATTACTCAGAGAATTTCACAACTGAAGGAAATGACCATCGAACGATGAATACGATAAAAACAATGCAGTTATGAATCCCTAAATATGAAAATTTTTCAGATGCAGATATCTGTATGAGTCATGACACAACTTGCTTGTCAAACGTCCTAGAGGTTTTCTAAAAAAAGTAGCCGTTCATTATTAATTACCCTATCGAGAGTCGAACGAACGAACGAACGAACGAACGAGTCGAACGAACGAACGAACGAACGAGTCGAACGAACGAACGAACGAGTCGAACGAACGAACGAACGAATCGAACGAACGAACGAACGAACGAACGAACGAACGAACGAACGAACGAACGAACGAACGAACGAACGAACGAACGAACGAACGAACGAACGAACGAACGAACGAACGAACGAACGAACGAACGAACGAACGAACGAACGAACGAACGAACGAACGAACGAACGAACGAACGAACGAACGAACGAACGAACGAACGAACGAACGAACGAACGAACGAACGAACGAACGAACGAACGAACGAACGAACGAACGAACGAACGAACGAACGAACGAACGAACGAACGAACGAACGAACGAACGAACGAACGAACGAACGAACGAACGAACGAACGAACGAACGAACGAACGAACGAACGAACGAACGAACGAACGAACGAACGAACGAACGAACGAACGAACGAACGAACGAACGAACGAACGAACGAACGAACGAACGAACGAACGAACGAACGAACGAACGAACGAACGAACGAACGAACGAACGAACGAACGAACGAACGAACGAACGAACGAACGAACGAACGAACGAACGAACGAACGAACGAACGAACGAACGAAAGAACGAACGAACGAACGAACGAACGAACGAACGAACGAACGAACGAACGAACGAACGAACGAACGAACGAACGAACGAACGAACGAACGAACGAACGAACGAACGAACGAACGAACGAACGAACGAACGAGTCGAACGAACGAGTCGAACGAACGAACGAACGAACGAGTCGAACGAACGAACGAACGAGTCGAACGAACGAACGAACGAGCCGAACGCAATGCCGAAACCAAAAAAGACTTTGACGAACGAATTGCGGGTAGCATTCCTTACCGTATGCCAATACCGCGATAATGTTAAGAAAGATATTTTCGAGGAGGTTTGGAAGCTCGTCATGCCATCAAGAAACTGTAAGGCACGGAGACATATGGCGGAAGGCATTTTTAAATGCACTGGAAGTCATGGACTGAAATGTTGCCGGAAAGAGGTCGCGTTGACGCGGTCGACGGTGAGTCGTCTATGGGAAAGGCAAATCCTCCATTTGTTGGTAATCGAGCTGTACCAATAAAGGCTACAGACGTTGATACGCTGCGAGGTTCCACAAGAATCAATAACATTGTTATTGACTTTTGTGCAACCAGCGCAATCGCACGCTGCAATTCCAACGTCTCCATATATTACGTTGATTGTCAAAGCTCGTGGGATATTTTTATATATCAACAGACGAGGACACGAGAGTATGTCAAGCGCGGGGTACATCCGTCACTGAGCGAAAATCATCTGCAGGGAAAAGATATGATCCTGTTCCCGATAATGAACGAGGAGCATACTATATTATTAGTTGCGGACGTTCGTGAAAAAGTATGTCATTTCCTTGACTCATTGGCGGATAATGATTCCGACGTAAACAGACGAGCGAGATATTTTAAACAATTTGTCACAATTTGGAAAATAATATTTCGTGATGACGAACGAGAATGGAGAATGACGGGGAATGCGCTGCCTCAATTAACTTGCCCCCGACAAGTTGGGAATTATAACTGCGGAGTATACGTGATCGAATTTATACGACAGATCGTTGAACGAGGCTCCTCACCCCTTTCAAATTTCGATGAATTTTCTCCGGACGCATTGCGCAAAACCCTCATCAATGAGATTACCGAAATGCGTCCTGACATATTTGAATCTGGCGATCTCTAAGGATATTCGTGCCCAGATTGATTTCTGATCATTCGATCGTGATGAAACTCCGCCAGTTTGTAGAGAAAAGTATCTTGATGGTGGGTCGGCTTGTCAGATAGCTAATATGGAGACGCAGCGGTGCCGTCTCCAAAAGGCTGATGTGCGGAAGGAGTGGCTACCGGAACGTGCAATACACTTCATTGTTACCGAAAGACGCGCATTGATTCAACTCGGCCACCCGATGAAATACATCGATCACCCAAAGACGAATCGATAGGGTAATTAATAATGAACGGCTACTTTTTTGAGAAAACCTCTAGGACGTTTGACAAGCAAGTTGTGTCATGACTCATACAGATATCTGCATCTGAAAAATTTTCATATTTAGGGATTCATAACTGCATTGTTTTTTTTTATCGTATTCATCGTTCGATGGTCATTTCCTTCAGTTGTGAAATTCTCTGAGTAATTTTTTATTTATTTCTCGCCTTAAAAGAATCCTCATTTAAACCGGAGATGGTTGTGCGGAAGGAGTGGCTACCGGAACGTGCAATACACTTCATCGTTACCGAAAGACGCGCATTGATTCAACTCGGCCACCCGATGAAATACATCGATCACCCAAAGACGAATCGATAGGGTAATTAATAATGAACGGCTACTTTTTTGAGAAAACCTCTAGGACGTTTGACAAGCAAGTTGTGTCATGACTCATACAGATATCTGCATCTGAAAAATTTTCATATTTAGGGATTCATAACTGCATTGTTTTTTTTATCGTATTCATCGTTCGATGGTCATTTCCTTCAGTTGTGAAATTCTCTGAGTAATTTTTTATTTATTTCTCGCCTTAAAAGAATCCTCATTTAAACCGGAGATGGTTGTACGGAAGGAGTGGCTACCGGAACGTGCAATACACTTCATCGTTACCGAAAGACGCGCATTGATTCAACTCGGCCACCCGATGAAATACATCGATCACCCAAAGACGAATCGATAGGCTAATTAATAATGAACGGCTACTTTTTTGAGAAAACCTCTAGGACGTTTGACAAGCAAGTTGTGTCATGACTCATACAGATATCTGCATCTGAAAAATTTTCATATTTAGGGATTCATAACTGCATTGTTTTTTATCGTATTCATCGTTCGATGGTCATTTCCTTCAGTTGTGAAATTCTCTGAGTAATTTTTTAGAGCGAACGAACGAACGAACGAACGAACGAACGAACGAACGAACGAACGAACGAACGAACGAACGAACGAACGAACGAACGAACGAACGAACGAACGAACGAACGAACGAACGAACGAACGAACGAACGAACGAACGAACGAACGAACGAACGAACGAACGAACGAACGAACGAACGAACGAACGAACGAACGAACGAACGAACGAACGAACGAACGAACGAACGAACGAACGAACGAACGAACGAACGAACGAACGAACGAACGAACGAACGAACGAACGAACGAACGAACGAACGAACGAACGAACGAACGAACGAACGAACGAACGAACGAACGAACGAACGAACGAACGAACGAACGAACGAACGAACGAACGAACGAACGAACGAACGAACGAACGAACGAACGAACGAACGAACGAACGAACGAACGAACGAACGAACGAACGAACGAACGAACGAACGAACGAACGAACGAACGAACGAACGAACGAACGAACGAACGAACGAACGAACGAACGAACGAACGAACGAACGAACGAACGAACGAACGAACGAACGAACGAACGAACGAACGAACGAACGAACGAACGAACGAACGAACGAACGAACGAACGAACGAACGAACGAACGAACGAACGAACGAACGAACGAACGAACGAACGAACGAACGAACGAACGAACGAACGAACGAACGAACGAACGAACGAACGAACGAACGAACGAACGAACGAACGAACGAACGAACGAACGAACGAACGAACGAACGAACGAACGAACGAACGAACGAACGAACGAACGAACGAACGAACGAACGAACGAACGAACGAACGAACGAACGAACGAACGAACGAACGAACGAACGAACGAACGAACGAACGAACGAACGAACGAACGAACGAACGAACGAACGAACGAACGAACGAACGAACGAACGAACGAACGAACGAACGAACGAACGAACGAACGAACGAACGAACGAACGAACGAACGAACGAACGAACGAACGAACGAACGAACGAACGAACGAACGAACGAACGAACGAACGAACGAACGAACGAACGAACGAACGAACGAACGAACGAACGAACGAACGAACGAACGAACGAACGAACGAACGAACGAACGAACGAACGAACGAACGAACGAACGAACGAACGAACGAACGAACGAACGAACGAACGAACGAACGAACGAACGAACGAACGAACGAACGAACGAACGAACGAACGAACGAACGAACGAACGAACGAACGAACGAACGCACGAACGAACGAACGAACGAACGAACGAACGAACGAACGAACGAACGAACGAACGAACGAACGAACGAACGAACGAACGAACGAACGAACGAACGAACGAACGAACGAACGAACGAACGAACGAACGAACGAACGAACGAACGAACGAACGAACGAACGAACGAACGAACGAACGAACGAACGAACGAACGAACGAACGAACGAACGAACGAACGAACGAACGAACGAACGAACGAACGAACGAACGAACGAACGAACGAACGAACGAACGAACGAACGAACGAACGAACGAACGAACGAACGAACGAACGAACGAACGAACGAACGAACGAACGAACGAACGAACGAACGAACGAACGAACGAACGAACGAACGAACGAACGAACGAACGAACGAACGAACGAACGAACGAACGAACGAACGAACGAACGAACGAACGAACGAACGAACGAACGAACGAACGAACGAACGAACGAACGAACGAACGAACGAACGAACGAACGAACGAACGAACGAACGAACGAACGAACGAACGAACGAACGAACGAACGAACGAACGAACGAACGAACGAACGAACGAACGAACGAACGAACGAACGAACGAACGAACGAACGAACGAACGAACGAACGAACGAACGAACGAACGAACGAACGAACGAACGAACGAACGAACGAACGAACGAACGAACGAACGAACGAACGAACGAACGAACGAACGAACGAAAGAACGAACGAACGAACGAACGAACGAACGAACGAACGAACATTACCCTATCGATTCGTCTTTGGGTGGTCGATGTATTTCATCGGGTGGTCGAGTTGAATCAATGCACGTCTTTCGGTAACAATGAAGTGTATTGCACGTTCCGGCAGCCACTCCTTCCGCTCAACCATCTCCGGATTAAACGAGGATTCTTTTAAGGCGAGAAATAAATAAAAAATTACTCAGAGAATTTCACAACTGAAGGAAATGACCATCGAACGATGAATACGATAAAAAACAATGCAGTTATGAATCCCTAAATATGAAAGTTTTTCAGATGCAGATATCTGTATGAGTCATGACATAATTTCCGTATATTAAATATTTCAAGTGAAGTTAAAATAATAGCTCGTTTATAATTCTATTAAATATTGTAAGTGAAGTTAAAATAATAATTTTTTCAAGTGAAGTTAAAATAATAATTTTTTCAAGTGAAGTTAAAATAATAATTTTTTTCATCGACCACGCGTCTGACCATGGGCCTCGAGGAACACCTGCAATAGTGCTGACGGTGCATTCGCAGATCTACGCTCGACAATTAAGCGGATCTTCCTCGCGAGCGTGTCTTTAATATTTTAGTTCGTCTTGAGACCGTCCCAGTAATAGAAGTCAAAGAAGTTAAGTGAAGTGTTAAGCAAAAATGGAGTACGGAATTGATCTGAGCATCGTGAAGGAAGAGCTGGAAATAGCAGAAGATGAACAAGACCTTCGAGAGAAGGAGAAAGACGTGGCGCATACCCCCGGTCGCCATTTACGTGAGTAAATCAATTTCTTAAGACATGACAAATCTAGTAGCTATCATAGGATTTTTTTCTCCAAAGGACTTTACGTTAGTGTATTTATTTATTATAGAGGATGCACGATCGGCTATCAAATTGGAGACGCAGCGGTGCCGTCTCCAAAAGGCTGATTTTCTGCCGTCACCTCCGGATCGAATGGTGTTTTTACCGATTACTCCTGTTTGCTACGACATGTGGTTTGTACACCGAATACGATATATGAGGCACCCCCCTGGTCGTAAGGCAGAAACAGACGAAAAAAAATCAGGCTCCCTGATCGGAAAACGAAGAAGAAGATCTGGAAGAGAGCGGCGCACGCCATCGTATCTTAGTGATTTTCAGCACCTCCCTGATCGTAAGCCAGCAACAGCCGGACAAAAAACTGGCGGAAAACGAAGATCTGGAAGAGAGCGGTGCCCGCCGTCGTATCTTCGCGATTTTGAGTGTTATTAAGTGATCTTATTAAATCGCACTCCTGAGGGTCTCCCGGCCCCGAATGAAGAGCAACAATAAATGGTAAGTTGTTTTGTTACAATTGGTAAATATTATTAAATATTATTAAATATTATTTTCCAGGCTACTTCGATACACCGGGAGCGCATCAATGAAGAATACTTCAAAATAAACTAAAAACTAACACTAAAAAATAATCTTATAACTGTAAATTTAAAAATGTTAATAATAAAATAATAAAACCAATATTTCTTTATTCTGGGTGCAGGATTGTATACAGAACTGCTGGTCTCGTAGCCGTGTATTCTAAATATGCTTAAAAATAAAGATTAAAAAATATTTTTCCCGTCTTCTACCTACTCTGTATCGCATACATCCCAAAGCCCCGTGCGGATAGCAGCCTTTTGAACTGATGACAGCAGATAACGAACGAACGAACGAACGACGAGAAAAAATCTGATGAGAAATATCTTTGATTATCATTGAATGCCTCAACAATGAACATCAACGGCTGGGAGGATGACGAAGACGACGGCAACGACGTCGACGACGACGACGACGACGACGCCGCCGCCGAACGTTAACGCCATAGTGCTTGTGAGTGAGCATAAACAGGAGTGAATAATAAACAAAAGTGAATAATAAGCAAGAAAAAAATAGGAGTGAAGAATAAACAAGAGTGGCAATAAAAACGTTACGTCATAGTGCTTGTGAGTGAGAATAAACAGGAGTGAATAATAAACAAGAGTGGCAATAAAAAAATAGGAGTCTTCAGTGTCTTCAAGGCCATCACAGCAAATTGAAGGTAAAATTCAAAAATAATAATCATGTGGTGCACTATGGCGAGTCCAGAATTCTATCCCCCCTCCCACCCCTACGCCTCTTACCACCCGCACGCGGCTGGCCATTTCGACCAGCCGCTGTGTGGGGGAAAAAGGGTGGGGATGGGAGTGGGGATAGGAGTGGGGGTCGCCATAGTGCACCGCTAACTACTGGTACACTTTCAATTATAATGGAGTCGTTCATACGTGTAGAGATTTCGCTTTTTTTATCAGCACCCTCCAATGGGGCTGCGCCTTCTTTTTTCAGGAGTTCAAGTTGCTGATGGGTTCGTTCACTATCGACAAAATGAAGATAGCGCTGAAGCACAGCCAAATATGCCGCCCACTTTTCTCTCTCATCCTTGTATTTATTAGAATTCAAAATTTCATTCATTTCGGTGTCCAATCTGCTCAAGGTAGCACTAATAGTCTGCGCCTCCTGCGATGGTGGTGTACCCGCAGCAAAAGCTTGTTGTCGATGACTCGAGGTGTTCAACTGTAATAGATTCTCCTCGGGTACTAGCACCATTTTCCTTGCATGCTCCATTATCAGCCGCCAATCAAATTTGACAGGACGGTGCCTAGTATTGGTGCGAGGAAAAGGGGCAAGAATCCGCCGCTCTGTATAACAAACCGTTTCTTACTCTTCCAACTGCCTTTTCTCGCTGCTAAGCGCCGAAGAACAGGCGCGTGCCTACGTAGTTTTTTCTTCTGAGCAGGCTTCAGAGGCACGTTACCCTGAAGAATGTTCAGAGCACACTCGCAAATACAACGGATTATACGGGGATCTGCTTTACGCAAAAAGGCTTCCCGCTGCTCTTTACTGAAATGCTGAAGGGCTTGCAATATTGCAGCGTACTTCTTGCAGAGCGGTGATCCGCTGCGTGCCATTACAAGAAATTGACTGATAATTATTTGGGCGAATCACTCCTTTTCACCTTTTTTCCACGACAAGTATCCCCGAGTCTTCAGTGGCGCGTTGTTACGTAGGATGTACAATGCGCAATCGACAAGACATTGAATGACACTTGAAGTCTGTTTGCGCTGCTCCTTGTCGGAATACCGAAGGGCTTGCGTTATCGCAACGTTCTTTTTGTAGCGAGCCGATCCGTTGTCCGTCATTATAAACGCAGAACTGGTAATTCTCCGGACGTGTAGTTGCTTTTTAATTTTTTTCGTGGTACGTACACAAAATGCTGGGGGTCATCGGGAAAGATGCAGGTGCGAAATCTACAATTATCCGGTGTCGCTTGTTTCAAATCTAGTAACAAATATCCGTGTGGTTTAGACGTTGCGTCGTGATAAACCTCTTGCAAAAAGCGCGGATTTTCAGGATATATCTGACGCTCTAAATGCTGTATTTGAGCGCGATCACGAGGATTTTTAAAAACAACTATATAATTAGCATTCAGCGAGATATCCCGTTGCCCGTTACCCTGATGAAATAAGTTTTGGGTTATAAAAATCACACTTAAATTTTTATGATGACTGCCTTTAGTAAATAGATCGACAACACTGTTATTCGAGGCCTCCCTCATTAAGTCGTCGATAATTATGAGTTTAGCGCGTGGATCGCTCGCATAATCTGCACTTTGCGGTAATCCCTCATGAAATTCTATCGATGTTCCATACTCCGTGTATGCAGATTGCCATTCGGAATAATAGAAAATAATTCTCTCGAACGGTTCACTGTTCATTTGCGAACTAAACTTTAGAAACTTTTTCACAAAATATGTTTTACCGCAGCCTGTTGGACCACAAATCATTGAGGTCCAAGGATGTTTCCACCGCGTATCCATCTTAGGGAGTGAGTAAAATACTCTTGTTACGGACGGTGATAAAGGAATTGGTCAGGCACCCATTTCATAGTATATTTTTTTACAGTATATTTTACAGTATATGGCGGTTTACAGTATATGGCGGTAATTTATCGCTAATCTTTATAGCCATAAGGTAACGACCCGTATACACCAGCGGGTCTTCGCTTGATGCTAGACGGTTTACACGACTTCGTTTCGGGCTTCGTGACAACGTGATGAAACGCCGTGCGTCTAATTGCCTTGTAGTGTAACACAATCGGCACCTCTCTTTCGCCAAGTATAAATGATCGTATTGATTGGTAATTGATTAACGCACTGTTTGCAAAATTGAGTGATATTCCCTTTACCTTGCAGACTTCGCTTTCCGATCCGTCGGGAGCACGCACTATAAACGAATAAAATTTTGGCCCGCCCGAAACAAAAGTTGTAATATAGCTACCCTCGCTCAGCTCGTTAGTAAGATCTCCTAATAGCTGACCTATTGGCGGCTCATACTCACGCGGATCGTTCTTGGTCACGTAAATAACAGAGTCCGTGTCGCAGTACAGAGCACGGGTATTTAGCGGTTCGAGATAGCTATACAATTTCAAGCGTGCCTGAGCTGTGGTATAGGCCGCAATGACGGCGCTTGCTATACCTGATGGTGTTACAGAGTCATCGGTGCTTATATAATTGACATACAGTATTTTATGATTTACAGGCAAAATACCGGTGATCTCGTGCTCGGGACTACTCAGCAACTCCATGAGCTGTTTGCGCGTCGAAACTATCGCTGTTTGTGGCAGGTTTTCACGCTGACCAAATTTACCCCAGAATGAATTGAGGCATAGTTTAGCTACGGAGCGTAAACCAGGGTTTTTTTCTATTGCTGTGCGATTTAGTTTAATGCCCTCAGACTGCTCAAAGGCTGTGATATATTGATCTTGCGCTGCCTCGTCTCCCAAACATTTTTCAGGCCAGCCGCTGGCCTCCTGCTTGATTTTCAAAAAAGTATTTATGTATTCGGTAAAATGGCCACCCTGCTGTGTATCCCGATTAAACTGTGTTATCTCATATTGCCAAATTTCGTTTACGCGTATCACCCTGTATCCGCACGAGACAGCTTTTCGCACCTCATCCACTACCCACGTACCGTCGAACACGCGCTCACTAGGATCTTCGTGCGTGCATGCTTCATGATTCATAATTTCACAACAACTACGACACAGAGCAAAGAGCAGTCGCTGGTGCATGCGTACAGGCAGCACAGGGTGATACATATCACGCGGCGGTAATACCGTGCATTTAACGAGGCCCTCAATCCGTGAAAGATCGGTATTATCAGGGCCTGTCAATTCCATACACTCGTCGCCGACATACACTCTCGGGTGGCCTACAGGATACTTTCCAAACTTACAGATGTATGGATACAGAGAGCAAACATCGACGTATCGTATTTGCTCTGTATCCTTTACATCGTAGAGCGTAACCATGTTTTCTGTACGGCCACCAAAGAAAGCGTCGCGCGGATTGAGAGGCTCTGATATGACTAGCGAATGATTTTCAATGACTGCACGCATTTCTGTGTCGGCTTTTAACATACGGTCATACTCGCACTCCCATATTTCTGTTAACTCATAGCCGCTGTTTCTGATTCTATTAGCTATAGCGATGGTTCTCTCGAGACGCTCGTTCATCGGTATACCGCCGCACTCTCCAGCTCTGTTCATGAGAAAGCAGCGCGAACACCCGTGCCAGTAACAGCCGTGAAATTGTAATACGTGTGTTGCGTCAGGGGTTTCATAGTAACCGTCAACCAGCAGGTTTTGAGGTAATTTAAACTCGCGCGATCGGCCTGCATGAATAATGCGCTGACCGAGAGAATGCTCCATCCACACGAGCCACGAGACCGCTTTTTTCGACTGATTATGCGCCCATCTATATCCACCCGCTGGTATAACGCCAATCGTCTCGGGTTTCAGAAAATTTTTACGAAAAACCTGAAAGCACGCTGATGCTATTGTCGTGCTCTCGTCAAAGGGGCAAACGTTGCCAATGGTCATGAACATTTTGCGGAAAACCACGCATGCTTGTCTCAGTATCGTGACATCGGTCGTGCAGTACTCTACAATCTCTTTTGCAAAATCGAATACATAATTGGCGGCTGTCGTCTCGCTGTACCAGGCATATAATTTTTCTCGCTCAGCCGTTCGCATCGTTTCAGGACTATAATATTCTATAGGTGGTAGAGGGCCGACATAATTTTGATTTTCGGGTGTGTTGAACAAATGTGGGAAAGTCCCTTTAGCAGTGGCACCCTGCAGGCCGAAGGCCTTTGGTAGAGCACTTAGAGGCATATGAAAGTAGTGTAGGCTATCGAGAAACACGATCTTCCCGATACGCATGGTGATAATCTTTGTGCCGTTCATTATTAGCGTCGGTAACTGTGTTTTTTTCTCGTTAATCAGGTATCGTAAGACGAACTGGGCATCAAAACCTCCTGCGTTATGTGCAATTAAGATTGTTTTCGCATATTTTTCGGCATTTTGCATCGCTAATTCCACGAGCTGACTTACGGGATTATGTCTGAATACAAACTCGTGGGGCCCACAATTTTCACAGGGTTCAGCGATAGAATCGTTGTCGCAGCAAAGAGTGCAAACTCGTTGAGCTACGCAAAGATTCGACTCATGTACGAATGTAGTCGCGTCTCCGTTTACAGGCGTACACTGTTGCGTTTCGAAGTCATACAAAATAAAGAGATTTGTTTTTTTTAGATCTTTTATGCGTATCGGTGTCACGAAGCACAGATGATTGAACGGTTGAACAGATTTACATATTTTACAGAATCCTACGCCGCATTTGTGTTTCTTTTTCTCTTCCAAAGGTCGTACCGCTTGAAAACAGTTACGACAGCGTCTCAGAACTTTACAAACGTTGACTGTCTTACGATAATACTTTCTATCGATCGTATGATTTCGAAAACACTCTGCTCCAAAAAAATCGCGATTACATGTCGTGCAATTGAGAGCGTTGTTTAAGGTCTGGTTGCACGGAGGCGATACCCAGCATCGCGGACATTTTTTTTTGAACATCTGTGCTCTGCTCGCCGATATAGAGCGTTACAACTCGTGCAAAAATTTGAACTGCCTACAGCGCCCATGAGATTTAAAATCGGCTCAAAATGGTGCGAACGTTCGCTATACAGAATATACAGAGTGTGTCGAATCGTGCCTACTGTATCCAAAACTTGTTGTGTGCCATCGAACAGCGCTTTTTTCCTACGAGTCCCTAAGCTCAAGAACTCAAAAACCACGATCGCGATGCCGTCTCGAGCCAAATAATCCTGATAGTTCGCAACCTCACGCACACCGCAACCTGCCCTCGGCACACGCACATTTGTGGCTGTCGTAAGCTCAAGCGCTGCATTCTTTTGTAATAATCCTCTGGGTTGTCTTATACGGTGCCAATTAGTGTCGAGCGCACCAGTTCGTATTTCTCCTCGTTCAGCGTACGCCCGGGCTGTGACCAATGAGCGCGGTAAACATAAATTATCGTCGTTTCGAATCGATAGAATGGACCGTTTTGCGATGCCCTCATACGTAAGTTTTTTCCGACCCCTACCCTCTACACCCTTGACGATACACGTTTTTATATTACACTCGTCGTCAATATTTAAAGAAGTGGCACTTTGAGCAACACTGCTTATCAACTGCCATATATCTTGAAAAGTGAGATCGCGTACCGGTCGAAAAGAAACCCATACGGGACCGTGCGCTAGACCGCTCGCGGTAAACGAGATACCCGCATAATCACTACCCTCGCAGGAGCTGGTGATATGCGTCAGGAGATCGCGGAACGCCCCTTCTAGCCAGTCTATAACACTATTAAAACTGGCCGGTGGTTGACGAACGCGCATCGTCGTCTCACGTCCGCGGAGCTTGAAGCGTTTAAAATAACGCACGGCGTCTTGAATAATTTCGAATCGATCTCCTGGTGGCCTGATGTCTCCGAATGACTCATTCCTAGCAGCGTTACGCGGCCGGCCCGAACCCTCTTGTACGTCTGCAAACGAAATTATATATACTATCATTTAGAATTCATTGATACAGTAGAATAAATGTAAATTATCAGTACCTTATAATCCTAGAAACCCAGACCTGCACGTTATAGACGATCTACATGATAAAATGTAATGAATACAAATTATTCTATAATTTATTATTTCTACAAGTGGGCGCAAATATTTACCTGCGAGACCCAAGAGCTGTTGAACCCAGCGGTAGTCTTTTTCCGGCTTCTCTGCTTCATAACCGTCAGGACATTCCCATGGTTGGCGTTCCTGGAGGTCGAATGTCGCAGGGCTGCACAATCCGTGTGGTCCTGGTATAAGCTCATTGACTTTAGATGGTCCTGCTTCAGGTTCTTGTTCATTGGGCCCGATGTTAAAAATTTGATCTGATGATATTATAAACGGCTCTTCTTCTTCCACAGCTCCCTGAGAAGCTGAAAAAAATGTCGCTGATGAAACAATTTGCTTTCTTTTTTTTACTTTAGAATACTTACAATTTCTGGAATGTTGAGCCTGATTCTCTTCTTCCACAATCCGTGTTTGCTCTATGAGGTCTGCTTCTTCATCACTCGTTGCATCCAAGAGGCGATAACCTGTACAATAAATGAAAAGGGTCAGCTTCATGGCACGCTCAAACGATATTATCAAATTGTTTTCTCATGGATTAGCTTAAGTTACCCCTTACAACGCTAACATTTTTGTCAGTTTTCGCGTATCTCTCACCGTTCTCGAGATATTTAATAATTTCGCTTTAAGGGGGTGGTTTCAAGATTTTTATTGGTGGATCGGATAGGCTATCCCGTGCTATGTACCCCCAACGGGGGTGACCAAAATTTTGTCCGTTTTCGCCTATCTCTCACCGTTCTCGAGATATTTAACAATTTCACTTTAAGGGTAACTTCAATAATCATTATGGGGGTGATTTTATTGGTGCATCGGGTTCGACCGTCTGACCACGCACCCCCCTGTGCAACCCCCCAAAATTTTGGCCGTTTTCGCCTATCTCGCACCGTTCTCGAGATATTTGACAATTTCACCTTAAGAGGCAGCTTCACCGTACGCTGCTAATACGGCTGTCGTATATTACTAACTGACGCCCAAACCGCATGGCCGCACGGTGAAGCTGCCTCTTAAGGATAAATTGTCAAATATCTCGAGAATCGGTCAGCTTCACCGTGCTCTCTAATAAGGCTATCGTAGGTTGCTAAGAGGCGGTCAAACCGAGCGGCCGCACGGTGAAGCTGCCTCTTAAGGATAAATTGTCAAATATCTCGAGAATCGGTCAGCTTCACCGTGCTCTCTAATGAGGCTGTCGCAGGCTACTAAGAGGCGGTCAAACTGAGCGGTCGCACGGTGAAGCTGCCTCTTAAGGATAAATCGCCAAATATCTCGAGAACGGTGAGAGATACGCGAAAACGGACGAATTTTGGGGGGTTATACAGGGGGTGTGCAGTCGGGCAATCGATCGCGATCCACCAATAAAAACACCCCAATAACGATGCTTGAAGCAACCCCTTAAAGTGAAATTATCAAATATCTCGGAAACGGTGAGAGATAGGCGAAAACGGACAACGTTTTGGGCACCCCCCTCCGGGGGTGTCAAGCGGGGGTGGCTTAACCATATCCACTAATAAAAGTCATGAAACAAGCCCCCCTTAAAGTGAAATTGCTAAATATCTCGAGAACGTCGAGAGATACGCGATTTTTTATTTATTTTTTTTTTAAAGCGTCTAAGGGAACTCTTGAGTAATTGGAGAGAGGCCGGTCCTATAAATGATAAGGGCTAAATAATAATTAATAAATATTACTTACTTCTGATTTCTTTGTCTATGCCGCGGACGCATGCGACTTTTTCAAGGCCTCTTCGTTGTAATTCTTCGAACACGCACGTTAAAACCCTCTGGCCGTTCAGCAACCCTCTGTTGTATGCGGTCGCGATAGCCCTTAAGGGCGCCCACCATACAACATATTTTAAGCACTTTTCGAGTTTTTGACCCGTTAAGTGTTTCAATTTTGCACACCATTTTTCAGTACAGTGTCGACGAATCTGTGCACTGCACGGTTTTGTAAATTTCAATAAAATTCGGATACTCTCGCGAAGGGTGTGGTCCGTCATTATTGCACGATAAAAAGATAACGCATCGATGCCTGACTAAATCACGACTGACCGCTCCTCGCAATTTTAGATGCATATAAAACCCGATATGTTATTATGTCTCTGGACACGCGCGTAAACTTTATCCTACCGCTTTGTTCTCAACTACTGTTTACTCAGCAAATCATTTGGTTGCGCAAAAAAATCGTGAGGCGCGGTGCTGTCAGTATTTCATCAGATCTCGTGCCGATAAAATTAAAACGGAAACCCTTAAAAAATGGCTTACGAATTTACCGTGTGCAGTGAATCCTCGTACGGCGATGAAGCTGATAGTGAGAAAAAAGCGTACGAAATTTTCGAGTGTATCAAATACGAGAGCTGGGTCGACGATGGTGGTTTTGGTGACGCAGAGGAAGAGCCATGGTATTATAATGGTGTGACAATAGAGTATGGCATACGCGTAAAAGACGTTAATGCGCCTCCAAGATTATCGCCGCGCGTTTCATGGACGCTGCGTGTGGCGGCCGATGGTAGTGAGGAAATTCGGTGGTCGGCAAGCTCATTGCAATACTTAGCCCTTGCGACGGTATTAAATAATATGACTCGTTACAGCAGGGAGGATTGGGCTATGCTCCGTCACCTGTTGGGTAAAATTGATACCCATAATAAAAAAATTTCGCTCGATGCTGTGGACATGAGTTACGTTCTGATTCCACAGTTGTGCAAATTTGTGCATTGGTCTTGCCCGTCGGGTAATGGGCAAGACCCTCGTAATATAAATATATGGTTACGCGAACCTCTCGAGTACATAGCGAACTCTCTGGTGGCATATCATTCGCGTCATCGGGATTTGCGCGTGTATGACACCCGCACCGATACATCACGCGTGCCGGAAATTTGGCGTTGCTGGAACACAACGACATTATCTCCGAATTACTACCACTACACGTGTAAACAGACACGCTGGTGGTTTGACATGCGGGGCCCGTATTACGTGGACGTAGATCGTCCATGTAAAAGACGAAGACGCGGCGATCCGAGTCTGTGCTTTGACCCTGAGGAGTCAGCAGACTCGGAAGAAGAAGACAGAGCCGCATATGATTATCGGTACATTTAAACGCAAATAAAATAAAATATAAATATAAATATAAATATAAATATAAATATAAATATAAATATAAATATAAATATAAATATAAATATAAATATAAATATAAATATAAATATAAATATAAATATAAATATAAATATAAATATAAATATAAATATAAATAATTGTAGGCCGTGGCAACAGCGGTGACGGGTACGTCTGTCTGTGTGTGTGTGTGTGTGTGTGTGTGTGTGTGTGTGTGTGTGTGTGTGTGTGTGTGTGTGTGTGTGTGTGTGTGTGTGTGTGTGTGTGTGTGTGTGTGTGTGTGTGTGTGTGTGTGTGTGTGTGTGTGTGTGTGTGTGTGTGTGTGTGTGTGTGTGTGTGTGTGTGTGTGTGTGTGTGTGTGTGTGTGTGTGTGTGTGTGTGTGTGTGTGTGTGTGTGTGTGTGTGTGTGTGTGTGTGTGTGTGTGTGTGTGTGTGTGTGTGTGGTGTGTGTGTGTGTGTGTGTGTGTGTGTGTGTGTGTGTGTGTGTGTGTGTGTGTGTGTGTGTGTGTGTGTGTGTGTGTGTGTGTGTGTGTGTGTGTGTGTGTGTGTGTGTGTGTGTGTGTGTGTGTGTGTGTGTGTGTGTGTGTGTGTGTGTGTGTGTGTGTGTGTGTGTGTGTGTGTGTGTGTGTGTGTGTGTGTGTGTGTGTGTGTGTGTGTGTGTGTGTGTGTGTGTGTGTGTGTGTGTGTGTGTGTGTGTGTGTGTGTGTGTGTGTGTGTGTGTGTGTGTGTGTGTGTGTGTGTGTGTGTGTGTGTGTGTGTGTGTGTGTGTGTGTGTGTGTGTGTGTGTGTGTGTGTGTGTGTGTGTGTGTGTGTGTGTGTGTGTGTGTGTGTGTGTGTGTGTGTGTGTGTGTGTGTGTGTGTGTGTGTGTGTGTGTGTGTGTGTGTGTGTGTGTGTGTGTGTGTGTGTGTGTGTGTGTGTGTGTGTGTGTGTGTGTGTGTGTGTGTGTGTGGTGTGTGTGTGTGTGTGTGTGTGTGTGTGTGTGTGTGTGTGTGTGTGTGTGTGTGTGTGTGTGTGTGTGTGTGTGTGTGTGTGTGTGTGTGTGTGTGTGTGTGTGTGTGTGTGTGTGTGTGTGTGTGTGTGTGTGTGTGTGTGGTGTGTGTGTGTGTGTGTGTGTGTGTGTGTGTGTGTGTGTGTGTGTGTGTGTGTGTGTGTGTGTGTGTGTGTGTGTGTGTGGTGTGTGTGTGTGTGTGTGTGTGTGTGTGTGTGTGTGTGTGTGTGTGTGTGTGTGTGTGTGTGTGTGTGTGTGTGTGTGTGTGTGTGTGTGTGTGTGTGTGTGTGTGTGTGTGTGTGTGTGTGTGTGTGTGTGTGTGTGTGTGTGTGGTGTGTGTGTGTGTGTGTGTGTGTGTGTGTGTGTGTGTGTGTGTGTGTGTGTGTGTGTGTGTGTGTGTGTGTGTGTGTGTGTGTGGTGTGTGTGTGTGTGTGTGTGTGTGTGTGTGTGTGTGTGGTGTGTGTGTGTGTGTGTGTGTGTGTGTGTGGTGTGTGTGTGTGTGTGTGTGTGTGTGTGTGTGTGTGTGTGTGTGTGTGTGTGTGTGTGTGTGTGTGTGTGTGTGTGTGTGTGTGTGTGTGCTGTGTGTGTGTGCGTGCGTGCGTGCGTGCGTGCGTGCGTGCGTGCGTGCGTGCGTGCGTGCGTGCGTGCGTGCGTGCGTGCGTGCGTGCGTGCGTGCGTGCGTGCGTGCGTGCGTGCGTGCGTGCGTGCGTGCGTGCGTGCGTGCGTGCGTGCGTGCGTGCGTGCGTGCGTGCGTGCGTGCGTGCGTGCGTGCGTGCGTGCGTGCGTGCGTGCGTGCGTGCGTGCGTGCGTGCGTGCGTGCGTGCGTGCGTGCGTGCGTGCGTGCGTGCGTGCGTGCGTGCGTGCGTGCGTGCGTGCGTGCGTGCGTGCGTGCGTGCGTGCGTGCGTGCGTGCGTGCGTGCGTGCGTGCGTGCGTGCGTGCGTGCGTGCGTGCGTGCGTGCGTGCGTGCGTGCGTGCGTGCGTGCGTGCGTGCGTGCGTGCGTGCGTGCGTGCGTGCGTGCGTGCGTGCGTGCGTGCGTGCGTGCGTGCGTGCGTGCGTGCGTGCGTGCGTGCGTGCGTGCGTGCGTGCGTGCGTGCGTGCGTGCGTGCGTGCGTGCGTGCGTGCGTGCGTGCGTGCGTGCGTGCGTGCGTGCGTGCGTGCGTGCGTGCGTGCGTGCGTGCGTGCGTGCGTGCGTGCGTGCGTGCGTGCGTGCGTGCGTGCGTGCGTGCGTGCGTGCGTGCGTGCGTGCGTGCGTGCGTGCGTGCGTGCGTGCGTGCGTGCGTGCGTGCGTGCGTGCGTGCGTGCGTGCGTGCGTGCGTGCGTGCGTGCGTGCGTGCGTGCGTGCGTGCGTGCGTGCGTGCGTGCGTGCGTGCGTGCGTGCGTGCGTGCGTGCGTGCGTGCGTGCGTGCGTGCGTGCGTGCGTGCGTGCGTGCGTGCGTGCGTGCGTGCGTGCGTGCGTGCGTGCGTGCGTGCGTGCGTGCGTGCGTGCGTGCGTGCGTGCGTGCGTGCGTGCGTGCGTGCGTGCGTGCGTGCGTGCGTGCGTGCGTGCGTGCGTGCGTGCGTGCGTGCGTGCGTGCGTGCGTGCGTGCGTGCGTGCGTGCGTGCGTGCGTGCGTGCGTGCGTGCGTGCGTGCGTGCGTGCGTGCGTGCGTGCGTGCGTGCGTGCGTGCGTGCGTGCGTGCGTGCGTGCGTGCGTGCGTGCGTGCGTGCGTGCGTGCGTGCGTGCGTGCGTGCGTGCGTGCGTGCGTGCGTGCGTGCGTGCGTGCGTGCGTGCGTGCGTGCGTGCGTGCGTGCGTGCGTGCGTGCGTGCGTGCGTGCGTGCGTGCGTGCGTGCGTGCGTGCGTGCGTGCGTGCGTGCGTGCGTGCGTGCGTGCGTGCGTGCGTGCGTGCGTGCGTGCGTGCGTGCGTGCGTGCGTGCGTGCGTGCGTGCGTGCGTGCGTGCGTGCGTGCGTGCGTGCGTGCGTGCGTGCGTGCGTGCGTGCGTGCGTGCGTGCGTGCGTGCGTGCGTGCGTGCGTGCGTGCGTGCGTGCGTGCGTGCGTGCGTGCGTGCGTGCGTGCGTGCGTGCGTGCGTGCGTGCGTGCGTGCGTGCGTGCGTGCGTGCGTGCGTGCGTGCGTGCGTGCGTGCGTGCGTGCGTGCGTGCGTGCGTGCGTGCGTGCGTGCGTGCGTGCGTGCGTGCGTGCGTGCGTGCGTGCGTGCGTGCGTGCGTGCGTGCGTGCGTGCGTGCGTGCGTGCGTGCGTGCGTGCGTGCGTGCGTGCGTGCGTGCGTGCGTGCGTGCGTGCGTGCGTGCGTGCGTGCGTGCGTGCGTGCGTGCGTGCGTGCGTGCGTGCGTGCGTGCGTGCGTGCGTGCGTGCGTGCGTGCGTGCGTGCGTGCGTGCGTGCGTGCGTGCGTGCGTGCGTGCGTGCGTGCGTGCGTGCGTGCGTGCGTGCGTGCGTGCGTGCGTGCGTGCGTGCGTGCGTGCGTGCGTGCGTGCGTGCGTGCGTGCGTGCGTGCGTGCGTGCGTGCGTGCGTGCGTGCGTGCGTGCGTGCGTGCGTGCGTGCGTGCGTGCGTGCGTGCGTGCGTGCGTGCGTGCGTGCGTGCGTGCGTGCGTGCGTGCGTGCGTGCGTGCGTGCGTGCGTGCGTGCGTGCGTGCGTGCGTGCGTGCGTGCGTGCGTGCGTGCGTGCGTGCGTGCGTGCGTGCGTGCGTGCGTGCGTGCGTGCGTGCGTGCGTGCGTGCGTGCGTGCGTGCGTGCGTGCGTGCGTGCGTGCGTGCGTGCGTGCGTGCGTGCGTGCGTGCGTGCGTGCGTGCGTGCGTGCGTGCGTGCGTGCGTGCGTGCGTGCGTGCGTGCGTGCGTGCGTGCGTGCGTGCGTGCGTGCGTGCGTGCGTGCGTGCGTGCGTGCGTGCGTGCGTGCGTGCGTGCGTGCGTGCGTGCGTGCGTGCGTGCGTGCGTGCGTGCGTGCGTGCGTGCGTGCGTGCGTGCGTGCGTGCGTGCGTGCGTGCGTGCGTGCGTGCGTGCGTGCGTGCGTGCGTGCGTGCGTGCGTGCGTGCGTGCGTGCGTGCGTGCGTGCGTGCGTGCGTGCGTGCGTGCGTGCGTGCGTGCGTGCGTGCGTGCGTGCGTGCGTGCGTGCGTGCGTGCGTGCGTGCGTGCGTGCGTGCGTGCGTGCGTGCGTGCGTGCGTGCGTGCGTGCGTGCGTGCGTGCGTGCGTGCGTGCGTGCGTGCGTGCGTGCGTGCGTGCGTGCGTGCGTGCGTGCGTGCGTGCGTGCGTGCGTGCGTGCGTGCGTGCGTGCGTGCGTGCGTGCGTGCGTGCGTGCGTGCGTGCGTGCGTGCGTGCGTGCGTGCGTGCGTGCGTGCGTGCGTGCGTGCGTGCGTGCGTGCGTGCGTGCGTGCGTGCGTGCGTGCGTGCGTGCGTGCGTGCGTGCGTGCGTGCGTGCGTGCGTGCGTGCGTGCGTGCGTGCGTGCGTGCGTGCGTGCGTGCGTGCGTGCGTGCGTGCGTGCGTGCGTGCGTGCGTGCGTGCGTGCGTGCGTGCGTGCGTGCGTGCGTGCGTGCGTGCGTGCGTGCGTGCGTGCGTGCGTGCGTGCGTGCGTGCGTGCGTGCGTGCGTGCGTGCGTGCGTGCGTGCGTGCGTGCGTGCGTGCGTGCGTGCGTGCGTGCGTGCGTGCGTGCGTGCGTGCGTGCGTGCGTGCGTGCGTGCGTGCGTGCGTGCGTGCGTGCGTGCGTGCGTGCGTGCGTGCGTGCGTGCGTGCGTGCGTGCGTGCGTGCGTGCGTGCGTGCGTGCGTGCGTGCGTGCGTGCGTGCGTGCGTGCGTGCGTGCGTGCGTGCGTGCGTGCGTGCGTGCGTGCGTGCGTGCGTGCGTGCGTGCGTGCGTGCGTGCGTGCGTGCGTGCGTGCGTGCGTGCGTGCGTGCGTGCGTGCGTGCGTGCGTGCGTGCGTGCGTGCGTGCGTGCGTGCGTGCGTGCGTGCGTGCGTGCGTGCGTGCGTGCGTGCGTGCGTGCGTGCGTGCGTGCGTGCTGCGTGCGTGCGTGCGTGCGTGCGTGCGTGCGTGCGTGCGTGCGTGCGTGCGTGCGTGCGTGCGTGCGTGCGTGCGTGCGTGCGTGCGTGCGTGCGTGCGTGCGTGCGTGCGTGCGTGCGTGCGTGCGTGCGTGCGTGCGTGCGTGCGTGCGTGCGTGCGTGCGTGCGTGCGTGCGTGCGTGCGTGCGTGTGTGCGTGTGTGCGTGTGTGCGTGTGTGTGTGTGTGTGTGTGTGTGTGTGTGTGTGTGTGTGTGTGTGTGTGTGTGTGTGTGTGTGTGTGTGTGTGTGTGTGTGTGTGTGTGTGTGTGTGTGTGTGTGTGTGTGTGTGTGTGTGTGTGTGTGTGTGTGTGTGTGTGTGTGTGTGTGTGTGTGTGTGTGTGTGTGTGTGTGTGTGTGTGTGTGTGTGTGTGTGTGTGTGTGTGTGTGTGTGTGTGTGTGTGTGTGTGTGTGTGTGTGTGTGTGTGTGTGTGTGTGTGTGTGTGTGTGTGTGTGTGTGTGTGTGTGTGTGTGTGTGTGTGTGTGTGTGTGTGTGTGTGTGTGTGTGTGTGTGTGTGTGTGTGTGTGTGTGTGTGTGTGTGTGTGTGTGTGTGTGTGTGTGTGTGTGTGTGTGTGTGTGTGTGTGTGTGTGTGTGTGTGTGTGTGTGTGTGTGTGTGTGTGTGTGTGTGTGTGTGTGTGTGTGTGTGTGTGTGTGTGTGTGTGTGTGTGTGTGTGTGTGTGTGTGTGTGTGTGTGTGTGTGTGTGTGTGTGTGTGTGTGTGTGTGTGTGTGTGTGTGTGTGTGTGTGTGTGTGTGTGTGTGTGTGTGTGTGTGTGTGTGTGTGTGTGTGTGTGTGTGTGTGTGTGTGTGTGTGTGTGTGTGTGTGTGTGTGTGTGTGTGTGTGTGTGTGTGTGTGTGTGTGTGTGTGTGTGTGTGTGTGTGTGTGTGTGTGTGTGTGTGTGTGTGTGTGTGTGTGTGTGTGTGTGTGTGTGTGTGTGTGTGTGTGTGTGTGTGTGTGTGTGTGTGTGTGTGTGTGTGTGTGTGTGTGTGTGTGTGTGTGTGTGTGTGTGTGTGTGTGTGTGTGTGTGTGTGTGTGTGTGTGTGTGTGTGTGTGTGTGTGTGTGTGTGTGTGTGTGTGTGTGTGTGTGTGTGTGTGTGTGTGTGTGTGTGTGTGTGTGTGTGTGTGTGTGTGTGTGTGTGTGTGTGTGTGTGTGTGTGTGTGTGTGTGTGTGTGTGTGTGTGTGTGTGTGTGTGTGTGTGTGTGTGTGTGTGTGTGTGTGTGTGTGTGTGTGTGTGTGTGTGTGTGTGTGTGTGTGTGTGTGTGTGTGTGTGTGTGTGTGTGTGTGTGTGTGTGTGTGTGTGTGTGTGTGTGTGTGTGTGTGTGTGTGTGTGTGTGTGTGTGTGTGCATATCTGTGACAGTCTCCAGATTTTGCAGAATCAGCACGAGACTGGGCGGCGGCTATGATCTCATAAGAGAGGCCGTCAGTACACAGTGGGATCGTGCCGGCGACACATCGCTCTGTAAAAAGTGAATCGAAATGTGTTATAATCGTGCTCCGATCGAGGAGGTGTCTGCCGTACCCCTTTCGGGGCCTTTGGAGCAGGAGCCCGAGGAGGAACGGCGTCCACGTCCGGCACGGAACAATATCCGTAAGTTTTATTTATTTTATTTATTTTATTTATTTTATTTATTTTATTTATTTTATTTATTTTATTTATTTTATTTATTTTATTTATTTTATTTATTTTATTTATTTTATTTATTTTATTTATTTTATTTATTTTATTTATTTTATTTATTTTATTTATTTTATTTATTTTATTTATTTTATTTATTTTATTTATTTTATTTATTTTATTTATTTTATTTATTTTATTTATTTTATTTATTTTATTTATTTTATTTATTTTATTTATTTTATTTATTAAGCATATACGTTGCTAGTATCTCGTTCGTGTCACGCTTTTCAAGCAGCACCACCCGTGGTATACGCAGTAGCGGTCGAGCCTAGCGACCAGACGTCCGCGGTTCGAGCCCATCTTTAGTACTTATTTTTTTTTATTTTTTATTTTTTTTACCATTTTTATTTTACTGTTATTTTAAATACTTTTATTTAATCATTTTTATTTTAGCATTATTTTAAATGGTAAAAAGAAAAAATGGTAAAAAAGTACTAAAGGTGGGTTCGAACCGCGGACGTCTGGTCACTGACCGCTACTGCGTCTACCACGGGTGGTGCTGCTTGAAAAGCGTGACACGAGCGCGGCTTGAATTTATTTTATTTATTTTATTTTATAAAGCGTAATATACGTTGCTAGTATCGCGTTCGTGTCACGCTTTTCAAGCAGCACCACCCGTGGTATACGCGGTAGCGGTCGAGCCTAGTGACCAGACGTCCGCGGTTCGAACCCACCTTTAGTACTTTTTTTTTACCATTTTTATTTTACTATTATTTTAAAATGGTAAAAAAAGAACTAGGCCCTAGGAACTAAAGAACTAGGTCACTAGGCTCGACCGCTACCGCGTATACCACTATCGGTGCATCTTTTTTCAATCCGTATTCGTGCCACGCTTTTCAAGCAGCACGTGGTATACGTAGTAGCGGGCGAGTCCAGTGACCGCGAAGTCTGCGGTTCGAAC
Organism: Ichneumon xanthorius; assembly: GCA_917499995.1. Lineage (NCBI taxonomy): Eukaryota > Metazoa > Arthropoda > Insecta > Hymenoptera > Ichneumonidae > Ichneumon > Ichneumon xanthorius. The sequence continues at coordinate 495,174 of CAKJTD010000107.1, forward strand.
CCACCTCGAGAAACTTTTTAATTTTTTTTTTATTTATTTATTTTATTTATTTTATTTATTTTATTTATTTTATTTATTTTATTTATTTTATTTATTTTATTTATTTTATTTATTTTATTTATTTTATTTATTTTATTTATTTTATTTATTTTATTTATTTTATTTATTTTATTTATTTTATTTATTTTATTTATTTTATTTATTTTATTTATTTTATTTATTTTATTTATTTTATTTATTTTATTTATTTTATTTATTAAGCATATACGTTGCTAGTATCTCGTTCGTGTCACGCTTTTCAAGCAGCACCACCCGTGGTATACGCAGTAGCGGTCGAGCCTAGCGACCAGACGTCCGCGGTTCGAGCCCATCTTTAGTACTTATTTTTTTTTTTTTTTTATTTTTTTTTACCATTTTTATTTTACTGTTATTTTAAATACTTTTATTTAATCATTTTTATTTTAGCATTATTTTAAATGGTAAAAAGAAAAAATGGTAAAAAAGTACTAAAGGTGGGTTCGAACCGCGGACGTCTGGTCACTGACCGCTACTGCGTCTACCATGGGTGGTGCTGCTTGAAAAGCGTGACACGAGCGCGGCTTGAATTTATTTTATTTATTTTATTTTATAAAGCGTAATATACGTTGCTAGTATCGCGTTCGTGTCACGCTTTTCAAGCAGCACCACCCGTGGTATACGCGGTAGCGGTCGAGCCTAGTGACCAGACGTCCGCGGTTCGAACCCACCTTTAGTACTTTTTTTTTTACCATTTTTATTTTACTATTATTTTTAAATGGTAAAAAAAGAACTAGGCCCTAGGAACTAAAGAACTAGGTCACTAGGCTCGACCGCTACCGCGTATACCACTATCGGTGCATCTTTTTTCAATCCGTGTTCGTGCCACGCTTTTCAAGCAGCACGTGGTATACGTAGTAGCGGGCGAGTCCAGTGACCGCGAAGTCTGCGGTTCGAACCCACCTCGAGAAACTTTTTAATTTTTTATTTATTTTATTTATTTTATTTATTTTATTTATTTTATTTATTTTATTTATTTTATTTATTTTATTTATTTTATTTATTTTATTTATTTTATTTATTTTATTTATTTTATTTATTTTATTTATTTTATTTATTTTATTTATTTTATTTATTTTATTTATTTTATTTATTTTATTTATTTTATTTATTTTATTTATTTTATTTATTTTATTTATTTTATTTATTTTATTTATTTTATTTATTTTATTTATTTTATTTATTTTATTTATTTTATTTATTTTATTTATTTTATTTATTTTATTTATTTTATTTATTTTATTTATTTTTCAGAACGCGTGAGATACGCGGGAGAGGAAGAGGAGAGGAGGCATCGACGTCGCCAGCGACTGCGCTACGCTGATTACGTCAGCGTGCAGTCGCCGGCGCCCACCACGGAATACGTCGTGTGGGAACGGGACGGCCAGGAGCCACTCCGCGTCCCCGTGTTTGACGACCGTCGCTGGGCGCATCGAGGGCAAAATGAAGAAGATCAGCCCGCTAGATAGATGGTAAGTTATATAATAATTTTTGTTATGATAATATGATAATAATTTTTTGTTTTTTACAGGTGGCTTCAACGGGAGCAGCGAAGATTTTTAAAAAATATAAATATGAATATTATAAAATATAAAAATATTTTTTAAATAAAATAAAAAAATATTCTTAAATAAAATTTTTATTTCTTCCGGAGTGCACTATGGAGACTTCCGCACACGCTCCCGTCCCCCCTCTCTATCACACGCACCTCCGGGCGCGGTCCGACCGGGCGCGGTCCGACCGGGCCCGAGGAGTGGGGATAGGAGTGGGGATGGGAGTGGGGGGTCTCCATAGTGCACCCCTTACTACTTTCCCACCCAACAACCCTTAGCCCCGGTGAAGTTACGGCAATACGTTGAAGAAATGACGATAAGGGCTATGAAGCGAGCGGTATAGGCGGCGCGGTCGACACGAACGCCGCGGTGTGGGGTAAAAAAGCTTTATTATTCTGTAAACTTTGTGGCAACATCGGCATAAAAGGGGGGTACTACCCCCCTTTTATCTTTTATTTATATATATTGTACTCTACATACAATTACGATAGAACTTCACTTACAAGTAAGTTCGTTTAATCGTACAATTTGCAGCTTTTATGAGAAAGCCACATGAAAATTTCAATTTGCAACTTATATGAGGAAGCCATATGAAATTTTCAATTTTCAACTTTTATGAGGAAGCCATATGAAAATTTCAATTTTCAACTTTTATGAGGAAGCCACATGAAAATTTCAATTTTCAACTTTTATGAGGAAGCGATATGAAAAATTTAATTTTCAACTTTTATGAGGAAGCGATATGAAAAATTTAATTTTCAACTTGTTTTAACGTCAACGTCGTGTTTGCCGTTTATGCAAAACGACTGGTCGATTCAGGTTCAGCGCGAAAAAATACACCGATGTCTTCGCTTTGTTACATTTTGTGGCCACCGTTTTACCGTTTATACCGTTTTGTGGCCACGTCCAATGTATTTTTCCCCCACCGATGACAAGTCTCCAAATTATTTTACTCCTGAGACGACACTTGATACATAAACTCGTGTCGGACAAAAAATACAACTTTTGAAAAAATTCAAAAATGTCAAAATCCCAGAAAATTTAAACGGTTCGATCCATTTTCGGCAAATTTAATACGAAACATTGTACAGTGTTAGTCCATTCCCGTGCCCAATTTGAGCTCGATACCTTCATGTTTACTCGAATTAGACTGTTTTTAGAAATTTTTCAAAAAAATCAAAATTCCATAAAATCTGACTGCTTCGATAGATTTCGGCCAAATTCAATACCAAAGATCTTTGGTCATAGTATTATATTTATGTGCAATTTCAGGACGATCGTTCAAAATTTACGCAAATTAGAGCTACCACGACCTTTTTTCAAAAATTTCAAAATCGCATAAAATCTCGAAACAGGCCTCAATCATCATGAAAATTGTACCGGGGGAAGAGACGTGACCACTCTACTAGTGTACCAAATTTCAACCGGCTATCTCGAACCGTTTCCGAGTTATAGTCGTTTTAAACGCCGCAAGTCTGTCACACACATACATACACACACACACATACACACACACACACACACACACACACACACACACACACACACACACACACACACACACACACACACACACACACACACACACACACACACACACACACACACACACACACACACACACACACACACACACACACACACACACACACACACACACACACATACGTCCGTACGCCAGCTAAAAATCACATTTCTCGACGTTTCAGTCTATTTTAAGTACTGTGACACCAAAATCTCGAAAAAAAATTTTTTCACGAAAACAAAGCTTCCTCCATGAGGAAGCAAAAGAATTGATTTTTCAAAAGAGTATCATTCAATAATTGATACAGAAAAATGCCGAGCAGTTGTAAAAAATATATTTCTTCTTATAACAGGATGGAGGCTTCGGGCATAAAATATTGATATTGTAAAATACATTCTTTATTTAAGGCAATTACGAACAAGGTTTAAGAAGACTCGAACGGGCGTACACGGATGCCGATATCGAAAGCACTACATCCACATCAGGTGGAGAAAATGACTCCATGGTCGAACGTAACTCTGACGACGCTAGTGACGGATCAAGTAAACAAATAATGTACACTTATATTAGATATATGCAATATAACTGGCGAGGAATAACGTGTATATGTATTCGATTCTTAGATCAGCAGGAGGATGTCAGCAGTACTACTTCATCGCCTAAAAAAATTAGCGACATGACTAAACAGGATCAGCGACTGATAAAGGATGTTGGTCGCAGTCAAATAATGGCGGAAACTGTCATTAACGAGCACGACATTAATGGTATGTTCTTGTACGGTCATGTTTAAGCAACTTCGGCAAAAAAATCTGAAGAACTTAGTTATATTTCCGTTCTTCATCGCGAGGTTGGCGGTATTTTTTATGATTTGTAGGTATATTTTTACATGGGCGTGCACATTAAAACATTTCTATAACCGTAGTTAAACGTGCAACTGATAATTGAATGAATATGTATACACATATATATTGTCATATTTAGATTCGAACGATAGTACACAACGAAATGAAGTTGGCAGTATCGGAGGGAATAGCGAAAGAAAAAAGAAAAGCACCTGCAGTTCAGGTATATAGTTTATCCTTTTGGCTTGGACTTTTTGCGATATATTGATTTATGTGTTTACACGATTTTTAATTTTTTATGTTTAGAAAACGCTCTGTTTGCCCAAATCAATCAACGCATGAACGAGAGTGACGCGCAAGTGGAGAAGTTTTACAAGAGTCTTTCAAAACAAGTCAAAGGTGCCAAGCAAAGCGTTCTCTACGATTTCAATAAAAAAATGGACGCCATGAAAAACACAATCATCGTGAACAGAGGACCGGGACGTGGCAACAGCCTAAAACAACACAAGGAGACACTGGGCATAAAACTTCCGATTGAAAATGATGACGCCTTCAAAGAATTCGACGCGATGATAAAAGAGAATGGTGATAAAGAGACTGCATTGGTAATTTAAATATCAATATTTAAAGAGGTATATTATGATTTTTATTTTAGATTTATTAATACTTTGTTCTCTCTCATTACGATTTTAGAAGGAGATAATGGCAGATTATGCAGGTACTGTCACTCTAGCCAGGGAAGCCGTCCGAAAAATTCTCGGAGGCCTCATTATAAAGGCGGTTCAAGAGCTTTACTCGGGTACTGGAAAAAAAGGACAAAATGGAGTAACAAAAAAGAACTTCAGCGGGACTCATGTTTATGTGTGCATGAAAGGTACTTAACTTCCAGTGACCTATTTGTTTGTGAACTATCGTAGGAATGTGTTCTAATACTATGGATATATTTTTTCAGATGTCATTCAGGATAAGCTTGAAACGGTTGATGGTGCAGCTATTCTATCTGCACCCAGCCGCTACTTGTCCGGTGCCGGCGACCGCGAAGGTGGAAAAGCTCTAAGAGATGCGAAGAAAGCCGCAGAGTAACCGTTGACATATATCATTAATATATGCTCCTAACTTTTTTTTTTACTTTCATACGTTTTACGGACATTAAGAAACTAAATAAAACTTAATTACACTTATCGTTGATGCTTTATGTTATTCGAAGGGTAGATGCACCAGTTTCGTTTACTTTCCCAATTGTGGACATTTTCAGTATTGTTTATGTAAAATTGTTCTTTGCTCGTATTACTATATGAAGCTTCGAAAGGATTCATATAAAGTTACGACTGCTTCGATTGACGACTTTTCGAATATAGTGGCCAAAACTGTATGACAGGTAATTGAAGCCAGTGCATCTACACCATCTTGTCCCATATACGCTACTTGGTTCTACGGATGTAGCTTTGTAATAGCAAAACGTTAATTCACGATCGATATTGGATTCGATAAATGATGGAATCAACTTCCGTCGCAGTACTGGCAATATATTATTTTAGATACGCTCAGTTCTGGTCAATTATCGATTCAAGGTTCATTTTAATATTGGCAATGATATCTGGCTCAAATCTTCCTAGAACTGACTACAAGCTCTGTCCCAAGACTTTCAACATATTCCGGACCAGGTACAGTAACCCATACCTGCCCAACAATGAGTGCCCGGCGTTGGATCAGTGTTGGAAGCCAGTATTGACAAAGTATAACAAAAATTCTGGCCCGAAACTGGGCATATGTTCTGAGTCAGTACCAGAAACTAGTCTCGTCTCGACTCTCGGGACCGAACGTAGGACCGATGTTAACGAACCAAAATTTCCCCAGTATTGATTGTAACTTGGACGAGTTTTAGCCCTGGACAGTCAGCCAGTATCGGCAATTCTGGCATCAGCGTTGAGCCAAGACTTCACCAGTCTGCAGTTCGTACATGGGTGTAACGAGACGCCGATGATATTATTAATCGCAGCTCGGGACTCCGGCAGCTGCACTTCCGACGGGATGTTGACGTTGCACCCTATTGTGGGGGCGGTTGACTCCACAGATCGGCTTTCCAGCGACTTAGTCAGCAGGGGTAGGCGACTCGATCTTTCGGGATTCCTCGGGATGAGAGTCCCTGGCACAGCGATGTATAGTCCAGCGGCGACTCTTCGCTGTTCTCGACGACGAGTTTCCTCTCCTCGGCTCGCTCTCTCGCCCGAGACGCGGGATACATGAAATATTTTAAGCAAATAAAATTAAAAATAATTCGATTCTACCATATTGGCCCTACAGAATCGCCTTATGAATCGATGAGCGAGCCGGTCCGAGTCCTAAGTAAGGGGCAAAATTTTGCCGCGTTACAATATATATATATACTATAGATGGATATATGATATACATTTCATGTATATGATTATTAAAGCAAATAATAAGATGATATAAATAAATAATAGATCTTGGAAAGTAATTGATGCACTAAACGAATTCGTTAGTCAAAAGTGATTAAGTCAGTTTAGATTTATTGCCGACATTATTTGTAGATAAACCCATCAAGAGCCGTGGTAACATCTTGTCTATGCTAATTATTTTAGAATTAAGGGCATGATAACTCGTACTCGCCGGAAATAAATGAGGAACACATTCATTTAACGATGAAAATCAAAGAATTTTATTGAAATACGATGTGACATAATCGATGAAAAATGGATGCATGAACATGTAGAAAACTTAATAGAATTCAGATATTGATTACAATATCAAATTTTTACGCAAAGTATTTTTACGAATTATTGTATAACGCTCGAAACTGACGCACACTGCCCTGTTTAATCGTAAAACTACTGCTGGAGAATAGGGACATTACTCGCCAAAAATCTAACGGATAACGAAAAATAGTACCAAACGATACAATATTAAACTGACTGAAAGAAATCGAAAGTTACTTAGTTAAATAGAAAATTATTCCACGAATTGAAACACACGCAAACACACCCATACATGAATCTGTTTTTCCTGCCGAGTGCTTTTATCAACTCGGAACTGAAATACGCGTACACTCACAGAAATAAAAAAAAATAAAAAAAGCAGTTTTTTTTTTTATCTGGTGGAAAATGCATTTACGCACACCGGCGAACCATTACTCGCTGGTAGTGTGGGACTCCCCCGTAGTTGGTCCTACCCACTAAAAACCACCCGCTTTCGCACCAACTCATGACCAAGGGACCGCTTTCGCATTATTTCATGGTCATGAGTTTTTATGCGCCGTCTCTGGCGCTCATCTTCCTTGCCCTAGCGGCCTCTCGCAGACTTTGCGATTTTCCCGCATTGGTCCAACTGGTCGGTTCCGAGGCTCCTCTACGGACTTTGCTGCGCTCGATCCCTGTTTTGCTCATACTCCCATAAAGAGGGGAGGGGGGGGGGCGCTGATTATTTCAAGACCTCTGAAGGCCCCCCCTGGCCCGATTATTCTAAGTCCCCTTGGGTTCCTGCCCAGACTTTGAATATTTCATGTATTTTTATGAAGTCTCGTCATGCAAGCTACGCGAGCCACCAGAAGCACTAGTATAATTTTGTAAATATATACAGAAGCACTATAATATATATATCTAAACCGATTCAATAGACTCAGTTACGACGGGTTATTTTCATAACATGCACATTTGGCAGACTATAAATTTGACTAGAAATGAAATGTACAATCATTTTTTATATTACGTTTGCTGTAAGAATAATATATATACATCCTTACCGTTTCGAGGCCAACTGCATTTTTTAATTCTTGAATCATCAGCAGATACCCAGGCAGTCCGTTTCATTCTGAGCATACTTGTATAATGTCCGTTTTGTACACTCGTACCATGATGGAAAATGGCACTTGTCACTCTGTAGCTACACTCGTTGATGCGTACCGTTGTGTTAGGTACGGCTTTAACACTGCATATTTTTTTCTTAACTTGACCATCTATTACATAAAATAGTAATAGTTGGATAATCAGAACTCGCCGAGTCGATGCAATCTTCGTTCTTTGAAGCACGGGTGAGGCCTTGCAAGTATTACACGAAAGTTGTATGCTCTTCCACTTAGTTATATTATAATCGATAATTTCTTCTAAGCTCAGGGGTTTTTTGCCTTTTGTTGGCACTGACAATAACTAAATGTTATTTGGATTGCCAGGACAACTTGTTTCAATATCACAAGAGCGACACATTTGCACAGTTCTTATAAGATGATTCACCGTGTTTCGAATACTGCACAATTTTTCACAGACAAAATTTATAAACTCACCTGCATCTTGTTGAATTTGTTCCATAAATGTCCCACCAAGAGAACCGCGCACTTTTAAAATATCAACGTAATCGTTTTTATTCGGGGACATATAGGCTTCAACAAATGACCTGATAGCCGCGTTTTTTTCAGACTGAATCAAAATAGCTTCTCTGATGGGAGAGCAATGTATGATACACTGTATAGCAGCTATGGCATAGCATGATACATTGTCACGATTTTCAAGACCTCTTACACCGGATAGAGTATTCTCAGGAGGATTGTCTTGCACTTGCTGTTGGCAGGCCAATATCCGAGCTGATATTGACCAGATAGTATCAATCGTTTTCGTGGCGCGAGTCTGAACCACATTGAAACCCTCAAGGTCAGGCCTGTATTTGTTCCGCAAACGATTATACTCTACTATTGCATATGAATTAGCTTTGACGAATGCTGGATCATAATTGATAAGGTGTAAACCTTCTAATTTTGTAACGCGCGAGAGAGCTACATAAGTTTGCCCACAGCTAAAAATGGAATTACCTGCATCAACGAGAGCATTATTTAAACTCAAACCTTGGCTCTTATGAATAGTCATACCGTAACTTAAGCATATGGGGAATTGCTTTCTCACAACAAACGCTCGATCCATTACTTCAAATTTCACACTCATACGTTCTAATGTATGCTGTACTCCGGATGGCAATGAAATATCGATCGATTCAACACCGTTAGTATCGAGTGTTCGTCGTATAGAAACAACTGTAGCAATCGTGCCATTGACGAGACCCAGTGTTACGTCAATATTTCTTCGAATCATTATCTGTGATCCCACCTTCACAGTAATGACTTTTGACATTCCGGCCGTTCGTGAGTTACCATCGTCGTCACTACACAACATTTTCGACACTTTTTTTTCATATATGACACACACTCGACAGTATCTTGCGCGATAAGTTCTATCTCATCAGAATCTATTCGGGCCAACATCGCGGCGTTTAAAGAATCACAAAGCGCACAGGTGGGAAGTAAACAAACTGCATCTAATGGTAGTTTACACATGTAATCGCATATTTCTTTCAATCGATCTTCAATTGTTGTTGTATTGAGCTGTAATTTTCTTGACTGTAAAACTTCCGTGTCAGAATCGAGTACCACTCCTATTCGAATCCTGGATAACAAGTCTCTGTAGGAATGATCGCCCTTCTGGCGCATATTGATTCTAAGCTCGTCGTAACAAAATAGATTAGACCATAAGTCAACGGGCCCCATGGCTCCAATAAATTCGTCAATTTTTTTTTTTGACAGACTCATAAATGGTGGTTCTTCATGGACAGGCGGAAGTTGTAATAAATCGCCAAAAACAATTATGTGTCTTTTGCCAAACCAACCGTCGTCGGATTCTCCGGTACTAAATATTTCCGTTAACCGCAAATGAATATACATTAACGTGATATTAGATATCATAGAAACTTCATCAATGATTATTAGAGCGACGTTTCGGAGTTGATCACGCAATAATTTCAGAACGCTGTCGGAGAGTTCTCGATATTTGGCCGTGTGTCCGTGTTCAACAGGCAACTGAAAAAGGCGATGTATCGTCAACCCGTCGACATTAAAAGCTGCTATACCTGTTGGAGCAGCTACTGCTGCATCTTTATCAAGAACTTTTCTCGTCCACAACCTCAAAGTTTTTATCAAAAAACTCTTTCCCGTTCCTCTCTCTCCGCTTATATACAGTCTTATTATTTTGTTTTCAGACTGCAAAGCATCTGTAACTGTATCAAAGATCCGTTTCTGATCTACATTCAATTCTGCGATCATCTCTGGAAGATTGTTTCCATCGAGTTTATCTCCAACATCTTGAAAGTCCTTCATGGCACCTTCTACTTCAACGGGAACACATTCTAGAATCTCATTATTGCAAAGTTCGTCTGCTTTTTCAGGACTCTTCAAGTGTTTCGCAACCTCTTCTGTAACAAATTCCATGGCTAATTTGATTTCATTAATTCTTTCATGGTAACGCAAACCGTCCGCAAGTTGTGATTGCAAGGCCATAAATGCTTCGGCATATGTTTCGCTTGTACCTTTGAGTTCGTCGATTTCTCTCCATGGTTGGAATAATAACAAAATCGCGTAATAATACGATTCTGGTTGTGTTTTGACATTGTAAATAATGTGATTTATAAGACAACCACGTGGTCGTCTCGTCAAGTATTTAGATGCACCGATTTTATAGACTTCATCAATGGTTGTGGGCTTCCTGTCCGTAACGTTGTACCATTTAGCAAAATCATATAGATTGATGGATTCTAATTTTTTAGGTCTTTGCGGATAATACGTATCGACAACAGAGGCATAAAATAGATCCGTGGATTCCGATTGCAGAGCTTCGATTGCCGTACGGGGTTTTAATCTTCTGCTTCGAATCATATTCACATCTACCCATTTTATTGTAGTCTGTGAATCCGTGCCATGTAATCCAATTCCGAGAAGACTGTCGGCAGCTTCGAATGTTCCACATTCCCCATTACTTAACATGCGCATAGAAAGATTCCAAAGGCAACTAGCAACACTCTTGGTCGAATTAAGAATTTCGAATGGATCAGCAATATTACTTTTTTCTGCTTTGGAAACGTATTTTGTGGTATACCACGTTAATAGAGTAGATTCCTCACCAACAAATTGTAAATCCATATTTCCTTCCCAAGCGCAAAGTATAGCTGGATTATAATCATTAACATACGCCTCTGCTGAAGCACGTGGTAAATCATACAGTCTACTCTTTGTTTTCAATTGTTTCCGGCCAGCAATAGCAACAGAAACATCACGAAGCTTTAAGGTTTGTGTCAAAGGACGTGGATGTCCGAATTTGCAACGCTTAGTGTAACCAGTTTTAGTTTTCTTAGTTCGCATACAATATGAATTATGACGATGGCATTGATGATCTTTGACACGTCGATATAACTCGGGCGAAACTTTTCTATCCGGCATTCCACACGTAACATATTTCAAAATGAAACTAGCTATTTCCATCTCCGACGATTTACCGATGATGGGAGCATCCTTGATCCAAATCAAAAGATGGAAGTGCTGTGCACCCCTGGTTTGATATTCTCGACGCCAAAAGTAATGTTCAACCTGGCCAATGGGATTATCTGGAGAGCAAATGAAATCTAACATTGCTTGAAATTTAATATCGATAAATCGAGACGTTGACACGGGATCGGAAACTATCAACTGCATCGGACTTATTTTTTTTTCAATCGGGATGTCATTTACATCTCGAAGATATTCTAGTAAATCCACCCAAAGCCATTCACTTGGACTGAATGTTAGGAACCATGTAGCAGGTCCGTAATTTCGAATCATGCATGTTAAATTACTTCTCGGTATCACCCAGAATTGCTCAGTATTTCTCAATCTCGAAAATATCGTACTCAAATTTGACTCAAGTAGTCCCTTGGACATTTCGTCTAAGTAGTTTGAAGCCGTATATTTAGACCGGGGATTGGTAACATTCAATTTGTGAAAAATTCCCGCATTAATTTGTCGCAAATTATTATTGTACAAGAGAAAAAAGAGGTATTGCTCGTGTAATCGAAACTGACGATGTTTCGACATAAGCCTCGATTTAATAAATTAAAAATCAGTAAGGCGTACCGTCCTCGGTTCGTTCTGGCCATTCTCTCCATATGGATATAAATCCGGAAAACACTTCAGATCCAAATGTTCCGCTCTGTTCGCCAACGGGCGATCATAAACCTTAAGCATTTGATAGAGATCCGTTGCAGTGTGATTGATTTTTTTTTGATGAATGGGATAAATGCTATATTTTTCGTAATATCCATCGGACTGTGACATTTGCGTCAAGAGAGCAGCTTTTTTCTTATCATGCTCGGATGAAACATCATCGTGTTCCAAACGGTCATTATTTGAGTCAAGTTGCTCTTCTTGGTATTCTGCGTCTCTTAGATTATCGGGCAGTAAATTTTCGTGAGATTTTGGCAACTCTATTCCCAAGTACAATGGATTATTGCGCTGCAGCCATTGTAGAATCGACCAAACTTTTTTCAAATCGACCAGTTGTTCCCATATTACTTTAGTCTTTGTCGGAATACCACGAACTAGTATATACAATTCGTGTTCAGCATTAATTGGATCACTAGAAGGACACATTTTTTTCAATGTTTCATCCATGGGCAACGGTAGATGAAATGTTCTACCTACCACTTTGGGAACCTTGTGACTATGGAGTTGATTTTTTTTCGACACGGTACCTAATTTTTGTACTACTTGGAAAGCTTTTGCTCGTTGAATCAATATAGTCTCGTAAATATTGAGACTTTGCATCATCGGTGGAACTGGCCTTACATAAAGATCGTTAGCGATACATGTAGGTGGCATCTTATCTTGAGAGAATTTACCGTCACAATATCGGCAGATATAATTATCTTCTTCATAAGGTACATCAAACCTCTTGAGACAGTCTTTGAAAGTGTTCCAACTGTTGCCATACTTTGATTCTTTGGAAAGATCAATTTTAATGGTATTTTTCTCAGTGCAAAGCTGTTCACAGGAAATACACGAAAGGCGTGGAGTATCATTTACTCTTTTGGTGAAAGCTCTGAACGCCCACTGATATCTCGACATTATCTCGCGCTCATTCAAATTAATTTCCAGCATGGCGGTTTTGATAGAATCAGCTTTTTTCTGAGCCTCGTTGGCGATTCCTTTGAGCATGTCTATATTATTGCTGTTTAGTGCGTCATCTAAATACCTCAATTTCGTATTGAAATTCATTAAATCATGAACGCATCTCTTTAGATTGCGCATCATCGGAAAATGAGGGGCTAGAATTTCAAGTGATAAGAAAGTCGACAAACATTCTTTTGGGTTCATGTAGCAACTGTAGGGATGGCCCAATTTTTCAGGATTAACTTTATTAGAACACTGATGTGCAGTCCGCAAAATGATGTGCAGTCCGCAAAAAATTATCCAACTCGCGTAATTCACAGTTCATTAATTGTTGACAAAACGCTTTCAACTTATTCAAAACATAACGATCATCAGTCTTACAGAGAGGTCCACATCCCCATGATTTCGTTGTCTTGTTCTTCGTTTTTATCAAAGGCAACATGTTCATAGCTCTACCTTGAGCATCCATTACAATTGGTTGTGATTGTTCAAACTTTTTGTAGGAAGCGTCTGCATAATAAGCCTCAGAGGAAGCAGTATGCTTCGACGGCACACATAAAGTTTGAACTTCATCACGTGGATTTGAACAGGGAACATTTGCTGAACGCGTCAAACATACCTCTACTTTTTTTTACTGTTCGCGAGTGTCCTTCTAAGTCGGATAAGGTAGTTTTTTCTGACAGTAAAGCACCATGTAACAATACGCTCAGCTTCTAATCTGCCTGCCAGAGGCGAAGATGGTGCGTCTAAACTCGTCCATACAGACCGAACATAAAATTCTTTTGTGTATGGGGTTTGCATACCTTCTTTTATACGTTTATCCTCCTTAAGCCTGCGAATCATATTTTGTTTAGCTTCAGCTAGCAGTCTCTGTGTAAATGTACGTTGTCGCGTAAGGGGGACCAATTTAACCCGTTTTGGTACAACACAGCTACTAACGCTTCGATCACATTCATCTGAGGAATTAAGGACGCTCACATCTTCACCCGTAGATGTAGATAATTTCATCCGCTTTGCTACAGCGCTACTAATATCGGTTTTATCGTCGTCATCTATAGACGAAGCAACGGAATTATATTTTTTTTTCTTGGCTCTTTGTTTAGCTTTCGTTTCAGCATCTTTACGTTTTTTATCCAACTGCTGTTCAGGCGTATCGTTGAGGTTACATTCTTCTCTTTTTTTTGCCCTCCATTTAGCTACCTGTTCAGCATTCTTACGCTTTTTTTCCGACTCCACTTCAGGAGACTCGTTTTGGCTACATTCTTGTCTTTTTTTTTCTCCACTTAGCTGTCTCTTCAGCATGTTTACGTTTTCTATCACGCTCCTGTTTTTTATTACATTCTACTAGTTTTTTCGCTCTCCACTTAGATTTCGTTTCAGCCGCTTTTCGTTTCTTTTCCAACTTATGTTCGTAAGATGTACTTTTATTATTGGCTTTTGACAAATTGGAAGCGGGTATCAAAGACTCTATATCGCGATCAGTATCTGAGGAAAGATTCACTGCCAATGATTCCATACTATTATCGGTGATCACGTGAACTTTGCTCGATTCACTTCCTCGAGAAAATGTAGTTTCCCGATACTTTTGAAAATTCAATATCTGTTTTCGATCAGTTAGTGATTTTTGTCTTGATTCTTCATGCCTCACCTGCTTATCAATCATTTTACGCGTTTTGTCCATATCCAATTCAAAAGATTTTACTTTTGTCCTGGATTTAGAAGGATTTGACGGGGTCAAAAACGTAATGTCGCGATCAGATTTTGGAAGTGAGTTCACTTCCAATGGCTCCATACTCTCGGAAATTGGATACTCCGGAGACTTCTCAAAGGTTTGAGTTTGCGATCGATTAGTCGTCTTAGCTTTAGCACCCTTTCTTTGTAATTTTCTTCGATTGGTCGTTCTGTCAGCGATACATTTTGGGAGATACTCGGCAAAAGTAACACGCTTATCTTCGACGTGATCGTTAAAATCTTTTTCACCAGCCTTACTTATCGGCAATGGTTTGATGGTGGCACAATAATCAATGATTATTGGCTCAGAACTTGAACTTTCATTTCTAGCCAATCGCCTGGCCTCAATTTCTCGTTCGGCTGCCAATACTGAAGCACTCCAATTTTTTCTTACTTGAGCCAGAGAAACCACGACCGTGGGTTCAATTGGATTGCACGGGAATTGCTCGATTTCGGCCGATAGAAACATCTTCAACAAATGCAGACGCATCGTTGGTTGATGGTATCGCATATTCTCCGGTTTCAATCCAGAGAGTATTGCTGTCGCAAAAGCAATCGAGTACACTCCGCAATCATTGCTGTTTGGCTGTTGATCTACTAACGGAAACGAAACGGCGTCGCGTTGATCGAAGTCGTAATAGGGGTACAACGCCCGCAAGAACAGTAAGTGATGTGTATGCAGCCTTTTCCCATTGAGAGAATCATACACATATAATCTGTTTCCATCGTAATAGCTACAAACCCAGTGACCACCTTCGATCTGGAGGTGGCAGCCATTGGCATCTTTTGGGCGTAAATCATTGCAGCTGAACAACACTTGTATATGTTTCTCATTTCGTGGTACAGGCGTTATCAGCTCGGGATGAAAAATAAAAAACTGCGATCGCGGGCTAAATCCCGAACACGTACTCAACAGCTTTCCAAACTCATCAATATGGTCATCATTGAGCCATTGTCCTGTCTAAATAATCAATTCTTGACGAATTTTTTCAGGGTACTCATTGAGAGAATACATCTTTTGAAAGGTATGAAGCAACTGATCTTTTTAAGCACTTTTTAGTACGATTTGACGAATATAATGTCTGTGCTATGGTTGCTGGCTTATTAAAGCTAATATTTAAGCTGTACAATTAAGTTTATAGAGCGCTCAGAGCAGCTCTTGTGAGCGCTCAGAGCAGCTCTTGAGAGCGCTTATAGCAGCCCTTGGTATAGCGCACGAAGCGACTATCGATGTAAAGAAAGGAAAAAAAAATAGTGGAAAAGAAAAAAGTAAAGGTGGTTCACTCGTAGAAACTTCTCACAAATGAGGGAACCTGCAAAGAAAGAAAGAAAATAGTCGTAAGAAACATGTCTTACGGGCTTTTAAAGGCTAAAATATAGAGCGCTGTGAGTTAACCCCTTCACTGTCGGAAAACGTATTTCTCTATTTCTCTATCTATACGTTTTGACCCCTATAGGGGCTCCTGACAGTGAAGGGATTAAATGGCATAAGCAGGGGAACAATCGTTTGCAGTTCGAACAGTTCAAAGTGGTTTAAACCCCGAGCGCAGGAAACAACGAATACGCATGCGGCTTCACCGAGCCAACGCGTCAAATGCCGCAAAAGGGAAACCTAGGATTCCAGGGAAGGGTTCTAGCAGCTAAGAGTCCCGGCTACTACAGAGGGATTGCTCATTTGTTAACTTGATGGAATAGTACACTTTTCGCTTTTCTTAAGGAGGGTCGAGCGTTACAACGTCATCAAGAAAAGTATGCTGATTTTTTTTACGCATTGAATTGAACGGTCTAAGTGTAACTGCAAAGTTTGAATGCGTTCGTCTTCACCGTTTTCGAGAAATTTTTTTTTTTAATTTGCACAATTTGACATTGATTCTTATAGCAGATTGAAAATAAGCGATGAATTTTCATGTTTCTAGGGTAGTTAGTGCGGTAACGTTGCAAACAAATTATTGAGAACTGTAAAGAATATTGTCAGGAAGCTCTTTAACCCTAAAAGCGACGGTGATTTGGTGCCCAAAATCGACCGAAGCGACCGCTCTGGCGACATTCTTTTACCGCATTTCGGCAGTGAAGTCGCTTCTTTGATTTTGGGCCGAACAAACAAACGACTTCATTGCCGAAACACTGTAAAAGATGTATCGCCAGAGCGGACGCTACTGCGGTTATTAGTGTGGTTAATTTTTGGAACATAACAACCGTCGCTTTTAGGGTCGCTTCTTCGGTCACTCAGTATGCCAGGGAAGGGAGGAAAGTGCGTATTGTCAACGAGCGTGAAGTTTGATGCCCGAGCGAAGCGCGGGCAGAAATTCACCCGAGGTGAAAATGCACGTCCTCCGTTGTCGTATACGATATTTTTTTCCGACTTCGTTAAAATAACCACATTTCTTGCGTCGGAAAACCGTCATATTCGCCAATGACCATTACTCCCCCGCGAGTAATAGTGCTTCCAAAGGAAGTAATGAGCCCTATTACTCCCTAGGGAGTGATGAATTTTACTGCGCATGCGCACAGGTTAATAATGATCATCGGTCAATAATAGGCTATTTTCCGCCCGTATTGCACGCAAGGAATGTGGTTATTTTAGCGAAGTCGGGAAAAATTAGTACATTTCTATACGAGTGTGAAAAACTTTTTCTGACGAGTGTGAGTTTGCAGCATGAGCCGAAGGCGAGTGTTGCATCACACTGTAACGGCCGCAGCCTAACTATTTCGACTTTAACCTTTCGACTTTAATATTTATTCGAGGGTATCGATACGGAGCGTTTCCGTTCGATTCGCTCTTCAAAGAAGCCCTTAAGCATCCGGACCGCCGTGAGCGTCCACTTATCTAGCTTAGACTAAACATCCTTCGACTCTTTATTCCTTTGTAACAGCGAGCGCGAAGCCCTCAGCTTCACGCCCGCTTCAATCAGTTCAGCTCCGACGACCGACCAGTGCGGTACACCTCCGATATTACACTCCAATTATACTCCGAACAATTACACTCTTGCTACGACCAATAAAAGACTTATATTATTTAACCGATTTAAAGTTACTCGATACATCCTAAGACCCAAGCGGCCATCCGTCACATTGGTGTCAGAAGTGGCGCTACCACGTAAACACGCCTACATAAAAGAAATAATACCAATTGAAAAAAAAAGTTTTAACATTTTATATAAAAAAAAAAAAAATAATCTGACACCCGTGTACATCCGTCACATTGGTGTCAGAAGTGGCGCTACCACGTAAACACGCCTACATAAAAGAAATAATAACAATTGAAAAAAAAAAGTTTTAACATTTTATATAAAAAAAAAAAATAATCTGACACCCGTGTACATCCGTCACATTTGGTGTCAGAAGTGGCGCTACCACGTAAACACGCCTACATAAAAAAAATAATAACAATTGAAAAAAAAAGTTTTAACATTTTATATAAAAAAAAAAAAAATAATCTGACACCCGTGTACATCCGTCACATTGGTGTCAGAGTGGGCGTTCCACGTAAACACGCTCACGCTTCAAATTTTTCTTTTCTCAACTTTTTATAAAAAAAAAATTTTTTTTTTAACTTAACTAAAAAATTTTTTTAACACACCCGGAACCGACAACCGTGCTCGAGCCGTGCTCGCACAAAATAAACTAATAGTGAAAAAAAAACAAGAAAATACAGCGAACAGTGAAAAAAAAACAAGTTAACAGTGAACAAAAGTGACCAACAACCAGTGACAATCAGCGAAAAAAAAAAACAACAACGAATAGTAACAAACAGTGAAAAGACACGAATAATAATAAAAAATAGTTACAGTGAAAAGACACTTATTAAATAATCAGCTAGACATTAAGTGAATAATAAGATCGTAACAAATAATTATTACATAAAAATAGTATAAAATAATTAGCAATATAGTGAACAAACTACAACAAGTGTGACAAGCGAGAGTGCACGGGGCGAGCGAGCGACGTCGGGTGTACCGACCGCCGAAAAATCCTGACGCGACGGTATATCATCAACCGAACAGCCGCCAACGTGACCATCAGTGAGCTGTCATCGACCGCGGCATCGATCCACCGTGACACAGATCCGCCGTCGCCGTGACCCGCCGCACCGACGCGACCCGCCCGAATCGACTCACTCACCGTCGATCAAACGTCGACATCTCGACGCCTATCGTCATCCACCGTCCACCTCCACCAAAAGAAGGAAGGAAGGACGTCAAAAAAAAAAAAAAAAAAAAAACTATTAAATAGAAGGAAGGAAGGACGAAACAAGGGAAAAATAGCAACAATAGCAATCGAAAACCGAATTCATGCTAATAGCGTTCATTATCGGTGTGGTAATGTAAGTACCAACATATATATATATTTTATTCTGTTTTTCAAAAAAAAAAAAGCGTAGCAACAAATTTTTTCAAAAAAAATATATAATACTTTTTCTCGGAAAGAGAATTAGTATCCCGCGGGAACCGAGCGCCGACAGCTGACGCGACGCGTGTCAGTGGCGTACGACCGACGAGAGCATGTAATATACACACAAAAAAAAATAATAACAATTTTCCTATTTCCTCCTTAATAATTACAAAAAAAAACACACACATATTAATATAATAAATAAATAAAAAACAATAACGCTCCTCATAACAGACGGCAGCGAACACACATATATACACATAAATAATCCCTTTTATTTGTAATTGAATAAATAATTTGTTTTTTTTTAACTTTCAAATTTTGTAACAAAAGTCGAATCTTACTCACATATAAATAATAATAGTTAATTGAATAAATAATTTGTTTCTTTTTCTTTTCTCTCTTTCTTTCTTAAAAGGAAGGAAGGGGAAAACAAACACAAAAAAAATAATAATAAAAAAAAAGAAACTCAAAAGCGAACAAACAAATAAGTTTTTCAAATTACTTTACACGTTTTTTCCTTTTCAAAAAAAAAAACAAAACAACAATATATACTATATAACAATACAATACAATAACAACAAAAAAAAAACAACAAGAAACAGATAAACAATTAACTTCTTCAGTCCATTCTTTTCTATTTAATTCAAACAAAATAAAATACAAAAAAAAAAAGGGCAACAAAATCCAGTATAAAAAAAAAAAAAAAAAAACGTCATTTCATGTTTTCTCGCGATTTTCAAAAAAAAAAAAAAAACAAACAACACTGACAACGTTTAGCTATTATTATTATTTAAAAAAAAAAAAAAAAAAAAAGGAAAAGAAAAGGGAAAGAGAGAAACAACAACTATTAATAACAATTCGGTAATTTTTAAATATATACATAAATAATAATAATAAGGAAAAAACATAGGAAGGACATTTCTTCTTTCCTCGCTTCTACTCGGTTAAAAATAAGTCCGCCGAAACGGCCTCGGCGCACACGAACAAATAGTGCGAATAGTTTTTTCCGCTCAGCATTGTCTGAGGGATCAAAGGTAAGAATGGCCAACGATCCCCCCGTACCTAGCTCGATAACGCTCCGCGACGTACAAAATCTTATACCTAATTTTAACGGGAAAAATGTACCGCTCAATGATTTCATACGCGCTTGTAAAAAAGCCGCGAAAATCATCTCAGAGCACGACCAATCGCAGCTCCTCGAAATCATCCAGCTCAAACTATCAGGTGTCGCCGCCGATATCGCCGACGCGAAAACTTATAACACACTAGAGCCACTTCTGAGAGATCTCAGAAATGCGCTCGAAAAACCGGTAGAATTATCGGATCTCGAATTAGAACTAAAATCAAATTCTCAAAATTACAACGAATCAGTAGTCGATTACGCAACCCGGACGCGAAAAATTGCAACACGAATCGAAAATAGACTAAAAGAAGTCTACCGAACGGAAGCCCAACAGCAGTATCTGCAAAACCGCACCGACGAAGTTCGACAAACCGTCATAAGAGCCTTTATTCGCGGTCTTTTCGACCAAATTGCGAATCTTATTATGCAAAAAGATTTTATAACCCTCGACAGCGCAATTGACGAAGCACTAAACATCGAAAACGAACTCGTCCGTAGACAAACGGTACACCAGGGACGAAAACGCGAAAAATCGGAAACTAGAGACAAAAGCCCAGAACAAGCGAAAGTTCGGTTTACGCAATTAACCGACAACAACGGACTAAAATTTTGCGAAGTCCATCGCGAAAATCCTACACATTCAACATCAGAATGCTACGCTGTGCAACAATTGCGTGAAAACACGAACACACGCATCAACAGCCGTCAATACCGTAGCAACTCACCAGGAAACTTCCGAAACAATTCTCGCGGAAATTTCCAAAACAATACTCGTGGCGGTTATCAAAACAATACTCGTGGCGGTTACCAAAACAACTCACGCGGTAATTATCAAAATAATCCGAACAGCTACTATCAAAACGGTCCACCCGGGAATTACCCAGGTAATTCACGTGGGGGTTACCAAAACAATTCACGCGGATCCTACCAAAATAACCCACGTGGGGGTTATCAAAACAATTCGCGCGGAAATTATCAAAACAACCCGCGAAATAACTATCGAGACAATTCGCGCGAAAATTATCGCAATAACTCGGGCGATTATCAAAGTAATCCACAACAAAGCAGTTCGTGGGATTACAATTATCAGAATAACCCGCAACAAAACAACTCGTGGGATAATAATTATAACAATAGAGACAACCGAAATAATTCGCGAGATCGTAACTATCGCAACAACTCACGCGAAAGAGACAATTCGCGCGACCGAAACAGTCGAGATAACTCACGAGACAGACAAAATCCGAGCAACAGTCGAAACTCGCGTAAATCGGATCATCAGTCGAGCCTCGATGCAGCGCAAATCGAGCAAATTTTCGAGCGCGTGCTCCAAAAAAACGAGCGACCCGCCTCTCGCGACAGCGCAACGAGAGGCAGGACACCGGAGCGCTCGTCCAACCCAAACTAAGAGAAGATGCGAAAATTGCGCACACCGAGCCCGAACTCCTAAAACACATAGGATCGGCATACGTGAAAAAAAACAGACGGGAGCGTAACAATTAGAAAAGCTAAAATAAAATTAGGATTAACTAATAGACATAAGCCACCAAGCGTAACCCTGGAGTCACAAGATCTACATTCGAACCAAGCTGTATTTCTTGCGGACACTGGAGCAGAGATAAATCTCATAAAAGACTCCATTGTCGCCCGAAGTACGGAGATAGACCCGACGCTCATATACGAGCTTAGCGGTATCACCGACGGGACAGCAAAAACAATTGGTAGATGTTATATCCGAATCAAGGAATTTAACATTGAATTTCACGTAATCGACGATTTATTCCCGATTATGCAAGACGCCATACTCGGTGACGTCTTCTTTAGAGGGACGCCAGCCGATATACTCTACACCGAAGCGTGCATCAAGTTTGCTGGTCATACAGTCCCGTTCGAAACGTTCGAGCGAGTGACGATACCAGGCAGATCGAAACTCATCATACCCATCAGACTAAAACCGACCGATCTCGAGGAGGGATACATCCCGAGAATCGACGGAGGTCCACGTCTCTACATGGGTAACGCTTTAGTAAAAAATAACAACGGAATTGCGTACCTTTGCGCAATTAATGCGCAAAACAGCGAAATAAACCTGATAGTCCCGACAGTAGAATTAATACCAGTCGAGATTATCAGCGAAAAACCAATCGACAACTTCACACCGAGCGACCTTCACGGTTTCTCAAACGTAGACCGTGCAGAAGTACGCTCGGTACAACTCGACAAGCAGAGTAGGCTTGAAGCTCTTCAAGCTCTTCTGCAACTAGATCACCTCAACGAAACAGAGCGAGATCACGTTCTCCAGTTGGTCTCAAAATACCAACACCTGTTCTGTCTACCCGGAGATCGATTGGGCCACACAACACTGGCAAAACACGAAATTCCTACAACAGACGACAGACCAATTAAGACCAAACAATACAGATTTCCACAAGTACACAAGAGAGAAATACAAAACCAGGTTAACGATATGTTAAACAAGGGGATAATAAAACCATCTCTCTCCCCTTACAACTCTCCAGTTTGGGTAGTTCCCAAAAAGCCAGACGCGAAAGGCAACAAAAAATGGAGAATCGTGATAGACTTTCGGAAACTTAACGAAAAAACTACGCCAGACGCGTACCCACTCCCAAACATCAGGGACATATTAGATCAACTGGGAAACGCCCGGTACTTTTCAACATTCGACCTAGCATCCGGTTTTTATCAAATAGAAATGCATCCAGCAGACAGACACAAAACAGCTTTTTCGACCCCGAATGGACATTACGAATATCACCGAATGCCATTCGGACTTAAAAACGCGCCAGCAACCTTTCAAAGGTTGATGGACGTCGTGCTATCCGGTCTTCAAGGCACAGACCTATTCGTCTACCTGGACGATATTGTAATATACGCAAGAGACATCACCGAACACGAAAATAAATTTAAGAGTTTAGCGAAAAGACTGACTTCGGCAGGTTTAACGCTACAAACCGAAAAATGCCACTTCTTAAACCGAGAAGTGACATACCTAGGGCACATAATTTCAGCCGAAGGCGTTAGACCGAACGCCAGTAACATCTTCGCAGTAAAAAACTTCCCAACACCAAAGGACAAAAAAGGAATTAAACAATTCGTAGCACTTGCAGGCTACTATCGACGCTTCATCCGCGACTTCGCAAAAATTGCGATTCCTTTAACCCAACAACTAAAAAAATCAGAGAAATTCGAATGGACAGACGAAAGTCAATCAGCGTTCGAATACCTAAAGGCAAAAATCATCGAACGCCCAGTCCTAAAATATCCGGACTTTGACAAACCGTGTACGCTTACCACGGACGCATCAGACTACGCCATAGGCGCAGTTCTTAGTCAAAAGCACGGTGACTTCGATCACCCAATAGCTTTCTATTCGAGAGCATTAAAGAAAACCGAGATCGCGTACGACGCGATGAAAAAAGAGCTCTTAGCCATCGTGAACGCGGTAGAATACTTTAAAACGTATCTATACGGGAAAAAGTTCACGCTTGTCACAGACAACAGAGCACTAACATATATAAAAAACAAACCCGACATCCCGCAACAGCTACAACGATGGCAAATAATACTGAACGGGTACGATTACGACATCGTACACAAACCTGGAAAACTGAACGTCGTTGCCGACGCTCTATCGAGAAATCCCGCGGAAATCATGCCAATCAGGCAACGCGAGGATAGCTCATCCGAAAACCAAGAGACAAAAAAGCAAAAATTGTCTCCCGAGTCGCCGCATCAAACTCGCGGACGATCAACAACCGACACGGGTTCTGGAAACCCAGCACCTAGAAAAAAGCAAAACACACGGGAACTGTCGACCAACGAATCGGAAGACAGTCAAGCCGCATATCAGAGAACATACCAATCAGACTCTGACGAATCAATGGAACAAGTAATGGAACAGAAGAAACAAACCCAACAAGAAACAAATCAACCACCCAAAAAGACAAAATCAAAACAAAAAACGGAGAGTGTACCCAAAACAAAAGATTTAATAATAGATACCGAAACATCAATCACCGAGTTATCGGAAAACGAAGGTGAATTTATGCAACCAATAAAAAAAATGGTTGAGGAGCTGAACTCAAAGCAAAATACGAAGCCACAATGGCGACTCTCCAAAAAACGTCCAACCGACACAACGGATGACGAGGAGGATAAACGACAACCACGCAGACAACATAGGAAACGAGATGATACTGAAACGAAATATAAATATACGGACATAGATGATAGCACAACGGAAGAAGAGCAGGAAAACGAAAGCCCAATGAGGCCACAAGAAAACAAAAGCCCAATGAGGCCACAAGAAAACAAAAGCCCAATGAGGCCACAAAAAACGAAAAGCCCAACGAGGCAGCAGGGAAACAAGAGCCCAACGAGGCCGCAAAAAACAAAGAGCCGAACGAGGCCACAAAAAACAAAAAGCCCAACGAGGCAACAAAAAGCAGGAAGCCCAACGAGGCCAGATAAAATAGAAAGCTTATCGCAGCTAAACAAAAACGAGTTTCGTAAAAAAGTCAGCCCTGACGGGGCAACCGGCTACTTATACGGTGACAAAAAGCGAAAAAACAATGGAACCCAGAACAAAAACGACAACTCTAAGGCACGAAATAGTAACAACGAGACGGAACACGAAACAGAATCCGAGAGTGAAAATTTCAACAAAGGATTCAAACCGTTGCTGACGAACATCGGAGAATCGTCCAGCGACGAAAATAGTGGTAAACCACCCGTCCAACCAACTTTTAGATCACCATCCACAGGTACAAAACGAAAAACAAAAAGACTCAAAAATGACGGAAAAAGCGCGAAACGGAAAGTACCGCCGAACTTTCGTTCACCAGATTCTCACAAAACAACACGTCAACGATCAGGGAAACGATTGCTTATACCAGCGAAAAAGCGAACTCGAAAAACGCCAAAAGAACCAACTAGGCGTAGCGAAAGGTTAGCTAATAAAAAAAATCCGGAAGTCCCAAACATTCCACCTAAAAATCAACCCACTACAAAAGAAATAAACGATCTCAAAAACCTGTCACCCGAAATGACAGACCAATATTGGGATTCTAAAATCACACACAGCAACCCTAAAACAAAAAATCCACAATCAAAAACAAAAACTCCATTCCAGCCTCTCGACTCAACATCCTCAGATCCAGAATTAAAACCATCACCAGAATTAACAACGGAATATTGGGATTCTAGAATCACTAACACCAACGACACTCCAACTCACCCAGATCCCGAAGAAACACAGCAAAAAACAAAATCATCAGTGCCAATGTCACCCGAAATGACACAAGACTATTGGGACTCAAAAGTCATAGACATTCCAGATAAAACACCATCAATAGAACAACCAGCTACTCCACAAATCAAGCAACCAATCGCAGTGTCGAGCACTTCCAAACAGATCGAGCAACCAGTCGCCACGCCAGGGTGCTCATGGCAAATCGACGACTACACACCTGAACAACCAGTCGCCACGCCAGGGTGCTCATGGCAAATCGACGACTCTACACCAGCAATGGATATCGAACCAACGTTCAGATCACCACCCTGGATTCCACACGAAACAACAGACTATTCGAAATCGGATGAATCGCGACCAACTACACCTCGAGAACCCTCTCGAGCGTTAACAAATCAATACCACAATATGTCGCCATCGTCAGAAAGTGATTCCGACGATTCAGCGTACCAACCATCGCAATATCAACGAAAACGTCTAACACTGCAAACTCCACCAACAACAACATGAACAACACCAAGCACAGCAACTCTACCAATACCAGCAGCAGCTGCGTCAAAAACAACAGCAAGAAGCACAACAACAACAACAACCAACACCCAATTATACACCGCACTCACCCGAAGGACCACCACCACCACCGCTAAAAGACGATGACACAGAAGAAGACGACACAGAAGAAGAAAACACAAACACTCAAAACATAAATACAGAAAACACAGATACCCAAGACACAAACGATACGAACGGAAAAACAGACGAGACAAACGAAAAACCAAACGGAAACGAAAACAACGACAACAAGAACGAAACACATTTTGACCCGAGGAAATTGACCTTCGAACAGGGTATGGAGTGGATCAACATCCAAGAGCTCGAGACCTTGCGAAAAATTAAAAACTTAGCTCAAACTAACATCTTCCTCGCAGAGCTAAATAAGGAAAAGAGAAACCTTTTCAGACAACCAACAAAACTCCCTAACACCGGAACACCAAAACGAACGTAGATTCAGACCCTTACCAAAACGAACTTCAGTACTTTAAACAATATACACAACAACATACCTCATTTTAATCATGCATATACAATATAATACACGATAGCTAAACACATACAAATATATATATATACACATAAATAATAAGCATAAGCGCGACACGCGTCGCGCAGCGTCGGAGAAAATAGAGGGAAGCAAGGGAACCCTCCTTATTGTTGTCCTCATTGGAAACAAAAAAAAACATTTCGGTTTATTTCTTTCTTTTATCATTTTAGCCTTTTTTTTCTTTGTCAAACATTTTTGTAACTCTCTACGACCAATATATATGCAACGCTTTCTTTTTCTATACTATAAATACTCGTGTTAATCATTTTACCTATTCCAGAAACAATTTCCATTTTTTTTACCACCAAACCACTTCCAAATAACATACCTAACCCACTAACCACCACTAATCAGAACTTAGAATGTTACAGGCATTACAACCATCAAAATTCCAAATTATAACCGAAATACCAGGGAAAAGAAGGAACATTGGAATACAAAGAATTTACCAAAAACGGAATAAATATTTTGGAAAATCGAACATGGAACTTCACCAACCGAACGAAACAGGATAACATTTTAATTTTTCTTAACCATTTTTAACACCAAATTTGAACCCATCCAATTTAACCAAACCATTCCCACTAACACGAACAACTAAAAGTTTTACTTAGTTACAGATATCAACGACCCTCATCTATTAGAAAACAACAGGAGTGTATCGCAACAACCATAAAAAACCAGGGGATTTCAATCATCCAAACCAACATGG
The DNA here is from genome assembly GCA_917499995.1 of Ichneumon xanthorius. Classification (NCBI taxonomy): domain Eukaryota; kingdom Metazoa; phylum Arthropoda; class Insecta; order Hymenoptera; family Ichneumonidae; genus Ichneumon; species Ichneumon xanthorius. The sequence goes on from CAKJTD010000107.1 coordinate 522,478, forward strand.
ACAACGACCAGGAAACTTTACTTTCTCCAACAACCAGGAGCTTTACCTTTTCAACAATCAACAATCAACAATCAACAATCAATCATCAATCAAATAACAATCAAAACACACACTTGGAAAACATTACACAACTTACACAAAATGAAAATATCTTAGAAAATCAAATAACTTTTTTTAATTATATCGAGTCACACTTAACAAATCATGTCAAATGTAAAATCCGTAATATCCGATGCGGGGCATCGTTTCCTCCCAGAGGGGGAGTGTAACGGCCGCAGCCTAACTATTTCGACTTTAACCTTTCGACTTTAATATTTATTCGAGGGTATCGATACGGAGCGTTTCCGTTCGATTCGCTCTTCAAAGAAGCCCTTAAGCATCCGGACCGCCGTGAGCGTCCACTTATCTAGCTTAGACTAAACATCCTTCGACTCTTTATTCCTTTGTAACAGCGAGCGCGAAGCCCTCAGCTTCACGCCCGCTTCAATCAGTTCAGCTCCGACGACCGACCAGTGCGGTACACCTCCGATATTACACTCCAATTATACTCCGAACAATTACACTCTTGCTACGACCAATAAAAGACTTATATTATTTAACCGATTTAAAGTTACTCGATACATCCTAAGACCCAAGCGGCCATCCGTCACAACACCAGTTCAATAAAAGTTTTTCGCACGAGTATCGAACAAAATTTTATTTCACAAGGCATGAAAATGAGGGTTTTTGCGCAAAAACCGCCATTTTCCCAACGAGTGAAATAATAGTATAACATGCTACAAGGGAGGAAAGTGCGTTTTTTCACCGAGTGTGAAGTTTGATAGTTGATAGAGAAATTCACACGAGGTGAAAATGCACTTCGTCCCTTGTCGCATACGATATTTTTTTCCCGACTTCGTTAAAATAACCACATTTCTTACGTCGCAAAATCGTAATATTCGCCGATGACCATTACTCCCCGGGAGTAATAGAGCTTGCAGAGGGAGTAATGGGCCCTATTATTCCCTAGGGAGTAATGAAACTGTACTGCGCATGCGCACAGGTTAATAATGATCATCGGTCATACGTCTACTCTCTTCCGAAAGAAACGACAACTGTAAAACTGGCACTGGGCCTCCGGCCTAAAGCCATACAACATGCGCAACAACGGCCATTTTCCCACCGAGTGAAATAAAGTACTATTTCGCACTCGTATCAAAATGTACTAGTTCGTTGATGAATTTATTTTTAAGTTCCGGTTCAATAATTTTTCCAAAAGATGTTTCTGTTAAACGTTTTGTTTGAAAAATAAATAATTGGATATCAACAAAATATGTCAAAAATACATGGATTTAAATACTGAATGTCCAATTTTTGCAGGGCTACGAATCAAACTGATGTAGGCACATGATACATTTCTTATAATAGTCACCCATCAAAGCCGCCATGGGTGCAAAGAAAATCACTCTTATCTGTACTGTCAATTATAACATTTCTGTCTATTGTTCCCATCGACAGGGGGACACTATCCTGTACAAAATTCAGGCTTAGTCATCAAAAGAATTTTTCTCCGCTCTTTCCCATATAATGCTTGCACTTTGTATGAGACATTTACCTCCCCTCGAAGGCAACGATCCATAAAATGGATAATCGAAACCAATAAATGAAGCTCTGATGAGCTGACGATACATTTTATTGTAACTCGTCAAAGCTACTATGGGTGCGAAGACAATTTATCTCATCGATACCCACAATTATATAATTTCTGTCCATTGTTTCTATCGAGACGGGGACACTATCCTATACAAAATACAAGCTTCGTCATCAAAAGATTTTTTTCTTCGCTCTGTTTCATACCGATACATTTTATTCTAACTCGTTGAAGCTACTATGGGTGCGAAGACAATCTGTCTCATCGATACCCACAATTATACAATTTCTGTCCATTGTTTCCATCGAGACGGGGACACTACCCTATCCAAAAGACAAGCTTCGTCATCAGAAGATTTTTTCATCGCTCTGTCTCATACGATGCTTGACGTTTACCTCCTCTCAATGGCAATGATCCATAAATAGTAGAATTGAAACCAATGAATGAAGCGCTGGTGGGCTGATGATATATTGTATTCTAACCCATTGAAGCTACTGTTGCTGCAAAGAACATGTCTCTTATCTGTACGCTCAATTAGACAATTTCTGTCTATTGTTTCCATCGAGAAGGGGTAAAAATCCTATACAAAAACAGGCTTCGTCATGAAAAGATTTTTTCTTTTCTCTGTCTCATACAATGCTTGGATTCTGTATCAGACATTTACCTTCCCTCGATGGTAACAATCCATAAATTGTATAATTGAAACCTATAAATAAAGCTCTGGTCAGCTGACTATACATTTTATTCTAACTCGTCAAAGCTACCATGGATGCAAAGACAATCTGTCTTATCAATACTGTCAATTATACAATTTCTGTTTATTGTTTCGATCGAGACGGGGACACCATCCTATACAAAATACAGGCTTCATCATGAAAAGGTTTTTTTCTTTACTCTGTCCCATACAATACTTGACGTTTACCTCCCCTCAATGGCAATGATCCATAAAGCCTATAATTGAAAGCAATTATAATATAAAACGCTCTGGTAGGCTGATGATACATTTCATTGTAATCCGTCGAAGCTAATATGGGTACGAAAAAATTTGTCTTATCGGAGTCTTCAATGAAATAAAACCCTTTATGTTGTTCACATCGAAAGAGGGAAAATTATCAGACAGATCGAGGCTCCGTCAGCAAAAGATTTATTCCTTGGTTTGTTTCCATCAGTGGAAAATAAATGTATTTATTATGAAGATTACTTACTTGGATGGAAAAATCGTCAATTATGGTATGAAACGAGAAATGCTGTGTCTCGACGACGAATTCAACAACACGAGCGAAGAAATGAACACAGCCGAACAAATCAACAGCACTTAACTAATTAACAGCACCGAACAAATCAACAGCACTGAACTAATTAACACCACCGAACAAATCAACTGCACCGAACGAATGAACACAACTGAATAAATAATTACGCAAAGCAAAATATAAACGAATTAATTGTTCGAAAGCGATGACTCCTTGCAAAAACAGTTATCCGGTGCCGCGCGTATAGTGAAGAATAAACTAAATAATTCCATTTACCGACAGATGGCGCGTGAAAAAGGAATAAGCCTCGTAAAAATATTGGAATTGACAAGTTGTACCATGAACTATTTTATGGCATGACCATCGCATGATGGAGTGATGCTACCTGGTGTTTAAAGTACTATAAAAATTAAAAACAACGGTGACAGAGAATTATGGATTAAAAACAGTTCTTGTTACGAGTAGTCCCACCTCATCTTAAGGGAAAGTGAAATATCGCGGTCGGTAATGAAAACTGTAATGAACTTTTCTCAAGGGTGTTAATTTTTTTGAGGAAAAAGCAAATTCAAGCCGGATGCACACGGTAATTTCTTATCCGACCCGAATTCATCTTTTTCTCAAAAAAATTAGCACCATTGAATAAAGTTAATTTGAAAAATGCAACTATCTCTCACAGTCATGGCCCCGTCACGTGACTTTTACTTCACCTTAAGGGGCTGCTGGAGCCGTTATTTTTCCTTTTTTTAACTTGCTTTACCTGTTTTACCGACGGACCTAGACCATTTTTCAGTTCCGACTTAGCATTGTTAATATGCTACACATATGCTTCAAATCGTGCAGGATTATGATATTGACATAAACGCTTTGGTATGCAATCGAATTTTTATTGAAAACTTACAAAGAATTAAGAAAATCGAATATTATAGTTTGCGAAAGTGAGTGAACGTAGTGTCACGTTTGACGTACAGGTGGCTCTGCATCGTGCCCTACACTACATTCGTCGCGATGGGGGTTGGCGGCTGGACGAGTAACACGTAGTGATCGTCGCAGAAGAAAATTTCAATTTTATTTCATCCGTTCAGGCGAGTCGTTGATAATCGGGCACGTTAATCGAGCCACGAGTGTTTCTGTTACGTTTTTAAGAATAGCTGAGTTTACCAAATTGATTCATAGCTCACGATTCGCACATAACCTCGTCGCTAGGCGGGTCACTGCCCGGCCTGAAGACGACGGAACAAGATTTCGATGATTTTGCCGCCTATGTAGAAGAGATTAAAGGTCGTAATGCTGCACTCGCGGCTTATAACCAGTTGTTGAGTAAAAAAGATAGCAGAAAGAGAAGTTCAGATGAATCCAACGATGTAATAAAGGATCATAATGCTTCGCTAGGTGGGGCTGATTTTTTGGACCAATCCGCAGTAGAGAAAGATAAAGCCGACGACTCTATTAGGAAGAAAGCGAAAGCACAGCTTGCTGAATTACAGGCTGCAACAGGAAAAGAAGAAGCGATGAAGAACAAAAGTAAATCTTCGAAAACAGTGCCTCCGGAGGCTGCGGCAAAACCGTCCCAGACTCCAGCAGAAATAGACCACATGGAAACTCAGAACACCCAAACCGCACGGCTTTATGAGAACAAAGACAAAGGGCCGTATATGATACACGTTAAATATTTGCCTAAGGATAAAAGTGAGAAACCCCTGAAAATTTTGTCGATTTCGCAGAAACTGAGGAAATCCAACATCAAGTACGAGCTTTTGGATCCGTATGGCAAGAACGAGTGGATCCTTACTTTCAATACACGAGACGAGGCTAACAGGTCGTTATCAAACCAATATCTCCCAGAACTTCGTTTGAGGACGGTAATTCCGCAGTACGCTCAGTCGCGCAAGGGAAAGATTTATGATGTGCCACTAGATATTTCGATTGAGGAATTCAAGGATGCTATCTTGGAGGGAAACGAAGGGACTGACATCCTGCACATTCGACGTCTCACGAGGCGTTCAAATGTCGACGGACATATGGCATGGGTGGATGGTGATTCAGTGTGTTTAGAGTTCAGAGGCAAAACGCTACCTGAAACGCTCTTCATCTGGGGAGCTAGGGTAAGAGTAATCCCGTATATAGAGTCTGTCACAGTGTGTTACAACTGCGGTGGGCTACGCCATCCCAAGAAATATTGTTCGAAGCCGCAGGTCTGTCTGAACTGCGGAGATCCTCACCATCTTGACATAGGTCAAAGGTGCGAACGTGATGCTCACTGTATCAACTGTCAAGGCAATCATGGTACACTGGATAGAAGATGTCCCATTTTGTGTAAAGAGAAGGAGATAAATCGCATCATGGCGTACGATAACCTGCCTTACCTTCACGCTAAGAGACAATTTGAAGGCATCATTCAACAGCCAAAAGCACCGATCAGAACCGCTGAGAATTTCCCATCACTGCCGAGGGGAAAGCAACCTTTGAATACAACGTACGTGCCACAATTAGTCAGGAACTCTCAACCTAGTTATACCAAAGGGAACTCGTCGGGTCAGATCTTACTAAAAGGTCATAACGATTCACGAAAACGAGACGATCGTCATCGAGATCAGTTCATGGAGTTACTTTGCGACGACGAACCGAAACTATCCAAAGAAATCATGGATGGACTGCGTGGCATCTCCAGAGTGCTGGCGGCTGACGGAAATGCTACATTGTTACTGGAGAGGATAATGAAAACCATTGGACTTCACCTTCACATCAACAACGGATAGCTGTTCTGCGAATCTTAGAGTTGTTCAGTGGAACGCTCAAAGCATCAGGCAAAAGGTACCCGAGCTCCAGTACAATTCGCGTAACATTGATATTTTTTTGTTAACAGAGACTTGGCTCCGTTCAGGAGACGCGTTTTATCTGAGGGGATTTGATGTTGTACGGAGGGATCGTCCAGACCGGAAAGGTGGGGGCGTCGCTATTTTCGTTAGAAATACTCTGAGGTACAGAGTTATCCAAGATCTTCGAAACTGCAATGGTAAACTTGAGGTTTGCGCTTTGGAACTGGATCTCAAGGATGGAAAATTGTTGATTGTGTCATGTTATAGACCGCCCAGTGGCACGAATATAACTGCTCGTGAATGGACAAGTTTTTTTTCCCAGTTTAATGGTAAGTTTTTAATAGGTGGAGATTTCAATGCCCATCATGCGTTATGGGGAGATATGCGTGAGTGTGTGTTTGGTCGAGGGATAGTTGACGGTATTGAGCCCTACGATATTTGTGTCCTGAATGAGGGACAGCCTACGTATCATTGTGGTGCCTATAACACGGACTCAGCTATTGATATTACCTTTGTTGACAGTCAATCGGCGTTATCTTATAATTGGGGGGTAGGTGATAGCTCATGGGGTAGTGACCATTTCCCGATTTTCTTGCAACTGGACTGTTGCACGTTATCTAGGCGAAGACATAGATCCTCGAAAAAGCTTTATACACGGAATACGAAGTGGGAGAAATTTTCAAAAAACTTTGAGAGCAGGTTAAAAGAAATTCTTAATTCTGACTTTAGGTATTGTGATTCTCAAACTAAATACTCGTCTTTTGTTGCACTATTAGAGGATTGTATTCACCAAGCCACGCCACGTTCATGTTTTAAAGCACATGGTGGCCTAGGTCGGCCGGACACAGCCGAGAGATGTCCGCCATTTCCGTGATGGACTAAGGAGTGTGACAAATTGATCCGGCTCAGAAGAGCTGCGTTTTTGAAATTCAAGTTTGCTACAACACGTACTAATTTTGAGGCTTTTAAGAAGGCCACGACGAGAAGCCACGGCGAGATTTGGTCTTCGTAGAATTAAAAGAGAAAACTTTAAACGGTTCTGTGAAGGTTTATCCAGGTACACCAATCCCACATATTTGTGGAAAAAAATTAAATGTTTTAAAAATAGATTTAACTATAAAGAGAATGCTAATGAGTACAATGAAGATAAAATGATGAATGTGGTAGCTATGGTTGAAAAACTTTGTCCTCCATGGGTAAAGGTGTCAACTCCTTCCTTTTATAACCCTGGCCAGGATCTATTCCTGGATCTACCTTTCACGGAACCCGAACTGGACCTTGCTATCTCCAAGGTGAATATAAAATCTAGTCCTGGGGTTGATGGAATTGATTATTTTATTATTTCCCTGTTGCCTAAAGTAGCTAAAGACATTTTATTGGAACTTTACAACGAGTTCTTTGTAACTCAGTCCTTTCCAGAGGAATGGCGTAGATACAATATTTTTTTTATACCTAAGAGTGATAATTCGAAATTTAGAGCTATTTCATTGGCTCCCTGTCTCTGTAAAGTGTTCGAGAAGATGATAAATTACAGAATCTGTTGGTGGTTGGAGTATTATAAAAAACTGCCTAGCTCGCAATTTGGATTTCGCAAATCGAAATCATGTGCGGACAATTTGTCACTTTTATATGCGGAGGTCATTCGGGCCTTTAAATCGAATGCGGTGGTACCGGCTGTCTTTTTGGATATTCGGTCGGCCTATGATAATGTGCTTGCGGATGTTCTGATCGACAAGCTCAGGGAACTCGGGTTTCCGAGCAATCTTTTGGCTTTTATTTTTAACTTGGTATCTTGCAGGTCGCTTTCATTTAAGTTCGGTGATATTGATGAAACACACTGGGTTTTCAGAGGACTCCCTCAGGGCAGTGTTTTGAGCCCACTGTTATATGCCATGTATGTAATAGATTTGGATTTGATGATAAGCCCAGGATGCAAGATGCTCCAGTATGCAGATGATGTCGTGATTTACGCTCCTTCCCAGAATGTTCGACTTGCCATAAACGATATCAAAAGTTCTCTTAACAATGTTGATAGTTTGTTAGACCGAATTGGTTTGACTTTGGCCCCCGAAAAAACTAATTTTATTATTTTTGACAAAAGCAAGACGAATAATCAAGGGACTCGTCAGTTCCGATTTAAGGGTACGATCATCAGAGAATGTAGGTTAGTTCGTTTTCTTGGGTTGCAATTTCAGGCAAACCTTGGCTGGGGCGCTCAAATAAAGAATATTACTCAATGTTGTCAAAATCCTTTGAAGGTTCTCAGTTGTTTAAGACACACTTGGTGGGGCGCAGATCCTGTGCTTTTGACGCGCCTGTATACCGCACTCGTGCGATCTAGAATAGAATACGGAGGGTTTCTCTTCCATACATTATCCACACAACAATCAGCTCAGCTGGAAAGATTACAATATAAGGCCTTACAATTGGCTCTGGGATATAGAGCTTCTACTCCTACAAACGTTATTTTGGCAGAGGCTAAATTTCCTCCCCTTTCGCTCCGTTTTAAATATTTAGGTACTAACTTTTTAAGTAGGACATATGCCAATAACTGTGACCATGGGCTATTTTCTATTCTCGATGAGATAGTCCAAATTGAGGAGAGTCCGGCGACGATTAATCGTGAGGGCAATATTCTGTTAATTGAATGTTTCCGTGATCTCAATAGAATTGTTCACCTTCTGGCATCTTCCGGGAAGCCCCTTTGCTATAGTTTTAGTTACGAGTCAATTTTTTTTCGTCCATCTGTCTCCTTTAAGGAAGGCCAATTCATTCACAAAGCTAGGGATCCAGTCCGTGTATTCGAGGATGTCTTCAAGGAAATTTTGTGTAATTCGAAGTGTTTTTATACGGATGGTTCGAAAGTACCAGGGGCCAACTTTGTTGGCTTTGCATCTGTTAGGGCATCTGATCAGGAGGCTTTGAGCTTTAGATCGGCGGGGTTTTCGTCGATTTTTACGGCGGAAGCTATGGCTATTGCCGAGACGCTGTCATGGATATCGAGGCTAGAAGGTTCGGGTTTTGTAGTTTTCTCCGACTCGAGGAGTGTCTTGGAGGCAGTATCATCGCAACCAAACCTTTCGAGAAGGTCGTACCTGGTTTTACATTTAAAAGATCAATTAAAGAGGCTTCATGATGAGGGCAAAGAGGTTAAGCTTTTCTGGATTCCTGCTCACGTGGGGATTATCGGAAATGAATTGGCAGACACTTTAGCCAAGGCCGCTGCTCAAAGTGGGCGTGATTCGCAGCTTGGTCTTTCCGTAGCGGATTTCACAAGTCTGTGGAAATCCGACCTAGAAAGTAATTTCCATTTGTGGTGTCTAGCAGGCAGTCAGGAGAAAGGTATTCAATACTTTGACCAGTATTATAGGCGTGGACGCCACCCATGGTTCCATGATTGTAAATTAACGAGGAAAGTTATTGTTAGCATTAACCGCTTGAGAAGCAATCACACGTCCTTGAGATCCAGTCTCAATCGTTTCAAGATAGTCCCATCCGCGAGATGTCCCTGTAACGAAGCTGACGAAACACCAAATCATGTCTTTTGGCAGTGTTCGCGGTATGAGCGGGAAAGAGTAGGCCTGGTTAAAGACTTGAAAAGGGTTTACGGATTCCTTCCGTGCAGTATCGAATCCCTTCTACATTTAATGGAGTCTAACTGTTTGCAAGCTATCGCGAAATTTCTCTCCAAGATTGATATTTTAGTCTAACTGTAATCACGTGTTGGAGTATGTGTCGATTTACTTCCTGGTTTTTGTTTCTCTTTTCTTAATTTGTTCGGCAACTTTGTTATTTCGAAAGTACTAATTTATATAAAGAGATTATATTTTATATGTCATGTTGATCTGGTTGTTAGCCGCACTATTCTGTGATAAGACTGCGTGTCTCATAGTTTGGTCATTATTGCGGGGTGACATCTAGCAGGATAGAGACATAAATTAGTACATATAGGGATATAAACTAGATATAAGGTTGGATATAATATGTTATTGTATTCCGTGGCCAGATGGGGCAGCTGCCCTAGGGCTTTCTTTTTTAAATTTTCTTAAAAAAAAAAAAAAAAAAAAAAAAAAAAAAAAAAAAAAAAAAAAAACATTCGTCGCATGTTCATCGGCTCTAATCACCCGTCGCAAGTCGATAGACTAAATGATCGCAGTTTACACTATGCGTGATTATCTTTTAAGTGAGCAACTTTCCGACGGTTTTGGAATATTCGGAAAACTTCACAGAATCGGCATGCACGCTCTTTTAACGTATGCGAGAGATCTAGCATTTTTTATATCCAACTGAACAGATGCTGTAAACTTTTCAGCGGCCGTGTTGGTTTCCGCGACAGTTTATAATATTCGATTTTCTTTATTTTTCGGATGATTTCGACCGAAGTTCGAGTGCACACCGAATCGTTTGTGTTATACAGTCCTGCAAGATTTGAAACATATGCGTCGCATAGTGACGATGAATAGTGAAAACTAATAAGTCGCCTATTTTCGTCGGTAAAACAGGAAGATCCAGCAGCCCCTTAAGCAGAAATGGACTGCGCTATTAAAAAAATTAATCACAGTTCCTGTTACCAATGGAGCCCGAGTTGCGCAGAAGGAAGGAGATTTCACATCGCCTTAAGGCGAAGGCGATGTGCAACAGCTATGAATGCGAGACGGGAAACTACAACTTCGCACTACTCGTCTTTTAAAGTAGTAAGTAAAAAAATCCTTAGGCTTCTCGTAAATTGTCCAAAAGAAATGACAGGACGTTCGTGCAAAAATAGTTATACAGAATAATATAGAATTTATATAGAATAAACCAAGTCCATTAACCGACAGATGGCGCGTGAAGGAAAGACACTTATTATTTAACCTACAGATGGCGGCGCGTAAAAATGTTACAACAGAGGTGCTTTCAATTTGCCGTTATAATGATGGTGCGCATGCGCACAATCGTTTACTGGTACGAATTTCCCCCAAAAACCGGCCGAGCGCATGCGCATGGTCATTTTTTGGTGAAAATTCGTACCAGAAAACGACTATGCACATGCGCAGTCACGTTGTAATAACGAAAAAATGCCAAATCGAAAGCAGCTCAGAGGTGCTTTTAATTTGCCGTTATAATGATGGTGCGCATGCGCATGGTCATTTTCTGGTACGAATTTTTGGCAAAAAACGGACGTGCGCATGCGCACGTCCGTTCTTTAGTATGAATTATTTCCTCACACCAGATGGCGTAACAGTCGCGTGTAAAAGGGATACCACCCGGTGTTTGAAGTAAAAATTTTCTTCAATTCTGTTTCAACCTTTGCGGCATACTTACAGAGTAAAGAAGTAGGAAAACGAAAACAACCCGTGTAAGTAACCAAACAATCGTTCTTTTTGATTGCCGAATATCAGTAATCGATGCTTCGGCAGCGTTACAAGTATTATTAAAACGTTATAATTATATTAATAATGAACAAATATAGTAATAATAAAAATATTAATAAATTATTTTTTCAGAAAATGGCGAATAATTGTCGAAAAATTGTCGACGAAAACATGGACGCGCAACCGGTGATTGAAGCTGCCCTGCCGGTTGCACCTCCGCCACCACCTGTAGCTGCGCCAGGGCAGCAGGCGGTGCCGATACAACCTGTACCCGCCGAGCCAGTCGAGGAAATAAGAAGAAATGGTAAGTTGTAATTTTATTTAAATGGAATTTTAGACGATTCTCAAGCTTCGTCACAAACGATGTGTACCGATTAAAACAATTGCATATCGGTTGCTGATGAAGTTTGGATTTTTAAGTCCATCTCCTCCGGATGATATACAAAAATGAAACCCGTCACACCTGTTACAAGTGCGAAGAAAATCTATCCTCCGTATACAAAAGTTTCATTCACAGCTATCAGTTATAGTTTGTTTCTGTCGTTCCCATCAAAATAAGGCAAATGTTTTGTACGGACTCAAAGCTGTGTTAGCATTTATTTTTCTATGATCCAAGGTGCGAAACATATCTTTTGGTGACGAGAGGTTCATGTCTAGTAGTCTGAAACTGTCTGGAATTATAATGCTTAACATTATAATTCCAGAAAGCTAAAAAAAACCTTGTCACCAAAAATGTGCTTCTCACATTACGGTAGAAAAATCACCTTACGGTAGAAAAATAAATGCTAACAGAGCTTTGCTTCCATATGAGATTTGTATGCCTCTCGATGGGAACGGCAGAACCAAATTGTATAATTGATAGCTGCGAATAAAAGTTTTGTATGCATAGGATAAATTTTCTTCGCACTCATAACAGGTTTGAGAAGCGAGAAGAAAATATATTGTGTGCGTACAAGAGCTCTTTAATCGCAGCTCTCAGTACAATAAGTCATTTTTTTATACAATCCAGAGGAGACGGATGTCTCATATAAAATTCAAGCTTCATCAGCAACCAATATGAAATAGTTTCAACTGGTAAAAACTTCCAGTGACAAAGCTTAACGATTGAAGCCCTCCTCGACAGACGATACATTTTTTTCTCCCGTATGAACCTCTTACGACTTAGAAGAAAATCTATCCTCCGTATACAAAAGTTTTATTTGCAGCTATCAGTTATATTGTCTGTTTCTGTCGTTCCCATAAAAATGAGGTAAATGTTTCGTACAGACTCAAAGCGGTGTTAGCATTCATTTTCCTACCGTAAGGTGTGAAGCACATTTTTGGTGACAAGGTTTTTTTTAGCTTTCTGGAATTATAATGTTAGGCATTAGAATTCCAGACAGTTTCAGACTGCTAGACATGAACCTCTCGTCACCAAAAGATATGTGTTTCGCACCTTGGATCGTAGAAAAATAAATGCTAACACAGCTTTGAGTCCGTACAAAGCAGCTGCCTTATTTTGATGGGAACAACAGAAACAAACTATATAACTGATAGCTGCGAATGAAACTTTTGTATACGGAGGATAGATTTTCTTCTAAGTCGTAAGAGGTTTATAAGTGAAAAAAAAAATGTATCGTCTGCCTAGGAGGGCTTGGATCGTAGCACTCAATATAATTTTTTTTTTTCTTATTATTGGGAGGAGACAGATTCCTCATATGTGATTTGTCATATGTCAATATGTCAAAACATTAATTTATTTATTTTTTTCATATTTCAGTCCGTGGCACTCGCGCTGGCTGGCGGGTACAGGAAGAGCGGCGCCTCCAAATGATGGCGCAGCTCAACCGGTATACGGCAAATGCGGAGTACGGGGAGCGACGCATCATGCGAGGGCGTCGAGGCGGCAGACGTGGCCGCGGTAGAGGAGGTCGCGATCGGGGTGACCGCGGTAGGGGTGGCCGAGGGCAAGCCGTGCACCAATAAGGTAAAATATAATCTATCATATATATATATTCATCTTTTGAATTAGAACTTAATCTCTTTATTAATAAATTATTTTTATTGTTACAGAACCACAGGAAAAGGAATATATATATATATATTATACATATAAATAAAACATTTTACATCGTAATTAAGTAGTTTTTTTAATTAACCCGTAATCCATCCCTAAGGGCATGTGCAATATCGCCATCGGTAATAAAAACCCAAGCAAGTCAAACGACCGTCTTTAACGACTATCAAAAGTCCCAAAAAATGACCGGTCGTTCTGTGACACTCTTCGACCGAGATAACGACCGAAAAAAGACTAACTGTTAGGTTGAGGATGGGTCGTTTTTCCATCAATTACCGTAAAATGACCACAAAAACGACCGATGTATGCATTACTGAAAAAGCTCTTGGTTGGGTCGTTTCGCCGGCGTTAATTAGTAAGTAACCGGAGAGACGACCATGTTGGGAATTTTTCTTTGGGTCGTTCTTCAGGTCGTTTATGAAAAACTACTCGCAAAGGGACTGTTGACGAGGACTCAGATAAGTCGTTTTTCATAAAAGACCCGAAGAACGACCCAAAGAAAACTTCTCAATATGGTCGTCTTTCCGGTTACTTTCTGATTAACGCCGACGAAACGACCCAATCTAGAACTTTTTCAGTAATTCATACATTAGTCGTATTTGTGGTTATTTTATGGTCATTGATGAAAAAACGACACATTCTCAACCTAACAATTGGTCTTTATTTCGGTCGTTATTCCGGACGAAAAGTGTCACAGAACGACCAGTCGTTTTTTGGGTCTTTCGATGGTCGCTTGACTTGCTAGGGAACTGTAATCAACTGTTCTCACGGACTGTGGCATTCACGATCAAAAGAAATGTCTCACCGAAAGTCGAGATGATATCCGCTTTCGATGTGACGTTTCTTTTGGAATGTCAGAATCCGTGAGAAGAGTTGATTACAGTTTTCGATACCGACTGAGTCCGGTATGGTCAGGGAGGGAGGTATTTCATAATGGTCTTAAGAGCATGTGCAATACCGCGATCGGTAATAAAAACTGTAATCAACTTTTCTCATGGATTCTGGCATATGCGGTCAAACGAAAAGTCTCATCGGAAGCGGATATCATTTCGGCTTCCCATGAGACTTTTCTTTTGACCGTATATGCGAGATCCGGTGAGAAAAGTTGATTACAGTTTTTGATACCGACTGAGTCCAGGATGGACGGGGAGGGGGGTGTTTCATATGGTCTTAAAAGCATGTGAAACGCGTTCCCAGCGTGTCTCTCTTGCTCCGCCGAGGACGCCACTAATGCTATTTCTCTCGCCCTCCATAGGGTTTCACATACTCTTAAGGTGAAGTGAAAGTCACGTCACGAGGCCATGAGCGTGAGAGAGATAGTTGCAATTTTCAAATTAACTTTATTCAATGGTGCTAATTTTTTTGAGAAAACGATAAATGCGGGTCGGATGCGAAATTACCGTGTCCATCCGGTCGAATTTGCTTTTTCATGAGAAAAGTTCATTACAGTTTTCATTACCGACCGCGATATTTCACTTCCCCTTAAGATGGTGTGGTATAACCTCCCACCCAACTGCCCTGCGCCCAATTGGTAATAAAAATTATACTGACTGCCGTTTTGAGACCACAGTCCGACAAGGAAAAAGAAAATTGTCGTTCTCTTCGTCTGTCGATTCCCCAGGGAAAGACAATTTTCGTTTTCCTCGGTGCACCGCGGTCTCCAACCGGCATATAGTACAGTTTTTGTTACCGGCGGCGGAAGTTCACGTCGCCAGTTTGTGTGAGGCCAAGACCCTTTCCTTCCCACCTAAATCGAGTCCGGTCGGTACCGAAAGCTGTATTATTTCTTGATAGGTGACTTTACAAGTGTTTTCAGTCTGTGATATAAATAAATTATTATAACTATAATATTCGGGGTAAAACACTTTTACTCGTAATTAAGTAAAAATACATCTTTTGTATATCGTTTATTGAAACATAACTTTTGTATCGTATCGGAAAAGTACAATCTAGTTGCCGTAGTTTAATTCCCTATAACACGCATTAACTTTTAACAATTAAATTACATCATAAAATACGCAATCACTTTTTAACGATTAAAATAACACAAACAACATTTTTCGGTTTTCAGGGATAGCCGATTGATGTTTAAATTCGATTTTGTCTCGTGCCCGACTTTACAAGTGTATTCGAACATCGAGAAGGCTTTGATGTAAATTATAAAATAGTATATTTTACAAAAAGCCTAAAATACAAAAATGCTTTCTCATAGAAGACGCTTTACGAATAAAGTAACATTACGAGAAAGCCATATTCAACTTTTTTTCTTCTTTTTTACGTTTCTTTGTTGTTTTTAAAGATTGTTTAAAGATTTTCTTTGAATAGACATCTTTTTTTCTAAGAGATACAAATTTTAAGTACTTGTACCATTTTTGTTTTTATTTATTTTTTTTTTTTATTTTTTTTTTATTAATAAACAGAAAAAACAGAATCATGGCTCTGTTTCATTTGCACTTATATCCGAGGCCATGGTTTCAGTGTAGAAATGTCCTATTCTAAGCTTTGGGGCAGAAGCTAAAGAATATAATATTATCACCTGTTTTGGAGGATAGTGACGAAAGGCATCTCCGACTCCTTAAGTAGCTGCTCTTGATGCTCTGGACCTTTGAAGGCAGCTGCGTCAGGATCAGGAGGTGATTTTCATCATGTGTAGCTAAAAAAAAGCTTATCGATGAGTAAAGATTATTAACAATGAGTAAAGACATCTTTTGATCCTGACGCAGCGTGTCAGAGTGCCTCTGAAATTCCAAAGCATCGAGGGCATCTGTATGTGGAGCTGCATATGCCTTTCGCCACTAACTATATATAAATAAATGTAAATTTTCACTGCGAACATTCAATTATACATTGACAGGAGAAAATGTCTCAAATAGATCTCAAATAGAATCCCAGCTCCGTTAGTAAAAGATTTATTCTTTTACTAACGTATTTAATTATCGGTCTGGATACACAAATAAGTTCATGTTTTCCTGACAGAGCGTAGATTCCATTTTAAAAAACTGAACCATCTTGCTGTCAAATATACAACAATTAACATTTGACAAAAGCAAAAAACAAAACTTTAAAAATAGGTTAGTCATATCAATTAACTTTACACGTCGAACACACAATTAAATTTATGATAAATGACAAAAGCAATAAAACAAAAAAATAGGTTAGTCATATCGATTAACTTTACACGTCGAACACACAATTAAAAGAATAAAAACTGTTACGTCCTGGGATCAATGGTCACACGTCGACTACAGGAAACACAAATCCCTACCTTACCGACCATTGCTAGCTATAGATCGACTATCGGCCGCTACGATCATGGGTCGGTAAACTCATCGACACTCGGTATAGCAGCAAGACCGGAGACTATCCTGCATTTCTCTGCGGGAACGAAAGAAACTCCGACTCAAGCATAGGCGGGCGACTCGCCATGCTGTCGCCACCCGAGAATAACCCTTGTCTATAAGAAAGAACTCTTTTATGTATCTTTTCTCCTATTCTCTCTCTTTTCCTTTTTTTTTACTCTCTCTCTCTTTTATGGTCCTTCAGTTTTTTCCATGGAAACATCTTGTCGCCAAATATACAGCTCTGACTAACTTTGTCCAAAGGGATGAAGGTAATAAATTTGAACCGAGAAAAACCAATCGCCCGCGCTAACAAACACTCCGCTCAAGTGACTTTCACCACTTGAAGCAAGGCACACGTGGACCCTTTGTTTCGTCTTTTCCTTTCTTTCATTCTTTTTCCCTCTACGCCACACGCCATGTGTACGGCTAGCTAATACATAGGAAATCTACACATAGTTACATATATATATATATTTTATGTATAGGTTACTCAGATTTTGGTATATAAGTTACTTTATAAAATTGGAATTAAATAGATAATTGTATTAGTTCATATATATATATATATATACGTATCAGGCGAGTCTAATCACGTTTTCATCTAGTAATTTCATGCGAATTAGAATGATTTTAAAATTAATAATACAGAACCATGCATTTGTTATATTCTTGCAGAGTTAATAGCCGCGGCATAGGCATTTAATATTTTCTTCATTTTTAAATACTAATCACAACAAAATATGAACCAAAACACACAGTTAACAATATATAACTATTTGTAGACTCGACTGAATAATTATTTCTTATGTACTCTTTGAATATTTTATGGATACTACATGGAGGGGTAAAACAGTCCAGTGTGTTCTTTTCCCCTTCCACACTGAGCAAAATGGAAACCGCCTATATAAGCCGGTCCTGCCTCCGCATAGGGGCTGAGTCTTCTCCTAGCCAATAGGCTGGTTGCTCCGTCAAGTCAGAAAGACCCAAAAAGGGTCCCCACAGACCTTCAGTACTGTGGTGTTTTTCACGAGCGCAACAAGTTGCCCTCTCGGTCGCAAACATATATTATCTCACATTTTCCTTTTGCTCAGTCTGGGTAACTCCGAGTGACACCCAACTCAATTAAATACGTGTATAATTACGTTCTTAGTTTTAATTCGTTTTAACTTCATTTTTTGTGAAAGCATACATATATATACTTTTCGGAGACAATATAACCGATTTTTACCTATACAAATAACGTGAGTGTTATTCTTGAAATTTAACCTATTACAAGTCTCTACGGATAAATTTAATCACGGTTATCTGTTGTTGATTGCCAATTAATCCTCTCTCCTTTTATATACCAGTTTGAGCTTCACTACTAGCACTCTGGTATTTCATTAAAACCCTCTCTTCCCTAACGCCTGGTTAATGCTTCACTACTAGCATTCCTGGTGTTTTACCGAAATCCCTTCTCCTCTAAGCGCCTGGCCGAGCTTCACTGTTAGCACCCCGGTGTCTTATCATAATCCCTTTTTATTCCAACACCTGGTTGTGCCTCACAATTAGCACCCTGGCGTTGGATCTGACTGTATCACACAGTGTCTCCTAACAAGCACGTTGAAACAGTCACTTCCCTCCTCTCGTAAAAACCCTAATCAACAACCGGTACGGTTCATTAAATAAGAAAACTATTCGCTCCATGGGTAGACGCCGAGGAGGACAAAAATTTCAAGAAAGGCGCGCGAAAGCACGCGCATTTGGCAATCCGCCTCGTACAAAAACTCATAATATACCAGTGTATAAATAGTACATTACGATACTAGTGCGACAAAACTTTTTCTGACGAGTGTGAGTTTGCAGCACGAGCCGAAGGCGAGTGTTGCAATCACACGAGTTAAGAAAACGTTTTTCGCACGAGTATCGTACGAAATTTTATTTCACAAGGTGCGAAAGAGGAGTTTTACGCGCGCGAAGCGTGCGTAAAACTGCACTTTACGCACTGCGTGAAATAAAGATTATTACGCGCAGCTGCCGAATTAATAACAGTAAAGTCAGTGTCGGTAAAACCCACGATTATAGCAACGGAAATTCTAAAGAAACCCGTCGTTATAATAAACAAAGAAACCAACGTTAAAGTGAATAGACCAATCGGAATTGCAACCCGATTCATAAATGAAACACCAGTGATACCGGTTATACCTGCGGTGAGAGACTGGGACACGGCGTCCGAAGTATCAACGCTCATTAACAACGAGATCGCCGAGTACCTGCCGACTCCGATCCGCCGCACTCTACCGTACCAGCAGGCCATCATCTATGCCGAACCTTTGACGACGGAGGACAACGGGGACCTTCTTTACCTACCGGAGCCCTATTCACCGGAGGTGATTACCATCGACTGAATCTACCAACCCGCTACGTTTCACCGCTCAATCAAGTAAGTCTACGCTACCTACCAATATAGTTTCCCATAATTACCAAGGTTCCTAATAGTTTCTGCTCCTATCCCGGTCTGGCGCATTCCAGTCCCAACTCCCGGAGCATCATCAAAAGACCAATTAACGTTTCATTTATCATTAAATTATCACGACGTAACACTACCATCGCGCATTTTTTCGGATAGGACTGCAGCAACCTAGAACAACCGTCATTCTACCATCGCTGAATTTTTCTATTACGACTGTGACAACCGACAACAACCGTTATTCTACCATTGCTGATTTTTCTCCTTACGACTGCGGCAACCGAGAACAACCGTCATTCTACCATGGCTGATTTTTTTTCCTTACGACTGCAGCAACCATGGGCCTCCGCGTTTCTACCGTCGCTCATTTTTTTCTCTCATGAACGCGTCAACCGGGAACAACCACGGTAACGGTGTTATAAGTCTCGATCCCCAACAAAAATTGGTTGCGTGTAACACGGACCAAAAGAAAGTTTGATGATTGTTTAATCAGTAATTTTCATTTCTGTCATTATGAATTACATAGAATCACGATACGTTTTTAATATCACGGAATTTGATGATGAAAAAACCTAACGACCTAAAGTTGGGCTCGAACCCGAGACCCTACGCATGCTAACCTATAGTACTTTACCGCTATGCTACCGCCTATAATTAAAATCGTATCCATTTCCGAGGGCATTTGAACGTAACAAGAGTTGTCTGACTTGAGCTGAATGGTAAATGACTACGTTTTTTTACTAAATTCGGTCAATATTGTTATTGTTATTTTGTTTATTCACCAAACTCGGCCAATACAGTTTGTAACATGAGCAAAGCTCTTTACAATATTTTCTCCGTATTCGCGCACCTCCTTAAGAGGACCGGGCACTCAAACGGAAGAATTCGGGGACTCGAGCGTCTAGGAATTATGGGTTGGTGTGCCAGAAACGTTGTTTATGTGAGACAGTAATAATTTTTATTAGTACGTGACAAACTCTCTTGTGATTACAAGCTTTCCTATTCCTTGAATTAATTTATTTTATTTATTATTGTTCAAGATCTTGAATTCAATCGGTTATAACATTGATGAGAAACGGTTGTTCTTATCGTCGGATCTTATTTCTCTTTTTATTAAATAGATTAATTGCTTGAGGTCGGAATATTTAATCGACAGGATTTCTTCTCGTATGAACCGCACTACGCATGCGCGGGCAGCTTCTCGGTCGTCGCGAAGTCCAGCTAGCCGCTGTGCTCGGCTGTCCCGTTGTGACGTCACGGCACGGCGATCGACGGTGAAAGCCCGCTCACCTCGCGATTTGCAATTGGTGTTTATTTCATAATTAAACGGTTTTACCCTGATTTTACGGTACCGGTGCCTTCAGGAAAAGTGAACGAAGCACTAGCTGTGACTTTTTCCCGTCCTTGTACTTTTATTTTTCACCTTCACAATTATGACTTTTCTGACCGGTCACTGCGGTTACTTTACCGATTCGCTCCGATCGTTGCACCAGTTGAAACCTTGTAGATGATTTCTCGCACCAAGTTTCACAGGACAATTTCCATTAACGCCAATCGCTATAAGTCTCGCCCGGTGCGGTTTTTGACAAGTTATTTGTCATTTCACAAAAATGTATCAGTCCAATCGGCACTAAAATCTATGAGTTCGAAGTGGCACGATTTTTACAAGTCCCATCGGCACAATTTTTATAAGTTCAAATTGCATAAATTTAATAAGTCCACTCAGCACGAAAATTTATAAGTCCTTTTTCGGCACGAGTTTCACAAGTCCAAATTGTCACCAATTTTTATAAGTCCGAACGGCACAAAATTTACAAG
Source organism: Ichneumon xanthorius (assembly GCA_917499995.1). Classification (NCBI taxonomy): domain Eukaryota; kingdom Metazoa; phylum Arthropoda; class Insecta; order Hymenoptera; family Ichneumonidae; genus Ichneumon; species Ichneumon xanthorius. Next base: position 543,195 of record CAKJTD010000107.1, read on the forward strand.
TCCAAATCGGCACAGATTTTATAAGTTCACTTTGGCACAATTTCACTTTTATCTAACTTATTTCACTTTCACTTTTACTTTTTACTTTTCACTTTAGTCCTTGAGAGTTGTCCGCTGGTAAGGTAGATCCGATGAACTGATCCTCCGTCGATTACAGGCTCTTTTATACCCCGATTTTGGTCTCCCTCTCCGTCGGTTCTGCAGGAATTTGGCGGACTCGCGTCTGCGTGCGGTCGCCTGATTATTAATTTTCTGATTGGGTAATCGTGTTGTTCTCCCCTCGCCCTCCAATACCGGGTCGATATTGCTGTGACGATCATCCGGTGTTACCCGCTGAGCTAATGGCGTGCTCTGTTGGTGCCGTGTGCAACGGTAGTGTCGTCATTTCTGTCCAATCAGCGAGGCCGATTTTCCCTCGCTTTCGCCTTTCTTCGACCTTGAGCGTGCTTTCGCCGCAAGCCCGCTCGGCAGCGCCGCAGTGCTTCCGATCTCTCGTCTGCGCTTGCGCTCGGTTCGATATCGATCGAGCCGCCGCTCGATCCTGACAGATGGCGCCACTTATACCTCGCGCTATCTCACTTTATGCCAATAATATCGGGTTTAGCTCGTCGTCGGGTGCTCGCCGATAGCCAAACAGTCTCAAGTTTTTTTATTAAAAAAAGATATAGCTGTTTAGAAATTATCGATATATATATATATTGTTCAAACAATCGAATTCCAAAATTGAATCGGTGTTTACCAAACTTGATCATTGTTGTTATTATGCAGATATAATAACAATATTGACTCTAAGAATTTGGCGAGATTAATTGATTAAACAGTCAATTTTCAAATATTAACCGAATCTTACTAAACTTAGTTGACATTGTTATTTGAATAAGAGAGCAATGTTCTCACTAAGAAATCGGCGAAGTAGATATTGTTTAAACAATACATTTTTAAATATGAACCAATCCTTACAAAACTTTATGATTATTTTTATTTGAGAAAAAGAACAATATCGCTCCAAGGAAATCGTTGTTATATATTGTTTAAACAATATATTTTCAAATATCCACCGATTCTTACGAAAATTGATGAATATTATTACTTTGACAAAAGAACAATATTGCCACTGGGAAATTGTCGAAAAATATTGTATAAACAATACTTTTTAAAAGATAAATAGATTCGGACCAAACGTATATTTGCGAGCAGTTCACATATCTGGGGAAAAAATCTAAAAAAAAGAACTCCGGAATAAACATCAATGGTTATTAATGTTAGATAACCAACTTTGCAAAATAATTGAAAAGTAGTTAAATCTTTTTCGCGCGTGTTGCCAAGTCAGTAAATTAAAAAAATCTATTACACCCAAAAACGAATATCAAAGAACCAAAAATTGCACAAATGACATAAAAAATTACTCGTCAGGCCGTAAAATACCGACTAGGTATCAGAATCCAAATGGATGGAATAATTCGACGGGAACGTTCATTGAACGAATATGACTTTCAGTTTATACGTTAAATTGTTGAGACAAGTAATTTTTATAATCCGATTAGTGCAATTTTTCGGTTCTTTGATTTCCGTTTTTGGGTTTTCGAATTTTATTAAGTTTTTTCTTAATGTTGTTTCTGAGACGATTTTTTGGGACAGTTTTTTTTTGAGATATGTTAACTGCTCGCAAATATGCTTGACTCAAGTCTTTGATTCCAATCATGATGTTTTTGTGGGTTAATCATCATCTTTAAATAAGACCTCTTTTTATACCTTCAAATGTTCTAAATCGCGAAATACGATATTAACGGTGTTTGCGTAGATGTTTAAGCTCAAGACTCACGTTCGTGAGATCCCGGGTTCGAACCCTACTCAGGGCGATACTTTTTTTTTATCGAAATGCGTCATTTATCAATGTATCCTAAAACAATGGAATTTATCACGGGATAAGTTCAAGCGAACATTTTTCAATAATATTGAATCGTTTTTCGATGCGGGCTAACCGTTGTTTTCCTATCAGCGACCGAACAACGACCGTGAAACGACCATTTCTATAGTAGGATCGTTCTTCTATTAGTGTGTCGGAACGGATGATGATAAATGTGAAAAATTGGTCATCGTGAAAAATACATTTTTCAGTTGATTTTTCAATCAGAATGAACACGTTCACATCTGCTATCCAAATAGAGCAGGAGAGAAACTCCCATCTCGGTGTAATTTTGGAGGAAAATGCTCTAAAATAACAGCAGGCGACCCATGTATAGTGATCAACTTCATGATTTAGACATTAATGTTAGTTTGGCTAAATGGTTACGGTGTCAGATTGTCACTCAGCAGTTCTAAGTTCAAGACCCGTGTTAGGTACTTTTTTTTATTAATAATTTTTTTTTCATATACTTCTCTCTACGGATAAGCAAGAAGTCATTATAAACGAAAACCAATCGAATTAAATCGATTCATAGCAACATTTTCGCTGGAAAAAAGTTTCATCAGATATGGTCAGACATGTCTCTTTATTCTAAAAGCATGTCTGGTCAGATATGATCAGATATGGTCAGATATACCCCGTTATTATGAGACCATGTCTGGTCAGATATGTTCTGATATAACCATTTTTCTTGTCTGATCATATACGATCCATATATGATCATACATGATTCGTTTTTCCCGGGAGTGATCGACGAACAACCTGAAAACGACCATTTTGAGGGTGCGGTCATTTTCCTATTAGTAACAAAAGAAAACCATCGCAACATTACGGTTGTTTTCCCATCAGCGACCGAAAAACGACCATGAAACGACCTTGTTGAGAGTGCGTTCGTTTTCCTATTCGCAACCAAAAAAAAAACCATCGCAGCAGTACGGTTGTTTTCCCATCAGCGACCGAAAAACGACCGTGAAACGACCTTGCCCTCGCGGACCACCCAACCGTAAATAATGGTTGGAATTTGGACGATTTTTCTATAACCAACCACAAACCAACCGCCGATTGGTGCGCCAAGCCAACCATTATTCCAACCGCCCGAAGGTTGATTTTTGGTTGGTTTTTGGAAACCAACCATTTTCCGACAGCGTAAATAGTTGGTTCATGGTTGGTTATTATAAAACGACCCTCATTCCGACTTTCAGTTGACTACAGTGATGGTCGATTTGTGGTTGGTTTTGTCGAAACCAACCATAAACCAACTATTTCGGGCAACGACCTAGCCAGTGGTTGGTTTACGGTTGGTTTTGAAAAATCAACCATAAGTCAACCACTACTATTCTCGGCTGAAAGTCGAAAATAGCGTTGGTTTATAATATCGAACCGTGAATCAACCTTTACTCTGTCGAAAGAATAGTTGGCTGATGGTTGGATTTGACGAAACAACCCAAAATCAACCTTCCGGAGGTTGGAATAATGGTTGGTGTTGAGAGTGCGGTCATTTTCCTATTAGCAACGAAAAAAACCAGCGTAGCAGTACGGTTGTTTTCCCATCAGCGACCGAAAAACGACCGTGAAACGAACATTTTAGGAGTGGGTTCGTTTTCTATTAGCAACCAAAAAAAACCATCGTAGCAGTACGGTTCTTTTCCCACCAGCGACCGAAAAACGACCTTGAAACGACCATTTTAAGAGTGCGTTCGTTTTCCTATTAGCAACAAAAAAACCATCGCAGCAGTACGGTTGTTTTCCCATCAGCGACCGAAAAACGACCGTGAAACAACCATTGCATCAGTACGGTTCTTTCCTATTAGCGACTTTCACTTGTTTTGCGGTTGCATCGTGAAAAAAAATCACCAATGGTTGCATCACGGTCGTTTCAGGTTGCTGCATTCCTATCCGAAAAAATCAACGAACGTAGAATTTAAGGTGCTTTGCGGTTGCATCGTAAAAAAACAACCGGCGATGGTGGAAACACAGTGGATCTCAGGTGCAGCCGGCCCAACCGAAAAAATCAGCGATGGTAGAATTTCACTTGTTTTGCGGTTGCATCGTGAAAAAAAAATCACCGATGGCTGCATCACGGTCGTTATAGGTTGCTGCATTCCTATCCGAAAAAATCAACGAACGTAGAATTTGAGGTGCTTTGCGGTTGCATCATAAAAGAACGACCAGCGATGGTGAAAACAGTTAATCTCAGGTGCAGCCGGCCCAACCGAAAACATCAGCGATGGTAGAATTGCGGATGTTTTGTGGTTGCATCTTTAAAAAACAAATTCACCGATGGTAGAATCGCGGTTCTTCTAGGTTGCGGCAGTCCTGTTCGTAGAGAAAAAATGAGCGATGGTAGAAACGTGGTTGCTTCTCAGTTGCTTTCGGTTGAAATCCATCTGTGGGCGTGGCCTGTTGAGTCTCGGGCGGCCTCCAGATGGCGTTGGTGTTGGTTGTTTCACGGTCGTTGAAGCGATGACTTTGCGGTGAAACGCAACCGGTAGTTTTACGGTAGAAACACAGTTGCCGCCACGGTTGCCGAATCCGGCAGGGAAATACTTGACCGCTTCCTTGTTGACCTTGCGTCCCCTTTTCTTCTATACTGAATGTTTTCCAGTTCTTTTTAAAAGCCCTTGATACAAACGTGAGTTTCGGTCTACATAATATCGTTTCGCATTTCAAAGTACTAATATTTAATTTCCAGGCATGGAAATAGTCCTGTATGCGTATAAACAAGTCCTGGAGTAACTCTTGGGTTTCGGTTAGTTTGCCGACGCACGTATATATTAGCAAATCGTCTGCGAAGGCTTTTTTGTTATGGTCTATTTGGTTAAGACCAAATAGTGTGAGCAAATTACTCGTAAAAATATTAAATAAAATGGGGGAGTTGACGGTTCCCTGTTGGAGACCGCTTAAAACTGCGAACGAGTTGCTGGAAGTGAGAAGCCCATCACAAACGTAGAATTGCTTACCATGCAGCATATTTCACAGCATTTTTATTAAATGATCCGGAAAATGTTTGTTTATAAGTTTGTAGAAAAGGTCTGGCAACCAGACGGTATCGAAAGCTTTCTCAAAATCGATAATACAGGCTCTGACACACTTATGGTCATTGAGCGACCAATTTATATCAGAGACGAATTTGTTTATAGCATGCATAGTCGAATGCTTGTACTGAAAGCCAAATTGTTGTTCCGGAATGATATTGTTGGCAGAGCAAAACGAAATTAAGGAATTGTTAATAATAATTTCGAAGACTTTACTGATGTTGGGTAACAGACTTATTGGTGTACAGGTAGACGGGTCCTATCTTTCTTTGCTTTCTTTGCTTTTCTTTTGTAAAGCTGTAACTGTTGTTTTCCTTTGCTTGAGACTGCTTAGGGACGGTGCCCGTGGACAGATTTGCTTGCTACCCTATGTTCTTCTTATCATTTTGCCGCTTGTCTGGCGGTTCCTTGGTGACCTTTTTCGGTGTGGTAATCACTTTGTCTTTGTCGACTTCGTTGGCTGCTGTGTGAACCTCGAATCTGTTTTGAGTTCGGACTCCTAAGTTGGGCTTCGGAATCGGCCTCTTCAGCAATTTTTGCTGCAATGTGAATATTATACTCTGTTGAGCCTTTGTTTGGCTCACTAGTTCCAGGATCTTCAAGCGCTGTTCTAGTAAGATGCTTCTAACTACTGCCGGTAGGGTGGAGGCGTCCTCTATCACTTCGTTGGTCTCCATTTGGTTCGACATTGCAGTATCGGTAACGTCGTTTCCTTTCATCGATTCCGATATTTTTTTTCCGGAATTGCGTCCTCGTTTTTCCTTTTTTGCATTGATGGGGTTTACTTGGAATTATTCGGCTTTCCTGTTGCTTGATTCCATGTGAATTTTCCGGGTTTAATCGGATTCGGGGAAGGTAAAACGCTAGATCCAAATGACCGTCGGTAAAACGTCCAGTTCTGACAATCGGTTTTCGGTCGGTTTTCGGTCGGTTTTCGGTAGGTTTTCGGTCAGTTTTCGGTTAATAAAAGAAGATTTGATGCTCGAAAACTTTTCACCGTAAGTCGCAAGAAGGCGGAGCTGGTACGAAAACGAACCGCTTCCGACCACTGCTCAGCGAAGAGTGAGTCATTAGACCACTTTTCACATGACTATTTCAATAACGATTTGTCGTTCGTCCGTATCGTTGCCATGAATTTTTTTTAGGGCAAAAGCGATGAATTATGACCATAAGCTAATTAGAAAGGACTACAATTCATCAGTTTTCCCCTAAATAAAATACATTTTGATCTCTTGGGGTTTTCCTGAAAGCTCATAATTTACCCAGAAAATACTTTAACATTTCTGCATTTCAAATTTAAATGTTGATGACAAGTTTTGAATGACATTATTGATACGCAAGAAAGACACTGAAAAAGGTGCAGTGTCACCATTCAATGTTCACCAAACGGGTAAATTCTATTTTTTTTTATTCTTGATAATTCATCTATTGGATATCCAAAACAAAAAATCATCTTTTAATCAATCGTCCGTGGCTGGTAATCCATGGACTGTCATTTTTTTGCAAGCACTTTCCTTTGACAGTTGGCAGTCACAGTTTCGATTTGTGACACCCGCGCGGTCAGCTAGCTCACGAGCGTCGTGAAGCATGCGCATTTGTCGCGCCGGTCTGATTCCGCCGTTCCGTGTGCCAACACTGAATCGGCTGCTAAAAGTAGCAACTTTAAAATTAATTATCTACATAAAAATATAATCAAATCGATCGGCCCACGTGTGTTTCGTATTCAGTTTTTAATCACATTTATAAATATGTCGTCAAAATGGATTTTCCTACAAATGACGAATAAAAAATGTGTCCACCTCAAAAACTATAAATCTTAACAAAAATCGTTTGCTCCATCGAAGAGGGCTTGAAAAATCATTCAAGAAACCCCTCTCAGCCGAGCCCAAACGCTCGTGCAAATGCCCTAAAAAACAGGTGTCCACCTTATAATTGTCACCCACGGGCAACAATTTATCACTTTTCCCCCTAAATAATAGTATATTATGCCACAAGGGAGGAAAGTGCGTTTTTTCACCGAGTGTAAAGTTTGATGCCCGAGCGCAGCGAGGGCAGAAATTCACACGAGGTGAAAATGCACTTCCTCCCTTGTGGCGTACGATATTTTTTTCCGATTTCGTTAAAATAACCACATTTCTTGCGTCGCAAAATCGTCATCTTCGCCAATGACCATTACTCCCCCGGGAGTAATAGAGCTTCCAGCGGGAGTAATGAGCCCTATTACTCCCTAGGGAGTAATGAAATTGTACCGCAAGGAATGTGGTTATTTTAGCGCATTCGGGAAAAAATACATTTTGATCTCTTGGCGTTTTCTGAAAGCTCATAATTTCCCAGAAAATTAGATACATCTTACAAGATACAATAAATTTAGTTTAGAAATTTAATCCAAAAGCCATGACAAAAGCTAAAATTTTATATTTTTAACAGATAGCAGTGCGTAGATTACTCCGCTGAATCAATTTAAGTAAAATGGTTTTGCGGTGTAATCGGCAAATTACTTCCAATCAAAAATATACAATTTTTTAGCTTCTGCAATAGTTTTCAGATTGAATGGCTAGGCTAAATTTATTGTATCAAGTTTCAAGGGACTCTGCTACAAATTGTTGGTACGCAAGTGTACGTACGAGCTTAACTTGATACAATTAATTTAGCTCAGTGATTCAAGCCAAAAGCAGAAATTGGCAAAAGCTGAAATTGTATATTTTTAATAAAAAGTAGTACGTAAACTATACCGCTGTATCAGCGATTAGACAAATGGATCGAATTGATCCATTGGTCTAATCGCTGCACTACTTTCTGACTAAAATATACAATTTAGACATGTGCAATAGATTTTAGAAAGAATGGCTGAGCCAAATTTAATACATGAATAAAGTTTTAACGAAAATTATTATGATATACTTACGATCTCTCGTCATTGCTGATCTCGCCGGAGATATCTTCTTTCTCGAAGAAGGCCGGAAAAAATGGATAATTGAGGCGGACGTGGATCCGAATATACTCTTTCCGATGCTTCGGTACGGAAGTCTGGGCCACACCTGTCGCACTACTTCTTTGAGGGCGGCTGCCTTTAAATCGTGGGGGTCTTCTGCAATTTAGGCCATCTTCCTTACTAAAATGCAAATGAGGCGCCTATATGCCTCATAATTTTTCGTGATATCTTTATAATTACGTCGTTACATTTGCCCATCCATCGTCGATTGCTTGAAAAGTATATCGTGCGAATGTGTGTGTGGTAACAATGCGATCCTTGACGGTTCTCGCATTATTACCACACGGCACTGTTACGGCATGTGGTAACAGTGCAAGCACCGTCTAGGATCACATTGTTACCGAACACACACTGGTTCGTACTACTTATCAAGTAATTGACGATGGACCAGCGAGCGAAAAGACGTCATTATAAAGATATCACGAAAAATTATGAGGCATATGGGCGCCTCATATTTTTCAGTATAGCCTACCCTGTCGGGACGGGACCTTTGAGTTGACTACAAAAACAACCGGTTGAGATTGGCAAAGAAATAACCGCTATTAACCACTTATTTACCATATTTGGTGTCGGTTTGCCGCAGAACTGTTATTGAGAAACATACTGTATTTTAAGCAATCGAGGAGCGTTCTGGTGTGGTTTTATTCCTCATGACAACCGCGAAATAACCGGTAATACAACCGTTCGAGGAGCTTCCCGGTTGTTGTACTCATTATAACCGCAACATCACAAGTACAACAACCGGAACGCTCCTCGAGCGGTTTAATGGCCGGTTGTTTTACGGTTGTTATAAGTAAAACAACTATCAGAACGCTCCTGTTGCCGACACTTTTATGGTTGTAACAAGTAAAACAACTGTACCAGAACTCTCCTTATTCTGGTTTAACAACTGTAAGTTTACAGTCATAATAAGAAAAACGCCCACTCTGGAAAGTTTTTCGAATGTTTGTAATATCAGTAGTTTTGCGGTCGCCATGGGTAAAGCGACCACAACCCCTCAGAGACGGCGTGAAAATAAGGGGTACGGCGCCGCTTCGCAGCGCTACGTTCGGTCGATTTGCGGTTTTTAGCAGTGATTTTTTGGACGTTTTCGTACGGTTTTTTTATCGGTTAAATTACCGCAAAATTGCAGTCGCCCGTCCCGACAGGGTATAGCTTTTTCAGTATAGCTGTGAATTGTTTGAACCTTGTTTCTAGAATAGGAGTAGAAAAACTCTGTCAGGTTCTTGAGCAAGCGGTTTTTGATTGTGATATTGAAAGTATCATATATAAACAGTGGGTTCCGAAACCAAGGATGACTATACCAGGTTTCGATGGCATACTAAAATGTAAAGGATATTCGTTTGCTGGAGACTTCACAAGCCTTCGTGTCTTGAAAAATAAAGTGCTTAAAAAGTATTGCTTATACTTCATGAATTTTCCTCAAGCCCTTTCTTTATTTCATTTTTGAATCCTGTTATTGCGGATAATGTCAAAATTTGCATGAAAATTGAATGGAAAGTCATAGATATAATTACTTTTTATGAAAAATCGGTAGTAAACGGAGCATAGGTATCAAACGGGCGTCTCAACCATCCACAAAAATAAGAGGTCACTCTACACTTGAGAGTATATTCTGGAACTTTTTAAAGAAAAACCAAACATGACGTATCGGCTGAATAACAAACATTTTAGTCTATTCTAATAATAGAAATTAACAATATTATTAGTAATAATGTTATTGATAATTTCAGAGCAACACGGTGATTGCAAGAAGAAGGTAGAGCCAATAAATGTCCGAGTGTTCGAAAACGTTGCAGCGTTTATCACGTCGACGTTTGCGGTGCATCTGGACAACCCTGATCTTTGTACTCATTTGGGGTCTGGTAATGATCGCCGCGTTGCAATGGCGCCGCGCCGATAATGGCCCGTTATCGGCTCAGCAGCGGGATGTGCAGTCGATGTCGCCGACTTACGTAGCCCCCGCCCGTATCGGTGGAGGTGGACCAAGCCAGTACGAACGGGTGCTCGGCGACAGAGAGGAGCCCCTCATTGATAAGAGAGAGCCGCGAACGCAGGAGGAGCTTGTGCGGGAGATCGAGATCCGACTGCCCAGTTTGCCGTTGGGGTACTGGCTGAAGACCAGTTTGGACTTAGAGAAAGGAAGTAAAGTCACCGCTGGCTCTCGAACACGGGGCGGCGACGGTAAAACCTTGAGTCGGGATAAGGAAAAGCCCAAAGTGAACGAGAAGGAAAATACGAAGGACGCGGAGAAGAGGAGGCCGAAGGACAAGAGGAACGACAAGGGATGCGTACCGCGCTTCCCAAACATATTCGATCTCGAGTTCAACAACATATACTGGCAGACACTGAGATCAACGAACGGAACATTTCAGCTCTTCGGGGCTTACTACGACGAGAGAAAGCTTTCGCGGATCGGTCCGCTGGTCAGAATAGTCGGTATGATAGACAGAATAAAATCCCGGGTGCGAACCTACTGCCAGATGTGGTTCGACGGCGACCGTGAGCCCGCGGTAATCGAGACCCTCGAGTACAAGTACGTTTGGCACCCGAAGTGGGGCAATTACAAGCAGGGTATCTATCAGCCTTACGTAATAGCGTGCAAGGTGCCGCAGAGCCACTGGAAGAGAGGACCGCCGGCCTCGGTGTCGATCGTCGAGAGGGCGTGCGACACATCGACCAACAATCTTCGCGTTATATACAACAAACCCGACGTTAAAAAGGGCTTCGCTGTTTGCGTAAAGGGACTCGATTTTTTGTACGACGATCTGTCGGTCAGGCTCGTCGAGTGGATCGAACTTATAGGATTACTCGGCGCTGATAAGATATACTTTTATCAACTGCAGGTACATCCGAACGTGAGCAAGGTGCTCGATCACTATGCGAAATTGGGAAAAATCGAGGTGACGCCGTTGACCCTGCCCGGCGGTCAGCCGAACGTACCCGCCTTTCAGCACATGTATCTCACCAAGAAGACCAACAACAAGCGACAGAACGAACTGATACCGTACAACGACTGTCTCTACAAGCACATGTACGAATACGAGTACATAGCTCTGCTCGACATCGACGAAGTGATAATGCCGCTCAAGGACTCGACGTGGCCGGAATTGATGAAGCGAGTATTACCTAAGGCTCTCGCCATAAGGAACGAGACTCGGGCGTCCTACAACGTCAGAAACGTATATTTTCTCGACGATATGCTCCACAATCACGGATCATTTGATCATCTGCCGAGGTAGAATATTCTCCAATGTATATCGTAAAATGCATATATTGTAACGGGTCGCCCTACCCCAGGCAGAGCCTTCCTGGTTTTTCCGCAAGATGGCGAGTCGGTGGAGCGTTTCGCACAAGTGAAGTGGTCCCCGGTCGCCATAAAGGCTCTACCTATCCTATCCTCAGGGCTCTTTGCTACACGGAGAGAAAGGTATAGTAATAATCTCCAGATTCGTATAGTAATTCGAAGATGAAGTGGAAAAATTACGATTTTAACCAAACGCATTGCGAATTTCGCTATGCATAGGCCGCTGTACCCTTTACGGCATATCGTAATTATTCCCATACTTTGTGCCCACAAGTGTTTAATATTATTCTCTAGACGCATATAAAATGCACGAAGACAGTTCGGTATAAACTAATAAGAGTTCAGCGATAGATTGCGCACGCTTCATAATTTTTTGCTATATACGATTTAGTAACTACACGGCTATAGAGTAGACTAAACATTTATAAAATCATTGAGTTAAGCGGGCAATATATAGGAATCGTTACTTTGCAGCAATGTCTGCACTTTAATATACTTAGTATAGTACCGCACGCTCAACGGTTGGGCTGTCGAGTTCCAACAGTTGCGCGATTTTTCCCAGACGATTTTGCGTGAGCTGCCAGTCGGTATGGAGATTTGATTTTCGATCGCGATGAAACTTCCGAGCATTATTATTATGCTAAATCAATGGTCTTGATTTTTGAAGTTTTTCAGATTTCTGGCATATCGCGGATAGTCCCGAATCGAAAGTAATGTCTCACCTATAATGTTCGATGTAACTTATAAGGTATTTGAATAAAAGAATTATAGAAATTAGGAATAGCGTAGTCGGTAGCGTGTTAGGTTTATAGGTAGGCATAACGGTTAGGTAGGTATTAGTTCGATCCCCACCCGAGCAGAAATTTAATCCGGTCAGAATCCGGCCCATATTTGGTGCGCCAGAAAATCAACTCCGGCCCGGATATGGCATATCGATATGGCCATGATCCGTGGTGTAACGCTCATGCAAATCCGGCCCTGATCCGGCATCAGGATCCGGTCCAAGTTCAGGCCCTGATATGGGCCTGACGTGGCCCGGATCACGCACCATTCCTCTTTTTGACAACAAAATTTACAAAAATATTACACTTACACTAAATTCAGCCGGGGGTTCAACGCTTTATTTCATTATACTTTATTATACCTTACTAATTATCACATTTTTATATCTGAAACACATTAGTAATTTATTACCCAGTTTGGGGCTTGAACCCCGGTCATCTAAGTTTGTAGTCGGGAACCAACCCACTCGGCTATTCAGAACTTGCGAATAATATTTTGGAACTTGTATATAACGTATGCTAGAAATGCTGAATATGTGGATCGTGATTTAATGACATTGCATTCAATTGTTATATCTCTGTTTTTATGTTTGTGAGGTATTGTACTTATTCAATCAATTCATTTCAATCAATTACTTGGCTATTTCTAACGGTCAATTGTTTTGTTAGACATTTTTTATTAAAATATGTTGACAAGTTGGGCCAATGAAGGAAAATGTTTCCTTTTGTCGCTACGATATAGTTACGGCCTTTTGACCTTATAATTCTTTATTGTCGGTAGGGTAACTATCGTCCTATAATTGGGCCCGGACCGTGAACAATAAATTAAATAAATAAGTAAATAATTTGTTGTTGATGTCGAGTGACAAGAAATTATATACTTTACGTTTCGGTGACTTTCGGGAGTACTCTTTAAAATTAACTACTTTCTCTGAACCGTTGGACTAATAGATGCTGTCATTTTAACCAAATCTAGAATCAGAATAGATTATTTCCAGATTTGCACCAGTCATATTTCTGCTAATATTACGTTATAAATGATAAATATACACGGGAACGGCTTCTTAGGTATGTGTTAATTTATGTCTTATTCTTGTCGTTAAATTTGTGGGTTATCTTTGTTATAGATCGTGTGTAAGACATTATTTTGTTAATATATTTTGCAGACTATTGTACATCACAGAGGTCATGCGACAGTGAGAATGATTTATGAGTTGAAGACACTAGAAATTTTTATATGCATCGGACATTGGGAAGTGCTTAATAAACAATTATATAGCGGCATTTATAAAAATAGAAGCCTTATATACGAATAAACGCCTGTTTGATATCGCCAATGTTGCCTGGCCTGGTAGTCTGATTGCATTTATACTCGCTATACGGCTCTAGCCAGTCAAAGTAGCAAATAAAAATAATTTAAAAAATGTATGACAATTATAAATGCCTGATCCTTTCCTGACTTGGCCCTGAACTGAAACAAAACAAGTTTTAGCGATCCGGCAAATGAAATGAATTTCATATCAGGGCCGGATCCGGCGATGTCCATGATAACACATCCGGGTCCTTTACTGCAGCCGGTAATGCCCCAGTTCAAGGGTAAATCCGGCAAATCTGATGACGCTTGCCTTATTGGTACCTGAACTGGTGCTCATCAGGCAATAATGCGGCAGCCTCTTCAGGCTCGCCGGACTGTTGCCTGATGTACACCAGCGTGCCTTATTGCACCCGGAAACGGCCTAATTCCGGTAGATCTCCGGCAAACCTGATGTCGTCTGCCTTATTAGTACCTGAACTGGTGTACATCAGGCAATGGTCCGGCGAGCCTGAACAGGCCGCCGGATTCATACCTGATGTGGACTTGATGAAAAATATGGCAGCCGGAAAATTTTTCTGCTCGGGGCATATCAGGCCCTTCTTTTCGTTGCTATAGGTAGTTCGATTATTCGTGATTATATATATATATATATATATATATATATATATATATTTCATCAATATTTTTTTTTTAATTTCTATTATAAATTTATAATTTAATATCAGAATCATGCATCCGAGCTTTATATACATGTATATTAAATTTCAAGCCATTTTCTTGTACCGTGAAACGTATGGTGTTCACTTATAACTTAACACTTATACGTTACCCATTGAATACCAAACCGGATTGCCGTTCAGCCCAAAGTGTCTGGGAACGATTGCTCGACTGTGGCGGCCGCATCACACGACTGAATAGTTTCGTTTCTTTATTTTGTTTTACCATACGGTATAGGAAAATTTCCCAGATTTCCGATATGTCCCGTGTTTGCTATACCGTCTGGATATTATTCCCAAACTATTTAAGATGATATTACTATATTTTTCTCTCCGTGTATCCCACAAAGAAGCGATCACCCCTCTTCGCGGTAACCCCAGAATGAAATCTCGTTGTAATTTTCTCCTAGATTGCACGTATACCTCTGCATACTTGTCCCTAAGAACAGTAAGCGCACAGTTAGAGGAGATTATTCAGCAGTGAACGTCGAGTCGTCCGCTGGTTCCCGAATCGCAAGACGGAAGATCACCTTTGATTTTCCTAGCTCCCTTCCGTCATATGTGCGAGCATCTAACTAACACACAAGTGCGTTATAGAGGGGTCAGTAATTGAGCTGCATCTTTGACTCCAGCGCACGTGACGTCAAATCCCTTTTTCCTCACCTTATCCAACCGGTCCAGTACCGAACTTTATACCTTCCACTTGGAAGAAGACGATGCAAAAAATCGTTTATATAAATCTTCTTTTTATTTAATACTATTTATTTATTTCGTTTTTTTAAATATTTTTTTCGCAGATACATGCATATGCTGCAACACGTATACCGTTCGAAAAACTTTACGAGGCCGGGCGACTACGTAAAATGTTTTCACAATCCAGAGCGAGTGGTGACTCTTCACAATCATTTTCCGATGGGATGTTTCGGCGATGCATGCACGAGTTACCCGATCCAAACCGAGGACGCCCAGCTGCAGCACTACCGAGCTGACTGCGTCGAGTCTTTGAAAAATACATGTTCGCAGTACCGAGAGAACAGTGTCATGGACACGACGATCTGGCGGCACAAGGATCGGCTCATCGAGCGTGTCAGCGAGACGCTCGAGAGGCTCGGCTTCTTCGGCGTCAATTGAAAAATCGTTATCGTCGCCTGGCTTTTGTATACTCCCTATATAGACACACCCCCCCCCCCCCCCCCCCCCCGATCGTTTGAGATACGGTGATCCTCGATCGTTTTCTAACGGCGGCGCGTACATTGCCGTTAGAAAGGGCGATTCACGTTTTACCATTTCTTACACGATTTACTATTAATATTTCATTATTATTCATTATTAGTATTAATATATTATCTTGATATTATTATTATTTTTATGTCCCTGAATGAATCGATCAACGAATGACCAATTGTCATGCTGTTATAGGATTTCTAATATAGTTTAATAAATGCCGCAATACAAAAGGTCTGAAAGCTCGCAGTGTATATGATCGGGTGGGTAGTGGGAGCGGACGCTAGTATAAATTTGGTACATCCCACGCAGCGATGCTTCGTGGTGGAGTTACGTGGTTCGGCATTTGCGTAGAGTCTCCTCTCGGCTACCCCATACGAGCTCTCGCCTCTCTCTGAATCGCCTGAGCAGTCGCTTACGAGAAAAAAAAAATATTATTGACCGATGAAAGTTCAGTCTAGAGCATTATGCAGGATCCAAACGAGCTTTACGAGCCCGCCGAACCGTCCAAGTGTCTGAGTTTTCTTCGATTATTGTGGAAATTTTGCCGATGCATTTTTTCTCACGTAACGCTCGTCTCGCTGGTCGTCGCTTACTGCGTCCTAGGCGCTTGGGCCTTCGAGAAACTCGAGGCCGATCATGAGAAAGAGGTTCGCAAGTAAAATTTTATCGCTCCTCGAATATTATTTATTATGACACGATATTTCAATATCTCTTTTATAACTTTCTCGCTAACCGATTTTTACATTATTTTCCACAGGTGAAGAAAAGTATAACGAACGTGCGATCGAACGTAACTCGAACTCTGTGGGAGCTTACCGAAGGTGCCGAGGTTTTGATACAGGAAAATTGGACGAGTCACGTCGTTCGAACGCTGGTGGTAAATATTTTTTGAAAAATTCGCGGCAAAAAATGACTAAGATTTTTTTTTATGCGTATCTCTCTGTATGCAGGATTTTGAGAAGGAACTAGTGAGAAAAATGAAAAAAGACGGTTGGGATGGTATCGAGGACACAAAGAATATTCAATGGACGTTCGCCGGTGCTCTATTCTATTCGATTATAGTCATCACGACGATAGGTTCGTTTGTGAATTTTTTTTATTTATTTTTTTAATTCTTTTCAATTAATATACAATCTGACAATTACAGACTATGGTCACTTAGCGTTCATTGTTTAATTATTTTTAATTAATATACAATTTGACGATTACAGGCTATGGTCACATAGCCCCGAAGACTCAAAATGGCAAGATCGTGACAATCTTTTATGCTATACTTGGAATTCCTCTGATGCTTCTGTGCCTCTCGAATATCGGTGATGTAATGGCATCGAGTTTCAGGTCAGTTCCCTCATTCCTGCGGTAAAATTTTTTTTTATCACGATCCCACAGTTTACAACATTATATTTCTTTTATCCTTTCGATTAGATTTCTCTATTGGAAGATTTGCTGCTACGTCTGCACGAGACCGCCGAAACCGACGAGATCCCGACACATGAACATGCTCGCGAGATCTCACAGTCTCCGACAACCGGGGTAAATTGGACAATGATGTTACTCTCCTACTGTCTGTACGTCTGCTCATTGTAATTTGAATGTCATTTCGTTAAATCGACGAAAGGAGATACGCTTCGTCGAATCGGTCTACCGCGACCGCGAGTTCAAACTTTCGAAAATCCATGAGAGCGAGACAGAGATCGGCCGAATCGGTTGCACCGTCGGTATTTCCCGAAGTCATCGCGAGATCGTCGCACTCGGACACCGACTGTAGCAGGTCTGTTCTCCACTGTCTCACTGTACCCCCTACGGTGAAACTCCTTTTCTTAAAATCATAATTTTTCTTAAAATCATAATTTTTCTTAAAATCATAATTTTTCTTAAAATCATAATTTTTCTTAAAATCATAATTTTTCTTAAAATCATAATTTTTCTTAAAATCATAATTTTTCTTAAAATCATAATTTTTCTTAAAATCATAATTTTTCTTAAAATCATAATTTTTCTTAAAATCATAATTTTTCTTAAAATCATAATTTTTCTTAAAATCATAATTTTTCTTAAAATCATAATTTTTCTTAAAATCATAATTTTTCTTAAAATCATAATTTTTCTTAAAATCATAATTTTTCTTAAAATCATAATTTTTCTTAAAATCATAATTTTTCTTAAAATCATAATTTTTCTTAAAATCATAATTTTTCTTAAAATCATAATTTTTCTTAAAATCATAATTTTTCTTAAAATCATAATTTTTCTTAAAATCATCATTTTTCTTAAAATCATCATTTTTCTTAAAATCATCATTTTTCTTAAAATCATCATTTTTCTTAAAATCATCATTTTTCTTAAAATCATCATTTTTCTTAAAATCATCATTTTTCTTAAAATCATCATTTTTCTTAAAATCATCATTTTTCTTAAAATCATCATTTTTCTTAAAATCATCATTTTTCTTAAAATCATCATTTTTCTTAAAATCATCATTTTTCTTAAAATCATAATTTTTCTTAAAATCATAATTTTTCTTAAAATCATAATTTTTCTTAAAATCATAATTTTTCTTAAAATCATAATTTTTCTTACTTACCGACGAACACACGTCTGTGTTCATTCAGATGTAGAAACTGTTCCTTCGAGGGCAACGCCGCGGCTTCTGGTACTGCAGTCGCCGGTGGGACGTACGGTCTGAAAGACAGTTCGCCGCGTTACCTCTCATCGACGAGCCCGTCCGCAGTCGCTTCGCCGAGATTCCTCACGGTTGGCTCGAAAAATCCACCGCCAACAGGGTCCCGTTCGCTCGATAGAAAAGCCATCGCATCCTCAAACGACGCTGCTCCCGTGTTATTCAACAGATATGCCCTGGACGAGCCAGACGTGGATTTCTCCACTATGAAAGAAGGTAAAGATCTTTGAGAATTGAGATCTTTGAGAAAGCTTTGAGAATTTTTTTATTATTCAAATTTTTTGAACTTTAGGTGACCGCCGACTCGAGCCGACCGAGGATCAAGCCGGTGCGAGGACATGGCCGAGACGTTGCCGCTCGGTCGAGGCCCCGGCCAGGCTTCATCCCGAGACCGTTCGACCAGCGAGGATCTCCAGCGCACCGGTTAAAAGATGGAGAAACAGCTGTAACTAAATTCCTCCTTATTGTCCGATGGCTGGTTGGAATTTTTAAGCTTTATTATTTAATTTTTTTAATGATCGACCGTATCCTTGTATTCGTTTCTAGCTCGCCCATACAGAAGGGAAGCATCGTCGGCGAGAATAATGTCACCTATGGGCTTTGCCGTTCATCGTCAGATATACGTTGACGACGATGATCTGGATTACGACTACATGACGAGTACAGTATTGCAAAACGGGGAGACCGCTATAAAGCCGGTGCCAATATGGCTTTGCGTTTTTCTCGTTGTGAGTTACATATTCGGTGGTGCTTTTCTTTTCAACAAGTGGGAGAGCTGGCCGTTCCTCGATTCCGCATACTTTTGCTTCATAACGCTGACGACGATAGGTGAGTACACGGTATGGTGAAACGTCGACGAATGATCGCCCTCGTGTTTCGACCAAACCGTGATCAACCTGAGCACTAACCGGTTGATTGGTGCGCCAAACTAACTCTCATTCCAAGCTTCTGAACGTTGATTTTTTGTCGATATTTCAAAACCAACCGAAATACCAATCGTTACATGTTTCAGATAGAACCGCATTATTTTGCCGAAACTTCAATCGGCCGAATTGACGTATGGCCGGAAATCATTTGTCCGAATGCACTTCTTCCGAATCGTCAAAATGCCGAAACTTTATTTTTCCAAATTGTCAAATTTCCGAAATGTTATTATTTATCCGAATCTTCATTGCAGCGAATGTTACTCTTCGGAAATGGTAGTTCGCCAAACGTTATTCCTTTACATCCACTGGGGAAAATATTTCTTTGACAATTTGTCTGAAAAACTCTAAACGGACCGTTCTAGTGATTTTCATCGATTTTCCAAACATTTTCTCTGATTTTCTCTGCTATGTGTTAAATATCTCTGCCATTTTCTCCGCACAACCTCCAGCAATCACAATATATCAGAGAAATTTAGAGTGTTTTCCAAAAAATTATGGATGCCTCTGATTTTTTTCTGATAAAGTACGTTAAGAGAAAATACGAGTTGTCTCTAAGATTTACTAATTCTGTTATTCGGACGAACAGTAGACTTATGCAGAGAAAATACAATATATTTTCTGAACAACTCCGCTTTTCTCGGATAATATGTGTTTTGAGAATTTCAAACTTACGAGTTTTCTCTAGTACTCACTCTGTTACCTGAATGAACAATAGTCTTTTTCAGAGAAAATACGATTTATTTTCTGCAAAAGTGCGATTTTCTCGGGTAATGTATCTTTAGAGAATTTCACAGAACTTACGAGGTCACTCTAAGATCTGCTTTTTGGCATTCGTATGAACAGTAAACAGTAAACAATAAGTTATGTATACTGTGTATGAGAAATTGAGTGAAAATTTGACTATTTCAGAAAATAGTTTCTGAATATAGAAGAGAAACAGGCTTAGAATATCAACAAAGTTCATAATTTTTCAGAGAAGTTGGCAGGGAAAATCGGAAATTTTCAGAACAATTAGAAATATTTGCATTCAGAAAAATCTTTAACTTTCTCTGAAACGTGCGAAAAGTGAGAGAAATTCAGAGGACTTTTCAGAGAAATTTTCCGAGACTTTCAGAGATATTCAGAGAAATATTTTCACCTGGGTCGTTATTAACTGAGCGTTATTTTTCTAAATAATAAGTACACCGAACTTTATTTCTTCTAATCGTTAAACCCCCAGACATCAAGTCGCCGTATGGTTATTCTTCAGAATCGCCAATCAACCGAATCACGAAACTAAATAAGATGAGTGAATAGTCTGACCCTCTGCTATTACATCTGTTCATAAATAATCTTACGCGCAGTACTAATCGATTCGGATAAATGACTTGGAGGACCAATTTTATTCGGAAGAATGATATTTCGGCGACTTGACGTTGGGAGATTTAACGATTCGGAAAAAAGAATTTCGGTGAAATTATAATCAGGAACAAATGACCTTCAGTTAAATGATGATTCGGAGAAATAAAGATTCACCGATTCGAAAAAAATAAAGTTTCGGAAGTTTGACGATACGGAAGAAGAACGTTCGGACTCATTGAATTTTCGGCCATACAACCATCGGGCCGATTAAAGTTTTGGCAAAATAATGTGACTCCGATTGGATTTTCCGAAAACAACGCGATTTCCAAGACTGAGTCGAGAACTCTCGCTACTTTCTGCGTAGAGCCGGAATCGGATCGTTTTCGGAAAATTCAACCATGAGTCAAGCTTCTATCCGACACATATAACGGTTGCATGGTGGCCGCGGTCAGGGAAAACTGGGAAAACCGGAAAAAGTCAGGGATTTTCAAAATAGATCAGAGAAAAGGTAAATTGTCGCCAAACCTTCTGTAATAGTAAAAAAAACTCGTTAGAAAATGTTTTTCTAACGAGTGTGAGTTTGCAGCACGAGCCGAAGGCGAGTGCTGTAATCACACGAGTTAAAAAAAGTGTTTCGCACGAGGGATGTGCGAAATTTTTCATCACAAGGTGCGAAAATGGCGGTTTTACGCTCGCGAAGCGGCCGGAGAAGTGGCCATTCCCGCACCGCGTGATGAAAATAAATAAAAAGTACATAAAAGGAAGCCTTAAATAAAAATTCCGAACATTTAAAAAAGCAGAATTAAACGTACAATAATTAGGCATTTTCATCAGGGAATTTTTTTCAGGGGAAAAAACAACCACCATGGCTTGGTTTTGAAATATCAACTAAAAATCAACTTCCAACGAGGGTACAATCAAAATTGGTTTGGCGTACCAATCCACCGGTTCAGTCTTGGTAGATTGTTACCCATATACCATGCAATATTTTTTAACCATATTAGAAATATTTTCAATCTTTCAAATCTTACGAAATATTTCTGAAATATATGAAAAAAAGATTTGAAATTTATTCGATCACAATATTCCAAGGAAACGTTTCTCAAATATTTCAGAAACATGCTTAATCCTTCAACACATCTAAAATATTTCTGAAACATAGGCATAAAAATTTTGAAACATTTTTTATTTCATGCTTCACGGAAATATTTCTACGATTGTTTCCGTGTTTATGCGGGTGTATATGCAAATTTGACTGGTGATGCCAATCTTTGACATTTCATTGCAATGTTCAAAAAACATTTCAGAAACATTTCAATATAAGATTTATGAGCGGACAAAAATATTTTCAAAATGTTTACATAAAACTTTTCACAAATATTTTTTAATATTGGTAAAACATTTTCAATATTCCAACAAAAAAATTTCATGCCTTTAACAAATTGTTGTGAATCTTTAAAAAAAAATGTTTTTGAAACCTTCAAAAACAACATTTTCGGAACCTTTCAGAAAAATGATTTTGAAAGCTCGATTTTTTTTTAGCTTAAAAAAATGATTTTGAAAGCCCGACATTTTTTTTAAAGCTTTCAAAAAAATATGTCCGTGCTATGTGGGTAAATAACAACTCAAATCGAACCCAAAGTTTCACGGTCGTTTGGTCCGCGAGGGGCGCGAGGATACACCGGCGATTAATGCGAGTTTGTGCGATTTTGCCTCCTCACATTGTTTTGGAAAAAAAAAAAAAATTCGAGATTTTAATGAAAACATGGTCAGAATGTTCCAAAACGTCGAAAAATTACATTTCGAAAAAATGTGCGTGTGCGTGTGCGTGTGCGTGTGCGTGTGCGTGTGCGTGTGCGTGTGCGTGTGCGTGTGCGTGTGCGTGTGCGTGTGCGTGTGCGTGTGCGTGTGCGTGTGCGTGTGCGTGTGCGTGTGCGTGTGCGTGTGCGTGTGCGTGTGCGTGTGCGTGTGCGTGTGCGTGTGCGTGTGCGTGTGCGTGTGCGTGTGCGTGTGCGTGTGCGTGTGCGTGTGCGTGTGCGTGTGCGTGTGCGTGTGCGTGTGCGTGTGCGTGTGCGTGTGCGTGTGCGTGTGCGTGTGCGTGTGCGTGTGCGTGTGCGTGTGCGTGTGCGTGTGCGTGTGCGTGTGCGTGTGCGTGTGCGTGTGCGTGTGCGTGTGCGTGTGCGTGTGCGTGTGCGTGTGCGTGTGCGTGTGCGTGTGCGTGTGCGTGTGCGTGTGCGTGTGCGTGTGCGTGTGCGTGTGCGTGTGCGTGTGCGTGTGCGTGTGCGTGTGCGTGTGCGTGTGCGTGTGCGTGTGCGTGTGCGTGTGCGTGTGCGTGTGCGTGTGCGTGTGCGTGTGCGTGTGCGTGTGCGTGTGCGTGTGCGTGTGCGTGTGCGTGTGCGTGTGCGTGTGCGTGTGCGTGTGCGTGTGCGTGTGCGTGTGCGTGTGCGTGTGCGTGTGCGTGTGCGTGTGCGTGTGCGTGTGCGTGTGCGTGTGCGTGTGCGTGTGCGTGTGCGTGTGCGTGTGCGTGTGCGTGTGCGTGTGCGTGTGCGTGTGCGTGTGCGTGTGCGTGTGCGTGTGCGTGTGCGTGTGCGTGTGCGTGTGCGTGTGCGTGTGCGTGTGCGTGTGCGTGTGCGTGTGCGTGTGCGTGTGCGTGTGCGTGTGCGTGTGCGTGTGCGTGTGCGTGTGCGTGTGCGTGTGCGTGTGCGTGTGCGTGTGCGTGTGCGTGTGCGTGTGCGTGTGCGTGTGCGTGTGCGTGTGCGTGTGCGTGTGCGTGTGCGTGTGCGTGTGCGTGTGCGTGTGCGTGTGCGTGTGCGTGTGCGTGTGCGTGTGCGTGTGCGTGTGCGTGTGCGTGTGCGTGTGCGTGTGCGTGTGCGTGTGCGTGTGCGTGTGCGTGTGCGTGTGCGTGTGCGTGTGCGTGTGCGTGTGCGTGTGCGTGTGCGTGTGCGTGTGCGTGTGCGTGTGCGTGTGCGTGTGCGTGTGCGTGTGCGTGTGCGTGTGCGTGTGCGTGTGCGTGTGCGTGTGCGTGTGCGTGTGCGTGTGCGTGTGCGTGTGCGTGTGCGTGTGCGTGTGCGTGTGCGTGTGCGTGTGCGTGTGCGTGTGCGTGTGCGTGTGCGTGTGCGTGTGCGTGTGCGTGTGCGTGTGCGTGTGCGTGTGCGTGTGCGTGTGCGTGTGCGTGTGCGTGTGCGTGTGCGTGTGCGTGTGCGTGTGCGTGTGCGTGTGCGTGTGCGTGTGCGTGTGCGTGTGCGTGTGCGTGTGCGTGTGCGTGTGCGTGTGCGTGTGCGTGTGCGTGTGCGTGTGCGTGTGCGTGTGCGTGTGCGTGTGCGTGTGCGTGTGCGTGTGCGTGTGCGTGTGCGTGTGCGTGTGCGTGTGCGTGTGCGTGTGCGTGTGCGTGTGCGTGTGCGTGTGCGTGTGCGTGTGCGTGCAAAATTCAAACCGCTATAACTCGTGAACCCCTTGACCGATCAAGCTGAATTTGGCACACAGCATGTTTGATCAGTACTCAATGTTTGGTCAAAATTTCATCCAAAAATGTTCAGTTGTTTTTTTTGTACGCCATTTTTTTAATTTGCAGGATTCGGTGATCTCGTACCGGCACACCGACTGAACGCGGAGCAGGGAATAGCGCTGTGCTCTCTCTACCTCCTCTTCGGCATCGCTCTGTTGGCGATGAGTTTTAACCTCGTGCAGGAAGAGGTGATCAACAACGTGAAGAACGTCGCCAAGAGGCTCGGTATACTGAAGGAGGACAACGACGTGGACAATTACGACGACGACGACTACGAGCACGACGAGGACAACGAGCATTATCTGCTGGACCGTGAGGAGGCTCGTTACTACGGCGAATATGATAGATCGGCCTACACAGCGGCTGGTCCCGAGATCGATCGCTTCAACGATCGTCCGTATCGAATGAAACTCTCTTCGTCGGCGATCTGATTTTCGAAAACCTCCGCTGTATTCAGCATCGGAACTGTGAACTCGGTGAGGTGGGAGAGCCGCACCGATCTCACTTTTCGAGTTCGTACCTCCGAGTCGTGTCCGCCGCTCTCGTTGTTATTATTAGATCAGCGCTATTTCGAGTCGTCGGTGCCGACGAGCGGGAGACTCGCGGACTCCGTCGAACGTACGGCAAGGCTAGTACGTGGGCTCCCAGCTGCAGACTCGAAGCGGTTCGTCCGGTCTCCTCGTTCTGGCTTTTTCGATATATACTTAGATATTTATCCTCGTATTTTTTAATTTTTATTTTTTTAAATTTATTTATTATATTTTTTATTAGGTTTTTTCGCCCACTGTGATGTAACAATAGTCGAGAAATCGAGAGTCGTGTACTCGACATAGCGTAACGACAGAAGTTATCATGAAATTGTCGGTCAATAAAATATATAAAAATTAGAGATTTTGGTGGATTATGAAGGGAAGTAATAATATGACGACGTACGGGGTTTACGAAGAGTCACGGCCTCAGTGTCGCGGCGAGACAGAGTCAGGCACATGGACAGGCCAAGGCACAAACTTCTGTCCGTCCCCGAGAAGAAGAAGCCTCGAGTATGATAATCGAAGATCGAGACGGTCGGGAGGCGGAAGAAGGAGAAGACGACCCTGGCCGGAGAGACTGTGCGACGGGCTGCGCTCGTTCGTCGCCTTTCTGTTCAGTAACGTCGGTATCGTGTGCTTGGTAATCGGTTACACGATTGCCGGTGCATTCATCTTCGTCGCTATCGAATCGAGCCACGAGTACGTCAGGACTGTAAATGTTTCGATAATCCGCAACACCACGGCCACCAGACTCTGGCAGCTGACCTCCGAGGTAGGCTGCACATATTTTTATATTTAAATTACTCGATTAAGGTAGCTACCGCGTGGCGCACTAGTCAAATGAGTCCTAAATTTTACAATTGGTTATCCAAAATTGTATGCATTTGTTGTCGATTAAGAAGGTTGTTTTTATTTATTTATTTATTGAAATTATTAACGGATTTCTCCTGGACCAGAATTCAAATACAGAATGTGTCTTATAACTACTTAGTTCTATTAGTTCCAACAGAAATGCAGTACAAAAGTAAAAAAAATACATCAAGATATTTCATTTCAACCAGCATATAACATTTCATTTAGTCAAACTCTGTTTCATTATGTATTAAATTATTTAAATTAATTATACTTTTTAAACGTTAAAATTTTTTAACTTTCCTTTATTGTATTTTTTTTATTTTTTTTTTAAATTGATTAACTAACTTATTTTGTATAATTTTATGTATCCTCGCCCAAGAGAAATATTAAGCAGGATGGTCTTGCGAGAAAAAAACAACTGGTAAACGCAAATTTCTGTGTTAGTACGTTTTTATTGCGTTTTTTAAAAGTAAAATCCGTATTTTTTAACCGATTTTCATGTAACACGGCTCATTTTATTTCTTCAACTTTGCTCTACGAATTCACCGAGTAGATTTTTTTTTGTAGGTTTGACTGTTTCACAAATGCCGGTGATTCTGTGCCGGTGTTTAACCGGTCATTTTTCTTCTCATAAACAAACTGCTGTCATTTTTAAAGGGCGAAATTATTATTTTTCAAGGTTGGGAAGGAGCAGTTGTGTCTGTGGCGAGCTCCCGGATTTTTGGAAAGTATTGGGAAAATTGATCGGGAAGACTTCGGAAAAGTGCATTAAAACGTGGGGAAGAGGTATTAGAACGAGTGGAAATGTTGGTGACGGAAAGGTTTAACAGAGGAAAGAATGCCGGAACATCTCGTGTTGGCGTGCTCCGAAAAGGTTAAACAAGGGAAAAGAAGATGGCGGATCCGCGTGGAATGTGGAAGAACCTGGCGACGGGAGTGCAGGATGGCGATGCGTCAAAGGAAGTGGCCGGAAGATGACGGTAGATGGCGTGGAAGATTGTGGGCTGACGCGGCTCATTTTATACATTATATTATGTACAGTCGGCGCTGGATCACAGCAGCAGCTGACTATTGGGCGACATGGAAAAACTGGAATGGCAGTAAGAGGATCGAGGAAAAGCAACGGCGGAAATGACAGGATGGGAAGCTGCAATAGAGGAAAGCTTTACAATTGCCGATTTTGGTGGAAGAATAGGCCGTGGAACAAGTACGGTATCCACGAAACAAGGTGTTTTTGTGAAGAAAGGTTGATCAGGATTGATTGGCAATGGGTGGAGCAAGGAAGCGGAATAACGGAACTTTAAGAGTTACAAACTTGTGATGGAAAGAAACTTTACAATTTACCGAGTTTGTGTTAAAATAAGCCGCTGGACGAGCGCGGCAACCACGACAAACGGTGTTTTGTGAAGAAAGGGATTACAGACGATTATGTGTATGGAATATTAATGTGGAAAAGGTAGAGAAAATGAGGAAATAGCCTGAAATCGGAAACAGTGGTAAAAGTGAGGTTAGCGGCAAAATCGGGAAGAAGGCATCACTGGAAGAAGGCCGGCAGACGCGAGCGCCGCCATAGAAGAGTGGCACGACGGAAAGGAGGGAAACAACGAAATGGAATCTGCGGTCGGTAAAAGGGAACAAGGACCGCCAAGGAAGTTGATACGAGGACCGACAGACACCTTTTGCGGCTGAGCCGCGGAACGGGCAGGACGCAGATGTGTTGCGACGAGGGAACGTGGCACATTTCGACAGTCGAAGATTTGGGATGATGAGACGGGAGGGTGTGAGATAACAAGAGAAAGAAGGCACCGAAATAAGAGGCCGGGTAGAACGTGGAACATTGCTGGTGTGCCGAAAATCAAGGAAGCATGGGATTGGCTGATGCTCGATAGAAATTTTAATGGGGCAAAAATTTGGAAATAAACCGTTCAAGTCGGGGGGAGGGGGGGGGGGGGGTGAAGGGCGCAGTGAGAGATAAGCCGAAAAGTAAAGCAACTGGTAGGCATTTAGTAGGAATTGAAATGAGGGTTTGTGACAGATGCAGAGTGGAAAAATGGAAGTACGGAATGATTATTGGAATTAAGAGATATTATAAAGAGTGTGGAATGTTGGAATGTTGGAATCTGAGTGGGTGAGAAGTTAGGAAAGATGGGCCACAGAAATGCTGTAGTTAGTAAGAAGGAATATGGTATGTGACCGAAGATAAGGAATACGTTATAATAAGGTTAAGCAGAGATTAATACTATGGTGTGTAATTAGAGGTAAGGTGGAGATGCAAGATGTTTTTGGTAAAACTCGAAGGAAGCCTCATATGGAAGTAGATACTTGATCTAGTTCTACGGGGGGAAATATGTACAGGTGGGAGCTATGTAAAAACCCTCACGGGTATACAGGAAATAAACTACTACTTATTTTTCAATCTACTCGGTGAATTCGTAGAGTAACGCTTGAGAAACAAAACGAGCCGTCGTACACTAAAAGTCGTTGAAAAATAAGAATTCTTCTCTGAAAAAACTCTACGAAAATGGATCGTCATGGAAATTTATTAATAAGTGCACAACATTTTGAATAAACTGTTGTACAAATTTAGCACTCGTATGACTACCGTTTGTGCAGTAGCTACCTTAATATCAATTGTTACTGATTTGTATTGACTTAAATTTCTTTATTTTTCAATTTTTTTAAGGAGAATACATTTTCCGAGAAAATTTGGAAAGCGAAGGTCGACACGCTCCTCAAGATCTATCAGGCCAAGATAGTCGATGCCGTGAAAGTGGACGATTATGACGGTGACGACACTCGCGTAAAAAATGAAAAGTGGGCATTCGCCGGAGCTTTTCTCTACTCTCTCACCGTCATCACGACTATCGGTAAGAACACTTTTATTTTCTAACTCGTCCGTAAAAATTCCCCACTGATTTTTGGTGTACTCGTTTTCAAGGCTACGGTAATAGTTGCCCGAAGACCATGTGGGGCAAGGTGGTCACTATCGTCTATGCGATTTTCGGGATGCCACTGTTTCTTCTGTACTTGAGCAACATCGGTGACATTCTCGCTCGAAGCTTCAAATGGACGTACGCTCGGTGCTGCCTCTGCAGGTAACGCGTGACCTATCGATACATAATATCATATTTCATAGTTTGGCTGGGACGCGAGAGTTTGTCCTACCGAAATAAAACACCCATTACGGACGATCAATCGTGCGCTATTTACGACACAAATGTTTATTATCGAGAAAAATTATTAAAATACATTTTTTTTACGGACAGGTGCCGGAAGAGAGCCCGAAATTCTTCGTACAATCTCGATACTCGTTCCCGTGATATCTCTCTGACAAAGCAAAACGCGTGGCAGGTCGGTGAAATGTTGTGGTCACACAACAAAGATATCCCCCACCGAAAAGAACTATTAGGAGTCCCATAGTGACTACTGGGTTTGCAGTAGTTTCTACACATGTAGTTAGTACTTCCTAGTTGTCACTCCTGAAAAGTCAGTAGTTTTTACTGAGGGCGTAGGGGTTCCTGCACTAGCTAGTACACCCTGGAAATAGAACTACTGAAAACTACAAGCAATTCCCAATAGTTAACTACTGGACACTCATAGTAGTTTCGAGTATTTAGCTACTGGAGAGTAATATTAGTTTCGGGTAGCTACTAGTTAATTGGAAATGAATAGTTAACTAGTTAACTGGAACTGAATAGTTAACTAGTTAACTACTCCAGATTTTCAATAGTTTTCAGTAGTCCGCCAATTTACACTGTAAAAAATATTATGAAATTTACAACGCGTTTAATATTCATATTAAAATGAAATATACAACCTTGGTATATGAAATTAGAATTCATATATATTGCATTTGGATTTTTATAATTTAATCTTAAATGCAATACCTGTATATTAAAATTACCGGTGATGGCATTGAAAATTAAGACATCCGTATATGAAAATAATGTTATTATTACAAATATTATACAAATAACATTGTTTTTAATATACCGGTAACGCAATACTCTTACATATGTATCAATGAAATTTCATATACTGTATATGCATAAAACTTCATATACATTTATGAATTTTCAAACAGACATTTTTTACAGTGTGACACTGGTCAGTAGTTCGATAGTTTATCAGTAGTTAATTATTGGATACACTCAGTAGGATTTTTGAGTAGTTTTTAGTAGTTCTCTTCGGTGAGGGATGTCCCACTCGAATGATAACGTGGGCGTTGCATGAAACGATTTGTCAAAAATTCCAGATGGTCAGAGTAAGATCGGAGCAGGATACTCCGAGGAACGCCGGCGTGCTGGACGACGAGGAGGAGGGCGGCAGCGAAGAAGCTACGGAGGAGGACGACGAGGACGAGTACGATCCTCAGCAAATAACAGTCCCGGTGACTCTGTGTCTCGCGATAATGGTTGGGTACGTTAGTATGTATCACGTCGATATCTTCGTCGGGGTTTCTGTTACCTCGCGATTTAATTATTAATTCGTAAACCTTAGATACATATGCGGCGGCGCTCAATTGTTCTCGAAGTGGGAGGATTGGAATTTTCTCGACGGATCGTACTTTTGTTTCGTGTCCCTGTCGACGATCGGCTTTGGCGACATAGTTCCGGGTGACGAGATCTACGCCGGCCAGGGTCTCGCTCTGTCCTCCGTTTTCTGCTCCATGTACCTCATGCTGGGTGAGAATTTTCTCTTTTTTGCTTCCTCATAGAGGAAGCTATGTTTTCGTGAAAAATTTTTTTTTCGCAATTTTTATGTCAGCGTACTAAAAATGGTCGAAAACGTCGAGAAATGTGATTTTTAGCTGGCGTCCGGATGTATGTGCGTGCGTGCGTGCGTGCGTGCGTGCGTGCGTGCGTGCGTGCGTGCGTGCGTGCGTGCGTGCGCGTGTGTGTGTGTGTGGGTACGGTAAAAGTGGGGAATATGGCCCGGACCACTTTTAGCCTATGTGTGTGACAGCGTGCATGGCTTAGAACGACTATAACTCGGAAACGGCTTGAGATAGCGGGTTGAAATATTGTACGCTAGTAGAGTGGTCACGTCTCTTTCTTCGATATAATTTTCACGAAGATTGAGGCCCGTTTCGAGATTTTACGCGAATTCGAAATTTTTGAAAAAAGCCTGTGGTAGCTCTAACTTTCGTAAATTTTGAGCTATCGTCCTAAAAATGCATTTAAATACAATACTATGAACAAAGACCTTTGGCATTGAATTTGGCCGAAATCTACCTTAGGGATTTTATCGAATTTTGATTTTTTTTTTATTACTAAAAATGGTCTAATTTGAGTGAACATGGAAGTATCGAGCTTAAATTTGGCACAGGAATGGACTAACACCGTACAATGTTTCGTATTAAATTTGGCAAAAATTGATCGAACCGTTTAAATTTTATGGGATTTTGAAAATGTTGAATTTTTCAAATTTTTTTCACAGGAGTTTCTGAATCAAACATCACGCAAAGAGTAAAATGAGTTATAGTTTCGTAATCAGCGCTGAAGATTAGATTAAAAATTACCTTAAAACTTTTTTTATTGTGTTTTAATTATAGCTTCCTCTATGAGGAAGCCAACATGGCACAACGGCATTATCATAGAGGAAGTTATGAGCAAAACCGTAAAACATGAGGAAGTAATTGTGCAAATCACTTTGCACGCTTTTTTTTAATGAAATATAATTCTCTTCAAACACTCTGGAAAC
Organism: Ichneumon xanthorius; assembly: GCA_917499995.1. NCBI lineage: Eukaryota > Metazoa > Arthropoda > Insecta > Hymenoptera > Ichneumonidae > Ichneumon > Ichneumon xanthorius. The sequence continues at coordinate 574,015 of CAKJTD010000107.1, forward strand.
TGATCGTTGTTCTTCTTTCGCAGGTATGGCTCTAATAGCCATGTGCTTCAACCTGATGCAGGAGGAAGTAGTCTCCAAGATTCGCTTGCTGACACGCTCCGTGAAGCATATACTGAACTGCGACCGTTGAAATTTTTGAAAAAGAAGAAAGAAACCTTGGTGCGCCGCCGCGGCCGCGCCAAACCCTCGTAGCATGATCCCTCGTCGCATAATCATCGACTCCGAGGGTTCTCCCCGCGAATCGTTGTAAGTACCGTTCTCCTTGACTTTGCTTACCGATCAACTATTACATACGTCGAGGATAATTATTTAAGGAAAATTATTTAAACACTACCGTTCTCCTTGAATTCGCTCACAAATGTACTGCTGTATACGTCATGGATAATTCGTTGTTTTAATATTTTTATTTTTGAAACCGTACCGTTTGACGGACAAGCAGACGCAATATGCGTAGCGGAGAGGACACATAAATAGTGTTTCGTGTACACCGTCGAGAGGACACACAGGGGGGTTGGACCTCGACTGGGCTCGACTGCTCATGCGTCCTTAAGCCCGGCTAACAGGAGATGAGGCTCCGCGTCGATTGCTTTCTGCGCGAGGGATGCGCTTTTACTCCGTTCCGTTATCGTACCAGCCGACTCTCCGCCGGCGTGTAACGCTCCGGTGTGCGCGATAATAACTCCGATACAAAACCGCACCGGATTCACAAAACTCCGTGATAATCGTCGGACGCATGCCGATCTACGGGAGAAGCTAATTTGTACCGCACAGTGCTACGTTCGCTCCGTTGACTCGACCGAGAAGGAAATACTATGTCCCGTGTAATTCGTCGAGACAGAGCTTGTTTTTGCTCGAAGAGAATTGCCTTAACGCCGACGAAAATTGCGATACTCTAAAGACTGACCCGCCGTCCGAGTATCCGTCGGTGGTCTCGATAAAATATCGTCCGACGGCCGTTTCGAGCCTCGTGCGCTACCGGCCGCCGTGTCCACTCCAAATAGAGAGGGGCGAGGGTGGAAAATCGTTATGGATTAGAGTCGTCCGATCGAGCGGACAAGTATAGATACGAATATTAGCAGAGGTCGTCGACATCCGCATTCGCAGCTACAAGTTGGTGAGTCGACATCGACTTGTCTCCCGGTTGTATATTCGTATGCATTCCATTCTTTATTCGTTTCATTTATATTTTTATTCGTAGCATCCTGTCACCCTCGCGTTCGCTATAGCTGCGTAGCGTAAGTAGCGGCGCGTCGTCTCGCCGCCGCAACTTGGTTGAGCGCGCGATGCCACTCTATCGATTGCGGTCCGGCATCGTATCGGGGGGGTGGGTACCGTCAAGCTGCGAGCAGCCTCCACACACATCCTCTCGTCACCCATAGTGGTGCTTGTTTCTCACTACTCTGTGCATCAACGCTGTTTATTTTTCATAAATTTTTCATAAATTTTTCATAAATTTTTCATAAATTTTTCATAAATTTTTCATAAATTTTTCATAAATTTTTCATAAATTTTTCATAAATTTTTCATAAATTTTTCATAAATTTTTCATAAATTTTTCATAAATTTTTCATAAATTTTTCATAAATTTTTCATAAATTTTTCATAAATTTTTCATAAATTTTACTAAACATCCTTTTCTCGACCACTAGAATTGGTGTGTTTAATGCGATATTGTTGACGATTGCAGGATCGGCCCGGGAGCTATCGATGGGTGTCGGGAGGAACAGCTCGGTGACCGCAGGACGCTCGCTGCATCGGTTATCGTCGCAGCGACGGCGCCGGCATCCCGACCACGAGAATCGCTTCCGACGAGTCGGTCGAATTAACGAACCCGCTAAATTAACCGGTCGCCGGTGCGGCAATGACGAAGAGATAATCGACGATCGGCGGCGTACTCGAGAGGTCGAGAACCGTATAACCGGAAGTTTGCGATGATGCAGATAAACGCAGGTGATTATTATCAGAGGGCACCGAAATGTTGTCCCGGTCGAGTGTCCCAGCTCGCTGCGACGACTATGGCCACTGGCACTTCCGAGCGTTCCCTCAGAATATCAACGACCATCAGAGGGGCCGAATTGCTATGCTGCTGCTGTAGCTGCAGCACGACAACTTCAGCTAAAAGTCCCGGTCTCGTCGCCAGCCTCGGCGTCTGCCTTCTCGTCTTCGGCTACACCTTACTCGGCGCCTTTGCCTTCATGGCTCTTGAGGGTGGCTTCAAGCCGACGGTCAGTTTAGTTACTTATCAACTAGTAACTTGTAATTAGTGATCGTTGCCCTGGCAGATTCTGCGACCATCAAAACCGCCGAGAAAACGACCGGTTGTTTTCGGACAAAAATACGTCAGGTAAAACGACTGTTGAAATTACTTCAGGCGCGTCCGTGCGAGCCACATACGAGCAGGTTCCAGTGAGAACTTTCAGTCAGGTCGTTTTACATTTTATGACTAGACGAACTACCGCGGAAACGACCGCTCAAAAAACCTTTCAGTTCGGTTGTCGTTAATGCAGTCGTTTCTTCGGTTGAAAATAAAAAAACGATCGGACTGAAAGGTGTTTTGAACAGTCGTTTTCACGGTAGTTCATTCACTCATTAATTGTAAAACCACCTGACTGAAAGCCCTCCCTGGAAGGTGCTCGTATACGGCTGGTACGGATACGGATAAAGTCGTTTTGACAGTCGCTTTCGCGGACGTATTTTTGTCCGAAAACAACCGGTCGTTTACTCGGTCGCTTTGAAGGTAGTTTAATGGTGGTTTTTCAAGTCGCGGAACTTGCCAGGGTGATCTCCAGGGTGGCTTCAAACCGACGGTCAGTTTTGGTTCATTAATGTTCGAATCGAAAATACTTGTAATCAGTTACTTCCCTCGCGTTCTGCCCAACCTGAAACCAACTTGAAAACAATCTGAAAACCAGCTGGTCGATTGCCGCATCGTACCGACTCTGATTCTAACCTTCGAGAGGCTGATTTTTTGACGACATTAAAAAATCAACCGTAATATCAACTGTTGTATGTGTCGGATGGTTTACGGTTGGATTTTCCTAAAACTACCCTATTTTCAAGCCTGAGCCAAGAGCTGTCAGTGCTCTCGACGTAGTCGGAAATTGGGTTGTTTTCTGAAAATCCAATTATAAACCAACTTTCTAACGGTTGATTCTGAAATATTTATTTATTTATTTATCGACGGGATAATAAATCCTTTTACAAAAAATAAAATATAGCCGGGTTGATTTAACGAGTATAATGCGTAAATTATATGATTAGCATCAAGAAACATTTTTGGTATCGCCCGTGCATTGCACAGTACGAATAGCATATCACATCAATAACACATCTAAATCACATAATAGATCACACGAGTTGTATTAAAATATCAATAAAATATCAGTGTCCAGAAGGTTGGAATCAGAGTCGGTTTGTTAGACCGATCGGCTACTTGAGTTAGAGTCCACTGTTAGAAAACAACCCAAAGTTTTATGGCTGGTTAGTCATTGAGATTTATAATTAGCGATCGGTGATCAATTGTATAATTAGCGATCGGTGATCAATTGTATCAATAATCAATCGTCAATCAATCGATACAATAAATGAGTATCCTTAATCATTGCAGGAATCGTCAAGCGAGGTGACCGTTCAGTCGAACACAGTCAGCGTAGTTCCAGGTTCAAGTGGAAAGAGTGTTTCAGCCGGAAGTGCCACAGTTTCCGGCGGAGTTCCCAGTGTCAAAGTTGTTGACGTTAATGCCTCCTCCGGCGCATTGTCCGAAACCACGTCGGCGTCCTCCTCGAGCATTCTACAGCCGAGTCATCACGAGCAGCAGCTTCTGCTCGAGGACTCGTCGGCTAGACAGATGCGAGCGTACACCGTCGAGAGACTGTGGAGCATCACCGAGGATTTGAATGTGTTGTACAAAGAGAATTGGACGCGTCTTGCAGAGCGTGAGGTACTCGACTTCCAAGAGAAAATGGCCCAACACAGCTTGGATCGTGCAAGATCGGGTCCGGCAATTTATGGTACGACCGCTGTGCAACGCGCCAGCGGCTCTTCCAGCAGACGCAATCACGAACGGCGTCTCGCCGGTGAGAAACGCTCACTCGTCAAGGGACACCGACGATGGACGTTCGCCAGTAGTTTTCTTTACTCTCTGACTCTGATTACTACCATCGGTGCGTTGTTAACAAAAATCTTTCTGGTATCCCTATAGCACAAAATATTTTGAAATAATTTACAAGTATCTTTACTCTTTCAAATCTTACAAAATATTTCTAAAATATATGAAAATAATACTTTGAAATATTATATAAAATCATTCTAATGAAACGTTTCTTACTCTTAGACACATCTAAAATATTTCTGAAGCCCAGTGATAAAATATTTTGAAATATTTTTAATTTCATGTTTCACAGAAATATTTCTACGAATGTTTCCACGTTTATGCGGATGTGTATATGCGATTTGGATTGGTGATGCCATATTTTTCACATTTCATTGAAATGATCAAAAAAACACATACCAGCCAAACATCTCTAAAACATTTCAATGCAAGATTTATGTGCGGTCAAAAAAGTATTTTCAATATGTTTTAAAAACGTTTCACAAGTATTTTTTAATAATGATCAAATATTTTCAAATTTTCCAAAAAATATTGAAAACTGTCAAAAATATTTCCGTGCTATGTGGACGTATTTGTATGACTGGTATGAGCTACGTGTTTCCGCCGAAGACGATATTGAATTTTCTCGGGAGGGAAGTGGGACAAGCGACTCTTTCCGGTCTGGACCATTTTCCGAAGTCATTCAACGATAAAAGCTATGCGCGACGAATCACGTTCGTCTTTCCATTTAGTTGGCATCCTGAGAAAATTCAATATCGTCACGCAGCCGAGGCGAAATTTATCGTAACATCATTGATCGACAGTAAAAAAAAAAATGAGTCGTTTCGCAGACGTAACTTTATGTGCGGTTTCATTGCAGGCTACGGAAGTACATCGCCGCACACCGTCTGGGGACGTTTGATAACGATAGTCTACGCAGTTGCCGGTATACCACTGATGCTGGTATATCTGAGCACGGTGGGAGACGTGCTGGCACGAACTTTTCGTAGACTGTACGTGCGAGCTTGCGGTCGGGTGAAATGCGGCAAGGGAAGAGATCCGCAAGTGACGAACGGACGACAATCCTCATCGCCGGTGCCCCCGATATCCGGTATTATCGGAAAAACGAGCTATCACCGTTACGACAATCATATCGAGACCAAGCTCGCCTCCGCTGGACATTTTTACTCGAGCAAATCGAGCTCGTGCGACGAGCTCGGGATGCGATCGACCGGCAGCGCGATCCTTCTTGATTGCGGCAGCGAGGGACTCCTCGATGCAGCAGCCTCTTCCACGGTAAATACTTTTCAGGTACGACGCGATCGTCATTCACGAGAAAAAAATTATTATTAAATACAATGCAGTTTGCTGTGGCTGGGGCGCTTCTCGTCCTCGTTATGGACTAAAATTTAGAAACCGAAAATTTTGATTTCCGGATATTCACCGAAAATACGTCGCTGCGGGTTTGAAATTCTCATTTTTTTCTACCAGAAATACGTCACTTCCGGTTAGAGTATCTCATTTTTGGTAAGATTAGACCACATGCAGCAACATATGAAGTCGTACATGATTATGCATGACCACGTATGATTGTGTATGATAATATTTCGGGCCATATACAATTATACATGATTATGCATAAAAAAATGTCCATGTTGTATCGCCATACAATGTTGCAATTACCTTTGTAGGACGCACACCCTGGACGCATAGCCAAGCGACAGCAGCCACATCAGCACCATCACCATCACCACCATCATCATCACAAACACAACTTGAATCCCTGCTCGCAGGTGTCGTCAATGGGAGGACCCTCCGGTGTTTACTCCCGCGAACCCGTTTGCCTCGTCAGAATACCGATAAGCCTCTGTCTCGTTATTATTCTCTTGTACATATGCTGCGGAGCGATAATGTTCAATCGGCTCGAGGGTTGGAGCCTCCTCGAGAGTAGCTATTTTTGTTTCACGAGCCTCGGCACGATCGGTTTCGGGGATTTGGTGCCAACAGGTGGAAACGCACCGACCCACATCTTCGAGGAACTGAGTCTTTGTGCTTGCTCCCTCTATATTCTCGCCGGTATGGGACTGATAGCCATGTGCTTTAATCTAATGCAAGAGGAGGTTGTCCGTGTCGTCAGAGTTTTCGGTAGAACCTGTGGAATGTCACCGATTCCGAATGCTACAACAGCTGCCCGTGTCATCAATGCACCGTCACCCGGTAAATAACCCTGATTCCCGTTCACTTTGGGTGCGTTCTTTTATCTGTCACTGTCCACTGCTAGTAGGTTTTTTTTTAATTGCCAACGGTACATCCGATTCTTTCCGCGGGATACATTTCATTCGGTTGGATAACAAAATAACGCTCATCAGAGCAGCTATGTGTTCAAATTAAAGCCTGAACTGCGAGGAGACTGGAACATAAGAACACCCATTTCAGCTGCGTATATATGTCGTTACATGTAAAATATTTCTGGATTTAGCCGAGCAGAGCAAAACTACATTCAAGAACGCACCCTTCATCGTCGTATAGTTCGGCTATGTCTAGAAATATTCGAGATGTATCCACATGTATATGAAGCTGAAATGGGTGTTCTTATATGACGCATTCTCTGTCGACTTAACCACTTTTTTGGACCCTCTCAGATCTATCCCACAATTGGCCACATTTTAGTATCTCTTGATAGTTCCCCTTGTGCATTTTTTCATGATTTTTTAATCCATCCATTTAGGCAGATACATTTTTCTTTCAAATTCATATATCTTGCAAGGAATAACTCAGGCAAAAAAGATCTAACGACAAAAAAATTATTTTATTCATGAACTATTTAATGCAATGTGTCATATTTTTGCTCGTATTGCAAAAGCTATGTTTAGCAGAAAGGAATGAAAATTATATTTTTTCGTGTGACACCATCGATTTCTCTGCAATTTTGTTTTAGGTATTCGGCGATGTGTGAAGAATCTACTAAAAAATTGACACCGAATACTGTGAAAAATTGGCAGCAAAATCAAAGGTGTCACATTGCATGAAAAAATATATTTTTCATTCCTTTCTGCTAAAAATAAAAAAGCTTTTGCAATACGAACAAAAATATAACACATATTTTGCATTAAATAGTTAATGAATAAAGAGAACTTTTTTGTTGTTGAGTTTTTTTTCCCGATTTATTCCTTTCAAGATATATGAATTTTAAAAAGAACACATCTTCTAAATGGCTGGATTAAAAAAATCTAATAGAATGCTCAAACGGTACTTTCAAATGAAACTAAAATATGGCCAATTATGGGATAGATCTGAGAGAGTTGAAAACAGTGGCTGAGTTCACTGAGAATGTCTCATATTCCAGTTAGCTCTCAGTTCAGTATGTAGTTCTTACACAAATCTGCTCTGATAAGTATTTTTTTTAATACAAAAATTGGATATACCGTTGGTCAGTTTTTAAAAATCCCACTAGCAGTGGACAGTCGCAAATAACAGAACGCATAGCAACAGAGCAGATCTGTATTCAACATAGTTTCTCGCGGTCCTTGAAGTCATGGAATTATCCTTGAATTTTTTTGTTGCTTGTTTAAAGCTTGTTTAGAGCTTGTTTAAAAATATATATTAATAGCGACCATTGTAAAAAAAAATGTGCATCTCAGTTTCGCTGAGATACATATATCCATTCGTGCATAGTGAGTAGTTTTTTTTTCTGAACTGATTCCAACGTAAACGTAAATGGTTATCGACCTAAATGTTATTTCGTACGTCGCGCGCGATCTGCATATAATAATTTTTTATAAATGTCCCGACACAAACGAGAAATGTCCTAGAAGAGTCCAGGAAATTGTCCTTGTATATCCTTGAATTTCGCACGGACTTTTTACTAGTTACAATGTCAGCCGGTTAATTTATTATTATTATATTTTCTTCATTACCCGTACAGGTATAAAGCAGGATTTGAACGATCCCGTCGAAAGAGATTTCGTCGATCGGGAGGACGAGTACGATCACGAGGACGAGGCTATAGCGATGTCCCTAGTCCCGGCCTCCTGACAAAATCCGACCAGGAGTTGCGCCGACGGGAAACTCCTGGCCTTCCAGCAACATCGTTTCCCCCCAACGACTATAACCGCCGACTCGGTTAAATTCTCCTCACCCGGGCGTCACTCGCTGCCGCGAAAGAAGCAGCAGCATCATCAGCGTCTGCCGCCCGAGTATCAGCATCATCGTCACGCTCACAAGCACAACGGCCAGCAGGAGTGCTCGGTCGACGATCAGACCGGGACCGAACACTTTGAGTATTTTGTACCGAGAAGTATAAGCGAATTTAACTTGGCGGCCGCTGGCGTGGAGAACACAGCGATCGTCGGACATGACAAGATCGGCCACGATCAGAGTCCGACCGCCTCGTCCAATCGGGCGATACCGGCGGTCAATTGCAACGCGACGACCACCGCGGTGCCGATAACGAATCAGCAGCCTCCGGCGATCTTAACGTGCAGAGCTCGCAGCGAAAAGGTCGTTACTTTCGAGGACCAAGCTCCGATAATCGGCACCTCATCCACCACACCGACACGGAAGAATAATCACTCGATCAAGGGGGACAATATTTTTATGTGACCTTCGGATTTAATCGGCGGCCGAGCGTCAATAGCAACTATATCGTACCTTCTTTCATAATTTCTCCTCTAATCGAGATAAAACTAACCCTGTACCACGCGATACGATGTAATCCCCCTCTGACGACTATAATCGTCGCTGAATTATTAAATTATAGATATTTAATAATCGTTATTGAAATACTAGGCGTGTTCCGTGCGGCAACGATTGAAATATGAAGAAAAATAATTATGTATTTATTATATATATTACGGTAAATATAAGGAGTTTTGTTTTGTCGATAATACAAAAGTTGATGGGGGGGGGGGGGGGGGGGGGGAGCGTTTTTTTTAAGTATTTGATGGTTGTAAATCAATCCGCACGGTCTCTCGATCTCGCAGGCTTCGCTCCGGTCGCGGGGGGCGGGTCCGACAGCGTATCCGGCAAAGCACCGAGCCTGATTCCGATGTGCGTGAGCATGCCTATCACCGTAAACGATCGCGTTCCAAACAATTCTGCATTAACCGCGCATATAATAGGGGTATTTTTTCTTTTTTTAATCGAACCTTTGAGCTTTTTCGGTACGCGTTTGCAATCCTCGAGGAGGCTCGACTCTTCCGTCGGTTCCATTGCGGCTTTCGCGCTCATCGTTGCCGACACTATCGAACACGCGATATCCAACGTGTGAATCAAGATGAATTGAACAGTGCAGAGGACCATCAGCAAAAGTATCGGGAGGCAAAGTCCCGTCTCGACATCGTCCAGGAAATCATTGACGTTATCGGGGAGAAGATCGTTGCACATCGTGTATTCGCTGATTTGTCAAATGTCGCGAAATAATTTTTTTAACCAAATTTAATTTGATATTGATTTTGGGTTTAGAACCGCTCGAAACTAAACTGTCGATCGATAAAACATCGGAGGACTAGTATCAACGCCTGCCTTTATTTTTCACACATAGACGGTGGCCGGGATTTCAAGACGTCCACAACTTGAGGAGACTATTCTCGCTGTAGTGTAATTTGTAAATTGTCGCCAAATTTTTTTTTTTTTTATATCATTTGATATTGATTTTGGATATGGAACCGCTCAAATGTATCGATCGATAAAACATTGGAGGACTAGTATGAACGCCTGCCTTTATTTCTCGAACATAGACGATGGTCGAGATTTTAAGGCTTCCATAATTTGAGGAGACCGTCCTCGCTGTATGAACACAGTAAGTTTTGATGCGGATGATGGGCCAAGCCGATGACGTCTTTTTCGTGAATCTGTTGATATAATATTTTTTATAACAAAAAAATTAATATTAGACGAATCAAATTAACCAGCTAGAAAAATGACAGCACGGGGACGCCGCGGGGTTTACTTGGTACTAGCACGGGGACGCCGCGCCGCGCCGACACAACGCAGGCAAGTGTGTCCGTAGGTAACGATATTGTGACGGAACGGCGTTTTGATTGTAGCTTGCATAGTTGCAGTTCGCCGTGTGGCTCCACAACCTCGGCGTGAAAAAGCACAGTGAGCTGGAACTGTGCAAGTAGCTTCCGGTATCAAAACTCCGTGCTGTCACATTATCGTCACCTGCGGACACACATGTCTGCATTGTGCCGGCAGGGCATATCGCATGTTACGGCACACTTTTCTTTCTGGTTAGCGGGATTTAACTTGGTCGTTCTAGCGTTACGACGACTCACGTTGAGAGTTCTCTCGAGCTTGCCCGATGATGTTGAGAAGCAGTAGAGGACAAGATCCTCGCCGACGCAGTAGATAAATTCGCCGCGCGGACTTACGACCGTACAGACAAAGTCACCGCCCTCCCGTTTACCGCTGGAAAACGACCTGACGATCTGGCCCTGCATGTTCATTATCACGACGGTGTTGGATCTGTTGCAAACGACGAAATGTTCCGGATTTCGAGCGAGCGGATGTATGCTGTTGACCGTTAGATCGGCGGCGCCGAGTGACTTGTAGGTGCCCACGCATTCGGTCGTTTTAAGGCTCCACACCTTTACCGTACCGTCCGAGGAAGCGCTGCAAACCGGAAGTTCATCATTGTTGATTACGCAATAATGAATTCACATCAGAGCTGGGCAAAGTATCAAAAAATACTTGAAGTACAAAGTATCACGAATACTTGAAGTATCAAGTACTGTTTATACTGGAAGTATTTCTCACCAACTTTTCGCAATTAGGTTCGTAGCTTTAAGCATTATCTAGGCTTTAAACAAAAAGGTGCAAAGTAATTTGCACATGGGTAACTCATTGTAAAAGTAGCCAACTGAAATTTTCGTAATTCGTTTTAAGGCTATTTTAAATCTACTCATTTTTTTTTTATTTGCATACAAAATTTCATTAAAAAAAACTAAAAGGCTACCTTCTCGTTTTTTTTTAGTGGATGAAAAAAAATGTCGCTTTAAAACTATACTCATTGAAAAGTTTAGACAGATAATGATATATTAATAGAAACACGATGCCATGCATCGAGTATGCGTAATGCGAGCGTATACTCAAAAAGTACTTGGCACTTTAAGTCGTAATAAAAGTACTTGAAGTACCGAACAAGTACCCGGTACTTCAAATACTGCCCAGCTTTGATTCGTAGCAACGAATCGAAAAATTGATTAGACGAGAGTACCTGATAATGTGATGACCGTCCGGAGCGAAAACTACCTCATTGACGAAGGAAGCGTGCCCGCGAAATTCTTTGAGGGTTTTGCCAGACTTGAGACCGTGTATCCTGAAATTACGAATGATGTCGAGAAGCTCGCATGTCGAGGATGTCATTTCGTAGTTTCGTTATTTACCGAACGGTTGTGTCGAACGACGCCGACAGAATTTGACTGTTGTCCCTGCTGAATTGAAGGCAAGTTACGCCCTTGGAGTGACCCTTCTCGAATCGCCTGAGGCACTGTCCGCTCTGGACCCGCCAAACTTTTATTTTACCGTCCTGCGAACCGCCGGCCAGCATCTCGCTGTCCCGACTGAAAGCCATCGACAGCACGGCTTGCTCCATCATCATGAAATTGTCTTGGGCCTGGTACTTGAGATCCTTTCTTATCTTGCCGGTCGTGAAATTCCAGACCTCTATGAAACCGTCCACAGAGCCGGTGACCAAGTACTGTCCGTCGGGCGAGAAACGGGCGCACTCGACGTGAGACTTCTGCCCGAATTTGATCTGCTTCGACAACTGTGTCGGATATTTCTCGTCCTCCTGGTCGCGAACCGCCGCCTTACCGCGGAACAAATCGATCGTCGTGCCCGGCGGCAGGAGACCCTGGTGCTGCTGCCACTTTAGAGCTTGGCCCAGCAGTGCGAGCAGACGACTCGACGGGACGACCGATACTTCTCCGGCCAGGGCGCTCGCTATGTACGCCCGTCTCTTCTCCTTCGTACTGCCATCAGGATAAGCCTCGCGCGGGTCGAAATACGACCGCGCCAGTAAATTTTCTAGAGAGGACCAGACGGAATGATTTTAATAAAAATTTTATCGCGCTAGACAATTTTCTTAAAACACAAAAACCGAACGACTCGAATCGAAATAAGATCGTATCAATAAATTTTTTAAACGCACAAAAACGGAACGTCTTTAATCGAAATACGATCGCGCCACAACAATTAATAAACACACAAAAAGGAACCGAGTCTAATCCAAATATGATCGCGCCGGACAATTTGGCTAAGCACACCAAAACGGAACGACTTTAAGGTAGCTATTGCATGGCGCCCTGTCAAATGAGTGCTAAGTTTTTACAATTGTTCTCCAAAAGTGTACGCATTTATTGACAGTAAAGGAGGTTGATTTGTATTATTGCATGTATCCTTAACGAAGAGAAATATTAATCACGATGATCTTGCAAGAACAACAACTGGTAAATGCAAAATTCCATGATAATACTTTTTTGTTGGATTTTTTCGAAATAAAATCCGTATTTTTTAACCGATTTTAATGTACCACGGCTCATTTTTTTTCTTAAACTTTGCTCTACGAATTCACCAAGTAAATTTTTTGTAGTTTTGACGGTTTGATAAATACGGCCCATTGTTTAACCGGCAAACGTTCTCCCATAAACAAACTGCTGTCACTTTTAAACGACCAAAACTATAAAAAAAATCTACTTGGTGAATTCGTAGAGCAATGTTCGAGGAAAAAAAATGAGCCATTCCAGGTATATTACAATTGGTTGAAAAATAAGGATTCTTCTTTGAAAAAATTTGCATTTATCAGTTTATGTATTTATGAAAACATCGTTAACAATAGTGTCCTTGATTGAGAACTGGTGCCATAATACAGATCGACTTCCATTACTGTCAATAAATGCACGTTTTAGATAAACAATTGTGAACAATTTTGAACTCGTTTGACTAGCTTTCCGTGCAGTGGCTACCTTAACCGTCCATTTTAGTTTGGATTTACGAATCTGAGTTACCCAGGTGTATGTATCTCTCTGGCTCCTGCTGCTTCATCATTATCATGGGGTCTGTTTGTCGCAGCAGGGATCTAGCTGCTCCCAACTCCCTCAACTCTATCAGTTCCAGTACGACCTTTGGATAAAAAAACATATATTTTTTGCATTATTCTTTTTCATTCGTTCATTCAATTTATTATCTACTAAAATCTATAAAAAAGTACTCGGGCACATTACTCTGTATTCTGTATTATTCATCTTAATTTATTACCTATTATTATTAAAAAATGTATTAGTCTAAGCTCTAAATCAGCATTTAATATAAACTGATAGTAAAAGGGGAAAACTGTGTAAAAAAAATAAAATAAAATAATAACGTATTTAATATTTGAACAGGGTATTCTGTGGTCATACCCGTTACTCTCTGTATGCAGAATATAAAATGTGTTAAATGAAGACTGTCTATAGCTCGTCAACAACAATTACCTGCTCGTAAAGGTCAATGAGCTTTTTGTCCGGGAGTTTGAGGGATTGTATGGCCTTGAGCACAGTGTCCCAGTGACCATTATTGATATCCGCAACAAATCCATCTACGCTGTCCACCGTATTCAATGAAACCCCGGTTTCCTCCTGCAAAAATTCAGCATCAGCGTTGACTACAGCGATTTTAAACGAACTTTGCAAAAATTATACCTGCAGCGTCTGCAACGTTTTGACCAGGTTCGATTCCTTCAGGTACTGCTGGATCAGTCGAATGACACTGAAAAACACCAAACTCAACTTTTTTAGCATCCATAAATTTTAGTGAAAAAAAAAACTTTTTTCGAAGCAGATTATATAAATTCATAAAAACGTTCTTTCTGTAAATATTAATAATAATAATAATAATAATAAACAAAAAGAAAAAAAAACTTACTCGGCAGATTCGATTTCGATCGACATATTCGTTCGAAGCGCTGAATTTCAGTCCTCTCGTCGTTCGTCCGGTCGCGTCCAAATTTGTTTAACTATTTACTGTACACAACACACAACACAACAAGGCGTTCAGAACACGCTTTCTCCGACGGTAAAGAGGCGCCCAAGAGGTCGCGAAAAATAATTAAAAAAACGGAAAAGAGCTGAAAGAGCCTTGGAGCATTATCGCGTTGCCGTATGAGCGGTGCTGCCATCTGCGCAAAGCGCTTTTCGATTCCACCGTCCTGCCTCGATTTGACGGCTCTCCTTGCTTTGCCTCTCGTCGATCCACGTGAAGCTGCGTGTCGTTCGGATCCCTCGTTTTTTGGCGCACAATTAGGTAACTCTGCGTGATCATTATTATCATTCGCGTTTAATACGAACGCGATAGAAATTTTTTGTTTTCGTTTCGTATCGCTTCTAGCTCGTTAACGGTCGCGAAGCCAACCGCACGGTCGGGCCGCGATTCTCCGAACTTTCGCCTCTCGGCTGGAGGTCGCACACGTTTTTACATCGCCAACCGCCGGACGTGTCCCCTCGACGATGGCCGTGACAATTCGAAAATTGACAAATGTCCTCCCGTGATCGCTCGTGCATGTTCTCTAGCGGGTCTGCCGGATAAGCGACGTCCGGTTCCTTATGTAATTCCGCGTCGTCGGCTAGGTTAATTTCCCTCGGAGTGGGGATGCGACGACGATTTACCGTGCGGACTATATTTTTCAGATAGAATGCCGTCCGACGCTAAAAAAAAGCAACAGCAGAAGAAGAAGGACGCCGCGAAGGCACGGCAGTCCGGCAAAAAGCCCGTCTCCACTGGTCCACAAAAGTCCACCGAGGACGAAAAGGAACAAAGCCCCCCGGCTGGAAATCTCCAGAACGGCACCAATGGAACAGCCGTCAGCGAAGAGGGTGAGTCACGTACCTGCTTGACTTAAAGATGCCGTTGTCACGCTCCAAGATTAAAAAAAAAAAACTAATTCATTTGAAAATACCCGAAAAGTTGAACAAAATTTTCCCGACGGAACAACTGTACTGTAATGTCGCTTGGTGAAAAAAATATTTTCGATCTTTCAAAAATTTTATTTTTATTTTATTTTTTAAATTACAATGTAATTTAAATAGACACAAACTAAGTCTAAGATGATCAAAAAGTTTAAAAAAATTTGGTGGATTAAACAACAGTATTGTACTAACGTTGTTTATTGAAAAAGCAATGTTCTATTTTTTCTTTTTTATTTCAAACTTGCAGCAGATAAAACGTCTGTAACTCTAAACCAGGTTGAAACGACAAGTTGAAATTTGGTCCACTAATAGAGCGGTCAATGTTTCTTCCCTTGGTGCAATTTTTATGAAGATTCAGCATTGACTTTGGCGCGAAATCTATCCAAGCGATCAAATTTTATGGAATTTTGATTTTTTTTTTCAATTTATTATGATGGATTCAAATATTTAACACAAACTAACTTCAAAACGACCAAAAGTTTAAAAAAATTGATCAATGCTGGAGTAACGTCGTTTGTTGAAAATATATTTTCTGTTTTGTTTAACTTACGTTGCTTAAAATTAGTATAAACGGAAATTACTTGAGATAACAAGTTGAAATTTGGTACATGTAGTGGAGTGGTCACGTTTCTTCCATCAGTACAATTTCTATGAAGATTGAGGTCTAGTTCAAGATTTTAGGTGATTTTGAAATTTGTTAAAAATACATGTGGTAGCTCTGACTTGTGTAAGTTTTAAACTATCATCCTAAAACTGCATTCTATACGATAAAAACTTTGGTTATAGAATTTGGCGTGAAATCTATCTGAGGAATCAGATTTTATGACATTTTGATATTTAAAAAAAATAATCATCATGGATTCAAATATTAGACACAAACTATTATTGTTATACATTAGCATTATTTTTAGTGTTTAGATGCCTCGATCCCCCAACTCGATAAAAATGCATCTTGTAGTTAAAATTCTTAACTCTCTTTGTCCTTTCAGAGGCACTCTGCATGAAGCTCGAATCTGATGCAAGGTTGAACGCGGAGGCGCGTTCCTGCACCGGTGAACTGGCATCTCATCCGCGCAGTCGAGACATAAAAATATCCACGTTCTCGATAACTTTCCACGGCTGCGAGTTGCTTCAGGACACGATGCTCGAGTTGAATTGCGGCCGACGATACGGTCTGCTGGGTCTCAACGGCTCTGGAAAATCCACTCTTCTTTCCGTCGTGGGTAATCGTGAAGTTCCGATTCCCGACGCGATCGACATCTTTCATCTGACCAGGGAGATGCCGGCCAGTAGCAAGACTGCTCTGGAATGCGTCATGGAGGTGGACGAGGAACGTATTCGCTTGGAGAAACTCGCCGAAGAATTAGCTGATTGCGGCGAGGAGGATGCTCAGGTAAATTGAATCGTCGAACTTTCCCTTCGCTTTCTTAGCGAAGGTGGATCTAACTCTTCACATCTTGTATTGGGCCCGCGATTTTTTATATGACTGAACCAACCCCCCAAAACACTAAGGTCATTTGTTAGATTTTTTTAAATTGTTTATAATTATTGATGATAAAAAAATGAACTTATTGATCGCCACAATTTAAAAGTTTTTTTAACTTTAAAAAAATAAAAATTCTTCGGACTAAATTGAAAAAATTCCCAAAAATACAGTGTTGCAAATAAATATTAAATTGTGGCGATCAATGAGTTAATTTTTTGTATAATAAATAATTATAAACCATTTTGTAAAATCTAATAAAAAATCTGAGTGCCTTATGCTAGATGCGAAGGGTTAGACCCAGGTCGAAATGGTAGAGAATGCTCCATATATATTTTTTTAATTTTTGAAATAAACCGTCTTTTCTCCTCTGATCGTATCTTCAAAAAAATGGCTAGTATTTAATGTTTTAAATTTCTCGAACAAAAGGAACAACTCATGGACGTGTACGAGCGTCTGGACGACATGTCGGCGGACACGGCAGAGGCACGCGCAGCCGGAATTCTTCACGGTCTCGGTTTCACATCTAAAATGCAGAGGACACCGACGAAAGACTTTTCAGGAGGTTGGCGTATGAGAATTGCTCTCGCTAGGGCTCTATACGTAAAACCGCACCTGCTGCTTCTTGACGAGCCCACCAATCATCTCGATCTCGACGCTTGCGTGTGGCTCGAGGAGGAATTAAAAACGTACAAGCGTATCCTCGTTATAATATCGCACTCGCAAGATTTTCTCAACGGTATATGCACGAATATCATTCATGTTAATAAGAAGCAGCTCAAGTATTACGGCGGTAACTACGAGGCTTTCACCAAGACAAGGTACCATTTTCCGCTATCATCGTCCCCCCCCCCCCCCCCCCCCCCCCAGTATTCAGACATTTTTTTCTTCATTTTTCTCTTTCGACTGGTGCGATTTTTTTCCTAAATAGAATGGAGCTGCTGGAAAATCAAGCGAAGCAGTACAACTGGGAGCAAGATCAGATCTCTCACATGAAAAATTACATCGCTCGTTTCGGTCACGGATCGGCGAAATTGGCTAGACAGGCGCAATCGAAGGAGAAGACCCTCGCCAAGATGGTCGCTCAGGGACTTACGGAAAAAGTTTCCAGCGACAAGGTTCTCAATTTTTACTTCCCGTCCTGCGGCACTATTCCCCCGCCAGTTATCATGGTGCAGAACGTGAGTTTCCGTTACAACGATGACTCGCCCTGGATATACAAGAATCTCGAGTTCGGTATCGACTTGGACACGAGGCTAGCTCTCGTCGGACCCAACGGAGCTGGCAAGAGTACTCTTTTGAAACTTCTCTACGGCGACGTAAGTGTTACTATGTTAAAAAATAAAAAATTCACATGATTTCCTCATTTATTACAATCTTGCGCTTACCTTTTTCTATGAGAATGTTCGTTGATCGATTTTGGCTTCCTCATAGAGGAAGCTATACACAAAATTGTAATAAACGAGGAAGCCATGTGCAAATTAATTTGCACCTTTTTCGTAACATGAAAAAATGTCTGCATAAAAAAAATTAAAACGGTCAAAATTTACCGTAAAATTTATTGTAGGCAATAGCAATGTGAAGTTTGCGGATTTCCTCACTTTGAGGCAGTCTTTAATCTATTCTTCACCACTGATTAAAAAACTATAACTCATTTTACTCTTGGCGTGATATTTGATTCAGAAACTCGTGTCAGAAGTGAAAAAAAAAAATGTTCAAAAAATTCACCATTTTCCAATTCCCATAAAATTTAAACGGTCAGATCAATTTTCGCCCAATTTAATACGGAACAATGTACAGTGTTACTCCATTCTCGTACTAAATTTGAGCTCGATACCTTCATGTTTACTGGTAATAAACAATTTTAATAATTTTTCAAAAAAATCAAAATCCCATAAAATTTGATCGGTTGGATATATTTCGGTCAAATTCAATGTCAAAATGCTTTAATCAAAATATTATATTCGCGTGCAGTTTTAGGACGATAGCTCAAAATTTACGCAAGTTAAATATACCAGACATTTTTCAAAAAATTCAAATCCCGTAAAAACTCCAATTCGGTCTCAAACTTCATAAAAATTGCACGGAATGAAGAGACATGACCACTCTACTAGTGTACCAAATTTTGACTCGCCATTTGAAGCTGATTCGATGCAAACGATGCAGGTTGGCGCATACACACACACGCGCGCGCTCACGCTCACACAACACGCATGTACGTATAAATCCGGGCGCCAGCTAAAAATCGCATTTCTCGACGGTTTAAACTATTTTAAGTATTCCAACATTATAACTTCGATTTTTTTTTTTACGAAAACAGCTTCCTCTATGAGGAAGCAAAAAAATAACAACAACAACAACAAACGAGACGTAACGATACATTACACGATCCGCATGTTCCAGTTGGTGCCGTCGAGCGGCATGATCCGCAAGAACAGTCATCTTCGAATCGCGAGATACCACCAGCATCTCCACGAGCTACTCGACTTGGATGTTTCTCCTCTGGACTACATGATGAGAGCATTCCCGGATGTAAAAGAACGCGAGGAAATGCGCAAGATAATCGGGCGTTACGGCTTGACCGGTCGTCAACAGGTAATGTAATTCGGTTAATGCGTAATTGTGTATCGGGTGATTAATTCGAATCCTTGAAAATTCTCATCTGCAGGTTTGTCCGATTCGTCAACTCTCCGACGGTCAACGTTGCCGCGTCGTGTTCGCTTGGCTGGCCTGGCAAGTTCCTCACTTGCTCCTCCTCGACGAGCCCACCAATCATCTCGACATGGAAACCATCGATGCACTCGCCGACGCTATAAACGATTTTGACGGTGGCATGGTGCTAGTTTCTCACGACTTCAGACTCATCAATCAGGTAATTGACACGAATGCAACCCTGAGGATATCCGCACGACATCGAATTTCATGGTTGGCAAGTCTCCGTCAATGCACTGCTGTAGGAAGAAAAAAAATTGTTCACTTGTAGAATGTTATTCTCTAAGTGAACTTCCTCCGAGCGAAGTTTGTGCGATGCAAAGCACAGCCGTTATAACTTGGTGAAATGTGGCCTCGTGCAAATATCTTCAGGATCATACCAGATATCGTAAAAATTTTGCGACAAAAAGTCGTTCAATCGGAGCCTAAAACATGTTGATTTTATCGTTTCCCCAGGTGGCCGAAGAAATCTGGGTTTGCGAGAACGAAACGGTGACGAAGTGGCAGGGCGGTATTCTCGATTACAAGGAACATCTGAAGAACAAGGTTCTCAAGGACAACCAGAAGCGGCAGAAGGACTTAATAAGTCGAGGAAAATAATCGAGGCATTTAATATTGTTTAAATCGAATCCAGAGCTCCTTCTTTGTTCCGTCGCGCGTTCTCTCACGTAAACTTCGTAGGGGAAAAAAATATAAAATAAGGGCGAGCGAATGCGGTTTCATCTCCAGTCACCGCCCAGTCACGATGCGCTGCTGTGCTAGCGCTTACGCGTGCTGACGCACAGCCCCCCTCCCCCAGTAGTTAATTTATTTAATTAAATTAAATCCGGGAATAAATCGATCGATCGAAATAGAGATCATAGTAATATAGACCGTGCTGAGAGCATGTCGAGGAGACAACGACAAGCTCAAAGTTCCTTCGTGCACTGTGTACGTATTAAAATTTTTAATTAATTGATTTAATCCAATAACGAAAACAAAGCATACTGTGGAGTAAGACAATTGCGACGCGCAGCGGTTAAACCACCGGCTCGCGTTCGGCTTTATTAAAAAATATCTTTTGCTCTGTAACATCGTAGTTTGATTTTTTTTTCGTTTAAAAAATAATCTGTGGCACGATTACAGGACAATAGATATCCCCCAATCGATACAAAATATATTATGTATATATGATAACGGCACTGGTGCACAGACTCACACATACACACAGATGGTGAGTGTCGATCGGTGAACGGGAAGACACTGGTCGTCGATGCACGAGCTGCACGTGATCTTGGAAGACTTTAAATCGCTCGGAGAATTCTCGGATAATCGGACTTATAGAAAAAAATACTAAATTTGAAAAGTATCGGAACACGCTCAAATATGTTCGCGTGCCCAAAAAAAAAAAAAAAAAAAAAATTACATTAAACAATATTTGTCATAAATTGCCGGTTATTGATTTCTCGTCGCGTGATTTTTTCTCTTTTTTTTTGTTTTCTAACTTGCTGACTCAGTGTTGCAGATGAGACCGAACACAACTTCGACGGGACGCTCGCGACGATACGTCATTTCGTTCTTCAAGTCGCTTCGTTGGAACTGACACGATACCGACATACATGTGCGGAGCCACGCGACCGAGTTAGGGTGATGTGAGATACCGCCACCGATAACGAAAACTGAACTGAATAACGTTGGGTGCGTTCTTGAATGCAGTCCTGCTAAATTCATAAATATTCGAGTTGTATTCACATGTATACGCCGCTGAAATAGGCGGTTCCTATATTCCCGTCTGCTCTCAGTTCACCGTTTAAATTTGACACAAATCTGCTCTGATAAGCGTTCTTTTGTTATAAAAACCCACTAGTAGTGGACAGTCACAAATAAAAGCTGAGCAGATCTGAGCAGATCTGCATTCAAGAACGCACTCGTTTTTAAGACCGCAGTCCGCCAAGGAAAAATAAAATTATGTTTCCCTGGAAAATCGGCGGACGCAGGGAAAGACAATTTTCTTTTTCTGCAGCGGTCTGCGGTCTCAAAGCGGCATTCAGTAGTTTTTGTTACCAACTGGGGGCGGAGCGGTTATACCACATCCCTTTATGCTGCTCTCAGAAGAACCAACGTGGGCAGTTTACCGTCGCACAAAAGAGCCGATCGAACACCGACACATAAGCGCCAGGCGATGACTGCGAGGCATTGGTGTCCGACCGTGTCCCACCGGCTCGTTTGTGTTCCGCACATAGTTTCGTGTACGAGCATCCTTACACCGGAGTGGAGGCCGGAATCGAACAAGCGGCCTCCTGGGCGAGCGCCGCGTTTCTCAATACCAAAAGGTGCGAGTCCATATCCTGAAGAGCTTGATCGATGAAGGCGAACTTTCTCGCCTGACTCTTCGGCACCCCGTGCTTTGTAACGAGGGCCAAGTGGGTGACGGCGAGAACGAGGGCGGCTACCCGCGCCTCCAGCAGTCGAGCGTCTAAGGGTGGGTACAAACTGCGCACCACGTCGTCGACTCTAGGCGGTATTCGTCTCGCTACCTAAAAAAAAAAAAAAAAAAAAAAAACTAAGTTTTTTGAACCACTGATGGTTTCAACTGGGAATGCAGAAAAAAATCGATCTGTTACATCGACGATTTCCAGCGGGACCGTGTTGCTGTTCACAGTGCCGGCTATGGCAGTGAGACTCGCCGCGAGCGAGTGGCAGGATCGAAGAACTGCTATGCAAGGCGGCGCCAGCCCGGTAGCGTCGTCCA
The DNA here is from genome assembly GCA_917499995.1 of Ichneumon xanthorius. Taxonomy (NCBI): domain Eukaryota; kingdom Metazoa; phylum Arthropoda; class Insecta; order Hymenoptera; family Ichneumonidae; genus Ichneumon; species Ichneumon xanthorius. The sequence continues at coordinate 595,977 of CAKJTD010000107.1, forward strand.
CCCACCTGCGGATACAAGAAACATCGAAGAATTATTATCCCGAAGATATGAGCATGACATCAAATTTCATCTCTGGCAAGTCTGTCCAATGCACTGCTCTGGTGAAAAAAAGTGGTTCACTTGCAGAATTTTATTTTCTGTGTGAATTTCGACGAGTAAAGTTTGCGCGATGCAAAGCACAGTCGTTATAACTTGATGAAACTTAATCTCTTGCAGATATTCATGACTTCAGGGTTTTGTATTCTGGGAGACGAATAACAAGAATTTATATTCCGGGCGCCAAATATTTGGGCATAAATAAATCGGTACCTCTCGGCACCGGCCAACCACTCCTCGCTCTCCCAAGCGTCCAATCCCAGCCCATTTTCACCCTCCAGCAGATCCGAACTAAGATCCGGGGAGTCCTTTTGATTCTGTGTTAAAAAAAAACGAAAACAAAACAAGTTCATAGGCAACGAATAATCGAGGACTGGCTGGATGGTTGGGGATAATAGAGATGGCATAGCTTACATAGTAGCAACGTTGTCGTCGACAAATGACGAGGAGAACGAGCAACGCGCCAAGGAAGACTGCGGCAAGGGAACCCAGCGCGACCGCGACCACGGTCTCCATACCTGGTGCTCCGGACGAGGAATTGGCATTGCCCAACGACACCGGAGAGCTCATCATTGGAATAGCGACTATCAGGAACAACTGAATACAGCAAGGGTGCAAAAACCTTGCGATAACTCGTCAATCGATGTAAGTTTCTAAAGCTATGTTCATAGCGCGTAGTTTTTAAAGACTTTCCGAGGATCGATGCGTATCGAGCAGACACCAGTTGACGCGTTGTTGTTTCTGTGGGAGGCGGAGACTGTCACCGTTTCGTAAGGAGGTTGGAGCGCTCCGCGCTAGTCAAACGAGTGCTAAATTTTTTTACAGCCAGCATATCGTACTAACATCCAATATGTCGAGGCGAATAAGCTGCATTTGCGCTTATTCGCGTGTTTCTTCAGTTAGTACGATGTTAAGAAAATGTGTTTCATTTGTTCACGTTCGCTTTCTCTGATGTTTGCCCGATTCGACGCAACCGCATAACTGATGAATTGAAGAATGCAGAAAGATTTATAACAGGTTAACTATGCTTTATTGTATTTGTTATTGTCCACTGCTAGTGGACGTTCGTTTTGCTAACAAACGAACGCTTTATCGGAGATCTGTATTAAAACTAAACCCTAAATTGAGAGCAGTCTGAAATATAAGAACGCCCATTTCAACTGCGTATACATGAGGATACATCTCGATCATTTCTGGATTTACCCAAACATAACAGGGCCTAGATCCCCATCACATCTTTCGCTAACCTTATGATTATGCTACGCTAACGCTATGCTAACCCTTCAATCAGCTTCAATGCCGGGGCTGCAGCAAGATTAGTTTCCCATAGGTACGAAGGGACGCATGCCGTCCATAGGTGGCGATAGGAGGGATATCCCTAATTTCTGTGCACGGCTCCAAACTCCGTTTTGCGGCACGGCTTCCCTACGATTTGTCACATGGCAAAGCTTGGCACCTAAAATCGTTCACTCAAGAAAAAAAAAAAAAAAATTTCGCTATGGGTACCATTGCCGTAAAGAACAAAACACAAGAAAAGAAGAGTGTGGAAGAGGAGAGCGACGCGGTTTCGACAAATTGTAAGTCGATTATTTATTTATTTATTTATTTATTTATTTCCTCCTCTTTCGCACCTTGTGAAATAGAATTTCGTACGATACTCGTGCAATAAACGTTTTCTTAACTCGTGTGATTGCACACTTGCCTTCGGCTCGTGCTGCAAACTCACACTCGTCAGAACAAGTTTTATCGCACTAGTATCGTAATAGTATATTTAGATACTAGAGGCCAAAACGAGCAGTGCGCAAGAAGCGAGATGGCCTCGTGTATCGAACCATATTTTTCTTTACGAAGGCAATGCAAAATCCAAGTTGTGCACCAGTCACAGGCATGACCAATGGCGCATGCCTGTGGCGCCTCGGTCGCCTCGATGTTACCATAGCAACCGCTTGGTAACAGTGCGCAAAGTACTTTGCGCAGCGGTGAAAGTATTTTGCGCATCGCATTTGTGTATCGTGCGGGAATCAGCCATTTTGCATGCCTGTGAATGGTGCGCAAACGAGGATTTTGCATGCATGAGTAAAGAAAAAGTTTTTTTAATAATTGTATTGACTGGTGGGGGGGGGGGGGAGGGCAACGGGGAAGGTGTCCGCAGAACATTGTTTTTATGTACGGTCTGTTCAGCGCTGTCAGGCTTCAAGCATAGATCAATAGAATTAATTATTGATCTGTACAGAGATAAAGAAAGAAAAAGAAAAACTTGATAGGACCCTGTAGCGTAATTCTCTGAACTGATACCGATAAATAATATGACTTTGTTTTTATTTTCCTTCATCAGTGGAAGTGGTCGACCTGACTGTCATGACGGATGAGGAGTTTTCTAAATTGAAGAACTCAACAAATAGGATGGCCTGCGATTCACCGGTCCTGCTGTTTCCGTTCGAAGTCTGCGGCCACAAGGTGGCATGCACCACGTGCATCTACAAGACGAAGACCCGAGGCTACAAACCAAGATGTTACCTGTGTGGTGTCATAAACAGGCCCACATGCCAAATGTTCAAATCTCTCATCTGTAAGTATATTTGTATTTCATTTTGCTTCGTAACAGGTTTTTTTTAAACTTGTTTATATTTCCAGGAAACTAAAAACCCAAATCCGTTCCTGTCCTCTTCCGTAATTAACCTTTCCGGATCTCTGAGGTATACATATAATTAGTTTCTTACGCGACCAAATTTTGTAATTACCATGTTTTTCTTTTACAGATAAGTTTTCAAGAAGTTTTCAAGAAGGAAGACGAAGGAGAGGGGAAAATCTGGTTTTGCACTCTGCCATACTCGACTTTCCTCTTTGTCGTATAACTTGTATTGAAAAAAATAAAAATAAAAAAAAGTAACGATTTTATTTATTCTATTGAACATTTTGAATACAACAATGGTATTTACAAACTTTGACAAACTACAGTTGAAATCTTTAATTAATAAATGCATGTTTGTTTTTCGCTCGCCCAGTAGTGCACTGTAAAAAAATTCGTTTGAAATTTAATGCACCGGACTGGCAGTTTTTATGCAAAAACTGGTAAGGTAAAAGTACCAGTGGCCGCACACCTAAGGGAACAGTCCCAGTCTTCGTACATTCATGATAAATCGTATTCCAGTCTCTCTTGCACGCACGCTTCGTCCGGTCACGGTGCCCTACGCATATCTACAAGACAAGAATACTCGGAAGACACGGAACAGAATTTCGTCGATGCTGTAATTTATACACCTGAGGCAGATTCGATAAAAATAAGATTACCGCAAGAAACCCGTAATTTTACTCAGCAAGTAATAGCATGATGGTGAGTCCGTGCCTCTACATAGTGATAAAATCGACGTAAAATTAATGTCTCCGTGTCTCGTGCCTCGCGCACTACGGATATGTACAAGACACGAATTCTCAGAAGACACGGAATAGTCATTTCCCGCATTCGCGTGGGAAAGGAAACCATATTGCGTTTGTACGCATGCACTATTTTTTTCGCACGAGACGCGAGCATAGTACTTTTTGTGACGAGTGCACGAAAATTCCCGCTTTTCGTGCCTGTAAAGTGCGTGCAGGAAAATACCTACAGTGTCAGATAAGGGTACGTGACAGTAACTAGAGTGTTAAAAAAGTGTGCGCAAAAGTAGCTAGAGGGTGAAAAAAGTGTGCCAAAAAGACACTACCGTGTAAAATAGAATATACAGCATTTTTCGCGCATCCTCTGAAAGCACCACTTTCGCCAGACTTTACAGGAACGAAAAGCAAGACTTTTTGTGCACGTGTTACAAAAAAGAATTTCGTCGATGTTGTAATTTATACATGTAATCTAATTTATACATGTAATTTATACTGAGGTATACACCTTCGGCAGATTCGGTGAAATAAGACTGGAGCGGGAAACACGTAATTTTGTGCCTCTTCAACGTGATCAAATCGACGCGACACTTATTTGTTTCGTGTCTCGTGTCTTGTGTCTCGTGTCTCGTGTCTCGTGTCTCGTGTCTCCAGATGTAGACAATATTGACAAAATGCCCATTCGTGTCTCGTGTCTCGTGTCTCGTGTCTCGTGTCTCGTGTCTTGTATCCAACAGCTGACTGACACGAGCTCTGCAGTGGCCAAGCGGGCACCCAGTGAGATTGCTAAGCCTATCCAAATTGAAGGAAAAAGAACAAGTGTCTCTTATTTCTTATCTCGTATTGAGAGTTAGCGTCTCGGGCCCCTTAAGTGTAATATCTTTGGAAATGATTGCGTGAGGATTTGGTGAAATGGATTTTTATTTAATATTTCGTATTATTTACTTCGACGATGGTCATAACCTAGAAATGTTATCCTAATGCGTAAAGAAAAAGTATTTCGCTGCTTTGTACGAGGAGCATTCGGAAACATATAAAAAATCATTTGAAATTTCTGTAAACTACAATACCGTTAGTGAAAACGCGCCCTCGATACTAAACTGTCGTATCCGCTGTGTCGTGTCTCCAAGCGTACGAACTTCACGGGACACGAAAATGATCTTCTCGAGACACGTAAACTCGTGTCTCGTGTCTCGTGTCTCTTGCTTAGAGTCACGGAAAAAGGGGTGCGAATAGACACAGCGTAATTTTTTATCGCAATTGTACATTAAATTCAATGTACTAGTTTTTGCATAAGAACTTCCAGTCCTCTGTACGTTAAATTGACAGTGCAGTTTATTCGAGTTTGGTGCATCGTAAGAAAATAAATTATTAAATAAAAGTTACACATCGGTCGGATTGCGTGGATGCGACGATCAATGTACTTTAAGAAGAGACGCGAACATGAATATTAGACAACCATCACATTAACATTTTGAGATTGGGCGGGAAACAAGACACATTGAACCTTCTTGCCAGGCTGGGCGAGACGTTCTCGTCGCCGAGTTGAATTGCAGAGTCGACTGTGAACGGGGACTTGTTTTCAGCACTGCCCTCAGAATCTTCACGGTTATGTTCCGATCGAGGAGACGATTGAATCTGCTGAGAAAGATCCAAAGGAGAGAGAGACTTCCATTTCGTTTTTCGAACGATGTCACGATCGTTTTCGGAGATTGTGCGGGAGACGGCAAACGTTGCACATTCTTGCCAGGCTGCATTCGGACGTTCTCGTCGCTGAATAGAACTGGAGAGTAGTTGGACGTGGCTCGGAGATACAACACCTGACAGCCGCAGGAGAGCGTCTCGAGTGAAATGGAGGATGTCTTTCTCATGGGCGCCAGTCAGACGCTGACGAGATACATCGAGTGGGGGCTTCATCCGGCGATCAAGGAAACTCTCATGACATCCATGGAATACACCTTCAGCTACGGATACAAAAAAACAACAAAAAAATCAATGATTATTTGACGAATGCGAGACGAACATCGAAGCGTCTTATCCTTAAGTGTACTATTTATTTGACTCCAAAATGACTCGAAGAAAAAGACATAGATTGCTCACCGGTAAAGATTATAGAATTACAAACAAGACGAACTTTTTTTTTCCAGTTCCCGGAGTTATCGTCATTGATCCCTCAGGAATCTCAGTAACAGCAGCACTTGCTAGGCGGTGAAGTTCAGCGCCTTTACCGCCGCTTTTATTTGACTCGAGATGAGATCCTTGAAGAGATCCCTCTAACGTTCCTCCCTAGTGGTCGTCACGATGCAGTCGACCAATCCTCGGCAGGACAAAAACTTGTCGAATCCCTTGTGACCGTGCTAATTTTTATCTGAATTGTAAAATTGAAAATGTACAAAGGGTTCGTCCCGTAAAATAAATAAATAAATAAATAAATAAATAAATAAATAATCGACTTACAATTTTTCGAAACCGCGTCGCTCTCCTCTTCCACACTCTTCTTTTCTTGTGTTTCGTTCTTTACGGCAATGCTAACCATAGCGAAATTTTTATTTATTTTTTTCTTGAGTGAACGATTTTGGGTGCCAAGCTTTGCCATGTGACAAATCGTAGGGAAGCCGTGCCGCAAAACGGAGTTTGGAGCCGTGCACAGAAATTAGGGATATCCCTCCTATCGCCACCTATGGACGGCATGCGTCCCTTCGTACCTATGGGAAACTAATCTTGCTGCAGCCCCGGCATTGAAGCGTTAGTATAACGTTAGCGAAAGATGTGATGGGGATCTAGGCCCAGCAGGGCCTAGATCCCCGTCACATTTTCGCTAATGATACGCTTATGCTACGATAACGTTACGCTAACGGTAACCTTACGCCAACTCGAGTGTGAATCCAATGTCTCTGATAGACTAAAGAAAATACATTTCGGAATTGCTTGCGAAGCGCAGGCGAGTAAAATGTATTTTCTTTAGTCTGTCACTGACATTAGATTTTTTGTAGTAGAAGTAGATTTTTTGTAGGTTTGACCGTTTGACAAATACGGCCCATTGTTTAACCGGTGCATTCCGTTTCCAATAAATAAACTCTTGTCATTTGTAAACGGTCAAAACTATTAAAAAAATCTACCTAGTGAATTCGTAAAGCAACATTTGAGGAACAAAATGAGCTGTCGTACATTATTATTTGTTGAAAAATAAGGATTCTTCTTCGAAAAAACTCAAGGAAAATGTATTATCATGGAAATGTGCATTTATCAGTTTATGTATTTGCAAAAACATCATTATCAATAGTTTCCTTGATTGAGGATCCATGCAGCAATACAAATCGCCTTCCGCTACCGTTACTAGGGTAAACCAGCCAGTGAATGGACGGGTCCAGTGAATGGACACTTTCCATAAGAGCACGTGTAGAAAAAACATTCATTCAGTGGGTTTTGTCGTCTGCGTAAACTGTCCATTCACTGTTCGGTTTACCCTACATGCACAACATTTTCGATAACCAGTTGTGAAAATTTAGCACTCATTTGACTAGTGTTCCGTGCAAGTAGCTACCTTAAATGTAGTAGGGATATTGTGATGTACCTATTTTCAGAAAAACCTCTTCCCGGAGACGCAATTTTCACTTGGCTCGTACGCCGCTGATTGGCCGAGTGAGCCTGCCGCAAAAGTGTAGAAGTTTAGGCGATCGAGAAGCGATGAATGTGTACACAGTTGGTATTAGAAAAATATCTTTATTGATATAAAAGTTGTGATGTTATTATTTTCCCCCGTGGGGAGGGAAAAAATCACTTGTAAATTTCAACTAAAAATGATACTAAAATCGTGCAACGGGTGGGGAGGGGGAGGGTCAAGCAAAATAATGGTACTCGTCGGGGACAATAATAACAGTCGTTTAATAATGTGGAAGGATAACAAAAGTCGAAGATAACAGTCGCTTCAACGCCGGTACGGGTACGTTGAAGAAATAAAAACCAAAAATGAAAATAATACTGGGGAGAGATTACCAATAATATGGGACTAGCGATAATAATGACTTAGAGGGCGAAGAAATAATAACAAGGTCGCGGGAAAGTTAAATAATAATAATAATAAATCGGGGGTTAAATAATACTAAAAAGAACGGTAAGGGACAAACTGAATATAATCGCAAAAGGGGGGGCCGGATCACAAATACTTAATTCTGAACAATAATCTCGGGGAAAAACGAAAATGCAATTGGTTCAAATTATTCAAGAAAGACTACTAAAGGGGGACGCAAGAGGGGAAAATATTCGGAATAAATTTGGCGGAGTTATGGGAATTTTAAGGGGGCTTAACGGGAGAGCTGGTCAGACAAATGTTGCACAAAATCCAATTAATACACTAAATATGACTCGAATGGGCGCCAGCTACTTTCACGGTGTAGCACCGTAACAGATCGTGCAAACGGCACGGATCTCTTCTCAAAAAACTTTACTCAAAACAAAAAACTCAAAACTTGAAAGAATATCTCTGTCGCAATGGACAGTCCAGGTAGCTCGGGAGAGGGGAGAGGGCTCAGGGGGAGGGTACACGAATCGACGGCTTCTTACAATATTACCTCGGTCTGGATCATTAACACAAAAAAAAATTCTCAAAGTCTTAAGGGGATTGATGGGCAAAAAAAACTCTATCTAACTAAACTATCACGTATAGCGAATTTTACGCCGCTCACCACGCGCGCGATAACTTTCTGCTCGTGTGCAAAAATGCCGACCACGTGTCGACCACGAGGCAAAAATCTTTCAATAATAATTTCTACAAAAATAACGGGTATTCGGGGAAGGAAAACGGGTCGAACGGGTTGGGAAAAATGTGGGCAAAAACTTACGAAAAAGATCGGGGCTCACTCACTCAGATCCCACACACGTGGATCTCGGTTACAAAATTTCCTCAAATCAGCGGACAGCCTCAGTCGTTATAAATTCCGTATATCGGTCCAAAATCGTATCCCTGGGCTATCGCTGATTTGTCGTAGGGGCGGGTTCACTCTCCGTAGTCTAATCGATTTACAATGGTTAGCCGAGTCGTCTTAAGGTAACTTTCTCACACTCGCTATACAATATTTCTCTATAACTTAAAATTAATGACTCCCGGTCTTACACACACGTCCACACGTCACGCGCTCGGCTCGGAGAGTGAGGGACATGGCGGGGTCTTCTTCGTCGGCGTTGAGGCTAATGGTGGTGGGGGACGAGAGCACCTGTGCGTCAGCGTCGGTCGGTAATCGGAGTCATGGACGGGCGTTTTTCTTCCAGTCTACGGGAGGTGGCGACAGAGGCCCCGCTAGATCGTCGATCGATGTCGTGCGTCGGCGATCCCAGCGGGCGGCAGGCGGGCGGGCAGCGGCGGCTTTTCGGCGGGCTTTTCGAGGCTTTTTCGGGCGGTCTTGTTGGTGGCTTTTTCCCCTCGTCCACGATCCTCCTACCTTCCTCGGCGTCAGCACGTTGGCTCTCGTTCCTTTGCTGTTCCTTGCTGATCGTGGGCCGTCGAAGGGGGGGGGGGGGGTGTCGATATTGTCCTCGAGTCGCGCACATTCACACAGGGGGTAACGGGAGGGAAAAAACGGGAATTTAAACGCTATCTTACACAAAATATATACTAGAAAAAATACGTAAAAATATCCGGGTCTAACGTTGGGTGAGCGGCGGACTCGAGCCGATTTTGGGGAAAGGCTTGTGACGTACCACGTCACAAAGTATAAAACTATATTCGCATTAGGATGGTTTAGACCACCTAAGACCCATAAAGCGTCGCTACAGCTCTGGCGGGAAGATCCCGCTGAGGAACCAGAATTTCTTCTTCCAATTTAGTTGAACCCTCTTCTTCTTCTTCTTCTTTTAACTATTTGAGTGAACCCGTAGCACCGCATTAGGGGCGATCCACTCTGGCCACAGGGAAACCGTACCGGCCAAAGATACTATGGAGACACGAAACCTCGGCGTGGTAAGCGCCTCTTCTGTTCTAGGGAGACGGGATGCTTCCCGTAGCAGGCCGAAACAGTTCTTCTTCTTCTTCTTCTCAATTTTACTGGGCCACCTAGCGTACGAATAGGAGGCGCCCAGTATGGCCACCAGAATAAACGTGTCGGCCAACGCGAAAGGCCGAAACAGTTGTTTCATCACTTGTGAAGGATAGACGATATAGACTGTTTTTTCAGAGTGGCGAACTCTGGTAAGCACTTATGAAGGTCGGTAAAATAGAAATCATCAAAGCAAATATAAGATTCCTGGAGTTACGCCAAGTATAATGAAAATGTGTGAAGAGTTAAGATTATTATTATGTATATTAATTCATCTTATCATTTTTAAATTTTAATTTTATTTTGACGATTATTAGACCTATCAGACACGTTTGTGATTTCTTTATTTATGTTTCTTATATCAGATTTATCCGGTCTCCGCAGAGCTTCACCTTCGTTCGATTATATACAATGGGAGTTCGCGTGTTTACGTTTTTTTCTTATCTCACCAATATTTACTCGGAGGGCTCGAATGGAAGCCGGCAAGACCTGTGCCTCTAATCGTTCACCGCGCCATTATCAAATAGGATATGAACCTATTTATGATTGCCTTTATCGGGAAATTTTAATAAAACGTTTAAGTTTGATTATTATTATCTTTCTTATTTTCCATGTTGAGGAAGTTAGCCGTCTTCCAGGCCTCCCGCACATTATGTATTAAAATTGATGCCCTTATAGAGCCTATATTAAATTCTTGACGCCTCTAACACGACCTTATACGATGTAGAGTACAGTGACTGATGAAGTCTTCGCAAAATATTAATTCACATTAATTACTAATAAATCAACTAATTACCCTGATAGACAAACGGCACGAAACGCAGCACATGACACAATAATTACGGCATGTGCAGTACGTGCCGTAATTATTATGTCATGTGCTGCGTTTCGTGCTGCTTTGTCTATCAGGGTAATTTTCACACATTTTATATTTTGTTTTATTTGTATATTTTATTTTATTTGTATATTTTAATTAGATTAACCTTATTACGATTGCCTTTATCAGGACTTTTAAATATTACGTTTAAGCTTGATCATTGTTATTTTCAATTCTCCCACACTGAAGTTAAATTAAATAAAAACAAAACTAATGGAGTCCTCCGAGGATCGACGCGGGAACACGTCCGCCTCGCGCGGCATCCCGACGTCGACCCAAGTGTGCGATCGAAGCGCGCTCCACATACGCAGACGAAGCGCCTAGTTGAACCCTCAGTATGCCTCAGGACGAGAGGAACTAGAATTTGTTTTCGTCCTTGGCTTCTCTGCGTCGCCACGCCACTTTCGTGACGCGAAGCCGCCACAAAAGCAACCTTACAGCGCCATCTAGAGTGTACAAAATTGACATATATGGTGGTTTTCCTACTCAGCTAATTTTTGGCGCAAATGTGTTTTGTCTGTAGCTGATTTGGCGCAAAAATGATACCCTACACGACTCGATGGAAAGCCTCACATATTGGTGGGAATCAATATATGGGGCTTTCCATCCAGCCGTGGAAATTATTACGATATAATAGTGGATTGATTCGATTGGTCCATTATGTCAGATATTGCTAGATCTGACGGAAGTGACCAATCAAATCAATCCATCATTTTAATGTAACATCATTTTCACCGCCGGATGGAAAGCGCGAATAATGGGAATTGGCGCCAAAACGTTTCTACGCCGTTTCTACGACCCGCTGACCTGTGGTTGCCAATGTTTGCCATAGCCGACTCGAGCACGCTCACGTCTTAACGATCCTGTCGGTCCAACTGATAACCGACATATTGTGTTTGAACATTACAAATCGTCAAGTTCGTCGTTGTCGAAATTATTTTGTTACGCAGCAACAATTACGATTCACCCTCAGGATGATCGAACTCTCCGAGGGGGCTATGGACGTAAGACATTATATTTTTTTTCGGTTCTTTAAACCGGCCCCGTAACGCCGGGACAGAGCTTGGCGTCTCACAGAGACACAAAAGAAACTTATCGTACGTTGATTTTTTTTTTTACAGGCCATCATGGCCGGAGACACGGTCGAGAATCCTGTTTTTCAGATACTGGTAAACAAATTGTTCGAACACGAATCCCTACATGCGTTCTTTGGCGTTCCTCCAGATTCATTGAATTCTTGTTTTTTTTTCGTAAATTCTTGTAGGGACACAAAAAGCTCGCAAGTTCGACGAGCGGTGAACGCTACAGACTCTTGCTCTCCGATGGACTGAGAATCAATTCCTTCACTATGCTAGCCACACAGCTGAACCATCTGATCAATACGGATCTCACGGAATTTACGGTTTGTCAGATCAATCGATACGCCATGAGCAACGTCAACAATGCTGGAAAGCCAAAGTGAGTACAGAGTACTTGATACTTCAAGTACTTGTGATACGTTGTTCTTTGTACTTGAAGTATATTTCGGTACTTTTTCCAGCTCTAAAAGAGACAGTATTTATCAAAGGGCACATGACTCCGAAGATATCCGCACAAGACTCAATTTTATCAAGTTATAATAGTTGTCCGTCGGATTGCGCAAACTTTGCTCCAGAAAGTTCACTCCAAGAATAAAATTCTACAAGCAAGCAATTTTTTTTCTTTCCTAAAACAGCACATTAACGAACTTGCACGTGATGAAATTTGATCTCGTGTAGATATCTTCAGGGTCTTGGATAAGGGAACGCATTGCAGCATTGTTTTGTTTCGTGTAGACGGGTCATGGTAATACTGAGCCTGGAGGTCAAGGTGCCAGGATCGGAAGTGGGAAGAAAGATTGGAGATCCCACACAGCCGGAGACGACGAGCGAGGCTGAACCGGCTCAAGCTGCTCCTCAGAGCAGACCCATACCTTCCAGGCCTAGTCAGTCCAGTGATAAATTGTTCTAACAGCCTGAGTCTATAAAACGAACGATACTGACGCAGTCACAGAATCCGTCTTGTTGACTCGGTTGATAACGAAAACTCGATTTTCATAGACATCAGCGATTTATGACGATTTAGTAAACAACAGATATTTGGGTCTTCATCTAACACTAAGCAGACGCGACTAGTTTGATATTCCTAGAATGAGTGCTGCAGACTTAAAAAGAACAAAAACAAGTAGATTACAGTTTTTATTATCGACTGAGTCCGGACGGACGAGCAGCGAGGCTTTCGCACCGTCTTGATAGGCAGACATTGTTTAAAAAAACAGACTTCGTTTCACTTCCGACAGGTAACAACGTCGTTCAAAAGAAGCATCTAAACGACTCGATATCCGCGGGATTGGAGATCACGACTACTCCGATCGCTGCTCTCAGTCCGTACCAAAATAAGTAAGATGTGATAAGACTTAATTGAAAAATAGCCGGGATTAGTTTAACGGTATGTCCTGACGGGGTTTCGACTTTTGCAGATGGGTAATCAAGGCCAGGGTCAGCAATAAATCGGGTGTGAGAACTTGGAGCAACTCGCGGGGTGAGGGCAAGTTATTCTCCATGGATCTCGTCGACGAGAGCGGCGAAATAAGATGCACGGCATTCAAGGATCAATGCGACACGTTTTTCGATATGATTGAGGTACGATCTTGGGTTTCCGCTCGTCGTACATAAAACTTCCTTGCCAAACAAACGTTTGCTTCTCGCAGATCGGTAAAGTCTATTACATCTCCCGCGGCACGCTGAAACCAGCGAACAAGCAATTCACGACATTGAAGAACGAGTACGAAATGACGATGAACAGCGACACGCAAATAGTCCTTTGTCACGACGACGTTGACGACATTCCAGCCATCTCATATGACTTCGTGCCCCTGAGCGAAGTCGAGACCAGAGAAAAGAACACTCTGATGGGTACGGACTGTTTTTATTCTCGATCTTCGCGGTCGAGTCCATAAATCGACGAATTCACAGGAACGTGTTGCTTTCAGATGTGATGGGTATCGTTAGGTCTTACGAGGACGTACAGAGCCTCACTGCGAGAGCTACGGGACGGGAACTTCGCAAGAGGGACATACAGATAGTGGATATGAGCAATGTTCAGGTGAATATTAAATCGCGCCGGTTAGTCGTACGAGAAGTCGTCAAATTGTTTTTTCAATAAGTTTTTTCAAAGAATCTTTATTTGTCAATCGATTTTAATGTACTATGGCTCATTTTATTTCCCCAACTTTGCTCTACCAACATTGCGAATTCACCAAGTAGATTTTTTAAAATAATTATGACCATTTAAAAATGACAACATTTGTTTATTGGCAAAAAAAATTCGCCGGTTAAACAATTGGCCGTATTTATCAAACGATCAAACCTACAAAAAAGCTGCTTTGTGAATTCGTAGAGCAAAGTTGAAGACACATTAGTACTTTAAAATCGTTTGGAAAATACGGATTTAATTTAGCAAAAAACCCAACAAAAAGTACTATCATGGAAATTTGCGTTTACGAGCTGTTGTCTTTGCAAGACCATGGTGATATATATTTCTCTTGGTTGAGGACACATGCAATAATACAAATTAACCTCCTTTACTGTCAATAGATACATAAAATTTTGTATAACCAATTGTAAAAATTCAGATTTTACTAGTTTGTCACGCAGTAGCTATCTTAAGGTAATGTGGTTTAGTCCTCCAGCCGCCTGTCCCATGCCCAGTTGGTAACAAAAACTGTACCGAATGCCGCTTTGAAAACGCAGACCGCCGAGGAAAAAAAATGGTCTTTCCCTGCGTCTGCCGATTTTCCAGGGAAACACAATTTTCTTTTCGGAGATGCTAGTCGTGAAAGAAGTTGATTACAGTTTTTAATAACGACTGGCTACGGCAAGGGTGGAATGGGAAGAGATTTCACATGCTGTTAACTGTATAATGATTATTCTCGTCGATCTTAGGTCACCCTGACAATATGGGGCACGGAAGCCGACGAATTCAATGCTCAAGACAACGCAGTCATTGCAATAAAGGGTGCGCGTATCGGCGAATTCAACAACGGAAAAAATTTGTCGACGCTTAGCTCGTCGCTGATCCAACTCGATCCCGATATACCCGAGGCTCATAGGTATTAACACTTTCATGTTTGTTTAACAAAAAATAAATAAATAAAAAATATAGAAGCCGGCACTATTCGGTGAACAACGGATGACGTGACTTTTCGTAGATTGCGCGGCTGGTGGAATGCAACCGGTAAGGATCAAGATTGCAAGATACTGTCGAAGAGTGGTGGCTCTGGTGGGATGAATGCTCCGATAACGACCATCGCCGAGGCCATGAAGAAGAACCTGGAACTCGTTGAAGGTGTTGAAGTTTACATCGTAAAGGGCTACATCGGCCTCATTCGCAAGGAGAACTCGATGTACAAATCTTGCCCGATGGAGGGGTGCAACAAAAAGCTCGTCGACCAGTCCAACGAGATGTACAGATGCGAGAAATGTGACAGAGAATTTTCAAACTTCAAGTATCGTTTACTTCTGAACGTAAGTATCGAAGCGACGAGAAATACTGCGAGGATTAGTTCTTTACCGATGCACGTTCGTTGTTTCCCAGATAAGTATATCCGACTGGACTGGCAATCAGTGGGCAACCGCGTTCAATGATGAGGCTGAAAAATTGTTCGGGCTGAGCGGCCAGGAGATCGGTGAACTCAAGGCGAACGATCCCGATAAGTATGACAATATCTTCGCCAAAGCTGCGTTCACTGCCCATTTCTTCAAGCTCAGAGCGAAGAAGGAGACATTCAATGTAGGTTCGATTGATCCGATGATTCTAATGTAATTGCATTTCTGTATACAGCGCGTTACAAAACATTTTTTTTATGACTTTCACAGGATGAAACGAGAGTGAAGACGGTCATCGCCGCTGTGGGCCCCGTCAATCGTAAAATGTATCATGACCACATGCTGCAGGACCTCAAGAGGATCAGTAATGTCGGGCAATAGGCCGACATCGTTCGATAACCGTTTATTAATTAACCTCATGTTTGAGGAGGTAAGATTAAGATTAATTTTTCGAGAAGTAGTTTCGTTTGATCGTGCAAGTTACTCGTTGGACTGGCGCCAGCGATGTTGATCCAACTTTGTATTGCTTTTATATACAATAAAAGAATGATTCAACGCATTATTTGATCTAAAAATTGGTTAATCGGTGGGATCTTACAATCGAAAACTCAAAGTATAAATCGTTTATTCACTATAGTTATTTCTAAGACGCTGCCATTCATGTAATTTTTCCTAACAAAATCACGAAAATCTCGTTTTCGTTATTTGGGCAGTGTCCGCAGAAAGGCACTTTCTCGCACGCAATGCGAAAAAGTGCCTTTCGGCGCTCACTTCCCACGAATGAAAAGCGGACTTTTAATGGCATCCGTCAGGAAAAAATAATACACGACTCGTAAAGCCAGCAGCGTTGTTTCGATTATTGGATTATTAGATTATTTCGCAGGATGAAATGAGAGTGACGCCGGTCATCGCCGTCCTGGACCCTATCAATGGTAAAATGTATCACGATTACATGCTGCAGGAACTCAAGAGGATCAGTAATGTAGGGTGATAGGTCTTCGTCGTTCGATAACCGTTTAATAATTAAACCCATGTTTGAAGAGGTAATTAAGATATTAATTACCTCTAATTAATTTCAAGAAGTTGTTCCGTTCGATCGTGCAAGTTGCTCGTTGGCTTGGCGCCGGCGAAGTCGTGCCAAGTTTGTATTGCATTTATACAATAAAATAATTATCCAACGGATTATTCGGTCTAAAAAAAATCGGTTAATCGGTGGGACCTTGGAATCGAAAAATCAAAGTATAAAATAAATCATTTATTCACTAAAAATAATACACTACTCCTTAAAGCCAGCAGCGTTATTTTGATTATTGGAAGATTAAATAATACAAGAATAGATTTGCTACATACAGGCTTATATATAAACTCTTCAACGTAATTCAGCGTAACGGAACTGTTACAAAATCATCTCGTATCAATATTTTTTTTTTCTTATTTTTCCATTGTTCGATTACCAATTATAATACGTGACACAACCATGCTACGTTTGTACACATAGATTGTCCTTTCATGCTGCACACTTATGTTTCAGTAATATGAAACACAATTACATAGTGTTAATAGAGACTAGTAAACACCGCAATATAATATAATCGTAATCGCACAACATCGATAAAATACATTCCACGTGCTATAAAATAGTTGATTTCTGGCAACGAATTGTAATTCTTTGAATTCAGTAGTGCTCTGTAGGAACGATGTTAGGCTACATAGTTATATATATATATATATATATATATCTTCTTTCTTTTCGTTTTTTCTTTTTGTTCAAACTAAATAAAAGGCCATTTTTTGTTCATCTTTCCGGGAATAAATCTGATAATCGCGGCGTCGATAGCGTCGCTCTTGTCATCAAGATGATTTCTTTTTCTTTTTTTTCTATTCGGTACACCTTGGACCCTAAGAAAGTACTAAGAGCTCCCCGAATCAATATTTTTTCGGCCCGTTTTATATGTTTCTCTATGATATTTATCAAGCGTTTTAGCGTCGGAATTTCATCCTTCAAAAATAAGCAAAGGCGGGCTGACGCTTGTTTTCATACAAAAATCGATCGTCGATCGATCGTGCGTACTATCTACAGAACAATGCTTGCGCTGTAACAAGCGGTCGCCGCCGAAGATACTTATTACAGTGGAACGAAAAAAAAGCGCGATCCGTCATTCCGTCCGCGGGAATAATGAGAACACTGCCAATATTTATACAGTCAAATTATTGTTATGAAAAAAAGATCGTAGCACAGTACAGAATCAGGTCAAGTGATCGGAGTAAAGTAAGAATTAATTGAATCACAAGTCTCCATCGTCGGTGCGCTCTCGATACATTTTATACCAAGCCGGTTTCTCGCAATATATTGAATTATCATAGTAGTACAATAGCATTTTTTTTCATCTGTTATCACACTCTGGTACCCAGGAAGCTCTCGTGCCCAATTTATCGTAGGAACAAAACTTTTAATTTTTTTGTTATTATTTTTAAATATATGTATAGCTTCTTTCGTATTGTATTCTTTATCTCGCATTCGTGTTTTTGTGGTGTATATTTACAGTATAACATGGTGCAGCACAGCATGAAAGAACCTTGACTCACGAACTATGCTACTCTCATGTGATATAATATTGGTCAAGATAAGATCTAGTTTGATTGGTGACAATCACTTTTTTTTATGTTGAAATTGAAATATTTGGACTTTCCTCGGTTGAATGCAAAATTACGCGAAACGCGATGCCCAAACGTGGGAGCATAATCGTTTCGACGGTTTCAATAGAAATTGTTTAAAAAATCGACACCAGTGAAAAAACGGATGTGTTGTTCATTGTCATAAAAAGTCTCCATTAACTGCCTCTATCTCTGTTATTCAATCATCGACATCTCTTCAATTAGGATTATTTTTGGTTTCGTGTGTGTATATATATATATATTTTTTTTTTGTATATACAGGGTGACAATTATAAAGTGGCCACCCGTATCAACTACGGGTGGCCACCTTATAATTGTCACGCTGTATATATATATCGGAAGAAATTAAAAAAAATAAAATAACAGAATAATGGGGAAATGTCACGTACGAGTAAGGGGCAATTCCATCGTAAAAGTTTCGGTACATATAGGTACATCGTGTCTAAAATTTCTCGAGTGAGGATAAGATAATACCATTTCGATATTTATCCGTTAACGTGCAATTTGAATACCTTGAATTATGTCTCATTCAGTTTTGATATACATAGAAAAATTAGATATATATATGTTTATATATATATATATATATATATATATATATATATATATTCAATATGGTAGATAAATAGTTCGGATATGATACATCAAAAGTGAGCCAAGCACCCGGGAAGATTTCAGATAGAATAGGATAAAGTATGATACAACGAAGCTAGATGTGATCCTCCTCCTTGTGAATTTGGGGCGGGGTCGCGGGAGTTGGATCGTCGTGAAACATAGGATTCTTCACCTCCATCTCGCCAGTCTTGAAATAACAAATGAATACGTTCGAGAGATTTGGTTAAATATCATCTTTACACTATTAAGGCACTAGATAAGGATTTGGTCCAAAGAAGCGATCAAATTTCAAGATTTTGTTTGAAGTGGGTATTCGAAGGACAAGGTCGGGTTTTTACACACCGTTAGTACAAAGTGTTATGAAGTTTGAGTTCTTTAAATTGAAAAATATCAATTAACAACGGACTTATTAATAATTAACAATTAACAAATAACAATTAATCCGATTGAGTTGAAATTTGGATAGACCCTTCATTGTAAAATTTTTTACCTAATGACCGGATGATTTAAGATCAATGAAGTTCGTTTGTTATTAATAAATAACTGAACATTTTTTGTAATCATCCGGTCATTAGATAGATAAAGTTATAATCAAGAATCTGTCCAAATTTCAACCCAATCGGATGAATAGATTTCGACATATAATGTCCGTTGTTAATTATTATCTGTTGTTAATTGATATTTTTCAATTAAAAAAACCAAACTTCACGAAACCTTGTTACTAACTGTGTGTCGAAATCCGACATTGTCCTTCTAATACCCGTATTAAACAAATGTTGAAAATCGACCTGTTTTTTCGACCAAATCCTTACGCTAATACCTTAAGGTAAGTACTGTGTGGCACACGAGTCAAATACATGCTAAATTGTAACAATTATTTGTACAAAATTGTACGTATTTATTAACAGTAAAGGAGGTTGATTTGTATTATTGCATGGGTCCTCAATCAAGAGAAATATCATTCACAATGGTTTTGCAAGAACAACAGCTGGTAAACGCAAATTTGCATGATAGTACGTTTTTGTTGGGTTAAAAAAAAGTTAAACCCGAATTTTTCAAACGATTTTAAAGTACTAATGTGTCTTAAACATTGCTCTACGAATTCACCAAGTGTTTTGTAGGTTTGGTCGTTTGACAAATATGGCCCATTGTTTAACCGGTGAATTTTTTGTACTATAAACAGACTGCTGTCATTTTTAAGCGGCCAAAAGTATTAAAAAAATCTACTCGGAGAATTCGTAGAGCAACGTTTTAGGAACAAAATGAGCCGTGGTATATTAAAATTCGTTGACAAATAAGAAAGAATTCTTATCAGCTTCAAAGAGTTTTTTCAAAGAAGAATCTTTGAGAAAACTCAATGAAAATGTACCGTCATGGAAATTTGCATTCATCAGTTTATGTATTTGTCAAAAACATCGTTATCAATAGTTTTCTAGATTGACGACCCATGCAGTAATACAATTCGACTTCCGTTATTGTGAACAAATGCACAACATTTTGGATAAACAATTGTGAAAATTTGGCACGCGTTTGACTGGTGTTCCGTACAGTAGCTACCTTAAACCAAAACATTATAAACACTCAACTCACCGAAGCAAGACCCGGACATTCGTACACGGTGTAATCTCCTTCCTCGTTCTCCTCGTCGCTCTCCGCTTCGGACACGGAGCCCGGATCCCGCGATGCTGCTATGCGACTGTGATAATTTCAAATAGCGAACAAACGGCATTTACGATTAGATATAAGAAACAAAGAAACTTAAAAAAACACATAAATTTAAGAACCATTAACAATGAAGAAAAACCGACCTCTCCATAGCAATTATTTGTTGCTTCTGGTGCTGGAAATGATACATCTGGGCCGAATGGGCGAGTCTCTGATCGCCGGACGGTGAGACGTCTTTGTTCGGTCCGGTAACGCCGTAAGCCGGGTATTCGATGTCCGCAGCTGCTTTAGCGCCTCGCTGAAGTCTGCGGATTAAGAGTCATTAAGTCAACGAATCGTCCATTAATTCTTCCATGGGTTATTATCGAAGAAGAAAGAGTAAAAAAAAAATAATAGAAAAATTTAATAAATATATTACCTGCACCACGTTAAGGCGATTAATACCAGAGCGAACATACACGCGGCACTGCAGCCAGCCACTATAGCTGTACAAAGAAAGAAAAAAAACGATTTCAATATCACAAGTTATTTTCCAAATGCGTTACGCATGCATTTATATCAGAGCTGGGAAGGATTGGAAGTACCGCGTACTTGTTTGGTATTTCAAGTACGTATTTAAAGTACTCAAGTACGTTTTACTACTTCCAATACTTTTTACGATTTTAAGTACCAAGTACAAGTACTTTTTGAGAACACCCCTAGCAACTTAAGTAACCCTCTAACGGAATGAGCCACCGACCAAAACACTGAGAAAACCACAGTAGTTTATTGGAATTTAGATACTCAATGAGTCGTGTGACATCCTGTCTCTGTTAATAATAAGTTAATAATAATTTTAACGAGAATTTTTTTTTTATGTATTTAAACAAAATTCCATTTTTTAAAAACTAAAAGTTTCGTTTGCGTCTTTTTTATAACAAAAAATATCTTGAAAAAAATGTTTATTACATTTTTGGTCTATATGCTAAATATCTCTGCCATTTTCTCCGAACAACTTCCAGCAGTCACAATATAACAGAAAAATTCAGAATATTTTCCGAAATATTCTGGATACCTCTTATTTTTTCTGATAAAGTACGTTAAGATAGTACTAGAGGATGGCATCAGCTCACGTGCAAGACTGTCCGCAAGTACTACCTTAAGAGAAAATACACTGGGAAAAATAGATTGTAAGATTCGTAATATCTAAGATAGTGCAAATATTTATTGCAATGGTTACTATGTGGATATAACTGTGTACAACGAGCAATCGTATAATTGCACTCTGATATTGTTCCCGGCGCTATTCAGTTATTGTAGAGATGAGTTACTAATGCTTATTATATAGAGAATAGTCACTACAATCGCAGATATTCTCGAATACAAACATCGCATTGTAAACTACTTTCAGGACAATATTACTAACTGAATACTAATAACTACATGCACAGATATTAGCCGAAACAATCCACGTAGTGACTAATAGTAGCTATTATGTAGAACCTGTAGATGGCAATGGCAATGATCTGAAGTGTTATAGATATTAATTTCGACATAAAGCATTGTTTCATTATTAATATTCAGATAGTATTTCTTATCACAGTCGCAATTGCAATATAAAAATGTATTAAGCGGGATTACCGAACTTGAGCATGTATCACACATACATTCCCAACCAAAAGTTTAATTTGATACAAATTTCACTACTTCGTGATATACCAAAAGTCTGAAAAAAATCAGCCGTATTAATAATGATGTCCAGACTTTTGATTTTACATAATAATAATGCCAAAAAGTTATTAACAAATGATACAAACATTTATTGTTAAATGAAAAATCAAACAAACACAATTATTGTCTCATCTTAAATGAATTCCTGGATTTTTTAAAATTCATATTAATTTTTTCAGAATTTTCTTACATTTCAAATTTTTTTCGTTCGAAAATTTGAAAAATCGATGTCGGCACACGAATTTCTGATATGTTTTCGTATCACGATTCTACAGATCACAAAAAATGTCGAGGCGATTGCGCCAACAGTTCCATAGTTATAGCCTTACAAACATTTCAAAAACGGAATATTCAAAAATGTAAGAAAATTCCGAAAAAATGCATGCGGCTTCTAAAAAATCAATTAATTCATTTGAACAGAGAAAAAAAAGGATTATTAATTATTAGTTGAACCATTTTTTTAAGCAATTTCTTAATAACTTTTTGATATTATTATTATGCTAAATTAATGTTGTTGACACCTTTAATACAGTTGATTTTTATCAGATTTTTATACCATTGGAAGTGTTCAAATTCTCACTGAATCTCACTTTGGGAATGTACGTGTGAAGTATCCTTAATCGCAAGACAATAAGGGGTCTTCGGCTAAGTAACCATATTGAACCGACTAGTATAATGTATTGTCGCCGTTAGTATCCAGATACTGAAAAATCTGTAGTGAGTTCGGGGGGAATCGGGAGTTCGTCCAGTGTTTGTCAGTCGCTGCTGTGGCGCACAACGGCACGGACTCGCGTAGCGCACAACGGTTCATGTTTTATTGTTTCTGTGTGTAACGTGGACGCGGAGAAATTCGAGGGATGATTTACCGAAGCTTATTACTCAGCAATTAGATATAAAGCATCCAGGAAAGAAATTTTCTACGTCGGTTTGGGTGAAAGTGTATAACACCCTTTATAAGCGGCATTATACACTTTTTATCGGTGTGCAAGACGAACTGCCCACGTTTGGCAAGGTTGAGGATATATTGATAGCGAAGGGAACGGAGGAGATATTTTTTCGATGCACAAAATATCACACTCTTGAATTCGTTGATCATTTGTGTGCTTATAAAGTAATCTTGACTTCTGCGGAGGAAATCATTCAGCAAACTGACCTGATAGAATTCAGCCCTCAAATAATTGTCGAAAATATCAAAGGAAATGTATATATAGTTCCGCAGGGTCACTTTTAACTGATAGTTATTATATTTTTATATCGCTTCATGATGTATAAGCAAATTGCTCAACTGTGTAGATGTATAAACTGTATATTGTTCCAAAATAAATATTCTGATTGAAAGCATTTAACAAAGTGTACTATAATATACCGGACATTTGATAACTACAATAATTATTGCATTGAGAACAAAACCACTATATTCACTAGTACAATAATAGATTATAAGCTTTCTTAGTATCTGTGATATTAGAAGATCACGTATAGCAGATAGAATATGAAGATATTCAATGGTACAATAATAGATTGCAAGCTTTCTTAGTATCTCTGATATTAGAAGATGACGTACAGCCGATAGTATACGAAGATATTCAATCGTTAAATACGAGATTGTTGGGATTGTTGTTATCTGTAGATAGTATTGGATAATATATTATCACTACTATAAATAGATACTTCCCTTTACAATAATTAGTCCTATCCCTATACGAAATATAAAATATGCTACTGGGTATTATCTGTCTGCTATCCAGTACAATATATTTCTTTCAGTGTACGAGTTGTTTCTATGATTTACGCATTCTGTTACGCGTACCAAGAGTAGACATTTTCAGAGAAAATACGATTGATTTTCTGAAAAACTCCGATTTTCTCGGATAATGTGTATTATGAAAATTTCAGACAACTTATGAGTTTTCTCTAAAACTTTCTCATTCTCTTACCCTAATGAATAATAGACTTTTTCAGAGAAAATACGACTTATTATCTGAAAAGTTCTGCTTTTTTCGGATAATGTGGGTTTAGAGAATTTCAGAAAACGTACCAGTTGACTCTAAGATCTGTTCATTCTGATATTCGTACGAACAGTAGACTTTTTCAAAGAAAATTCGATTTATTTGGCTAACTTTAGGTCGTCACGTTTATTTCTTTCGCCGAAATGCGTAATATAGTATTGTATCTTAAATTGATATAATTCATTATGATAATTCGAACCAATTTTTTCCAATATTACCAAACGTTTTTTTCGGTACGTGCTAATCCGTCGTAAAAAAAAAGAATTGTGTGACTGGTGATATATTCCGTCGTTTCCACCGTCGAAACTACCTTTTAATATGCGTATCATCTAGCGGTGGTTTGCGTAGTGGTTTCGACAAAATGCTTTGTAAACTTTTTGCACGAAACCACCATGGTGATGTCGAAGGTGGTTCGTTCGGTGGCCAAGTCTGCTAGGGCATAAAAATAAATTTCAAAATAACCGCAGGACAGAGGTTCGACAGTTATTTTCCGCTAAAATAACCAAGAAAATACTGACGGACCTCTTTCCTGCGGTTATTTTTAAAGTTATTTTTATAATTACCTGTCGTGGATAAGAACCACTCTACAAGTTTATTTGCGGTTACTGCTGGGGTTATTTTTTTTACGTTACTCAAACAAAAAAACAAACGGTCGCTAGCACGTCCAGCGTGAGCTCCCACACATATGAACATTTTGGCGGTTATTTTAGCGGTGTAAAAAGTAATCTGAAATGACGGTAGTTTTTTTTTTGTTTTGTTATTTGTACGGTTGCAGAAACTGCCAGGGACGCTCGCGCATTACGGATATTCAATGAGTCGTGTGACATCCTGTCTGTGTTATATATGATTATCTGTTTAAACTTTTCAAAAAGTATAATTTTAACGAGAATTTTTTTTTTTATGTATTTAAACAAAATTCCATTTTTAAAAAACTAAAAGCTTCGTTTGCGTCTTTTTTATAACAAAAAATACCTTGAAAAAAATGTTTATTACATTTTTTGTCGAAATTCTTTTTATAAAAAAGTAAAAAATACATTTAAAAATAGCATAAAAACGACGAGTTACGAAAATTTCAGTTAGCGATTTGTTTACAATAATTTTTGCGCAAAATTTTGACCGTTTAGGTAGCTATGTCGCTTCGGGCTCATTTCGCATAAGTTCGAAAATTGCAAGTACTTCTTGATGGTATAAAAATCTCAAAAAATGCATGCATATTAAAGGTACTGAAAATATTAATTTTGCATAATTGTTATTCCAAAATGTTATTAACAAATTAATCAAAAAATTAATTGTCTAACAAATTACCGGGCAAAACAACTTTTTTTAAATGAAAATGATTCGTTCATTTTTCTGAATATGTATGAATTTTTTCAGATTTTTCAATTATTTTTGATTTTTGTGTTTTTTCACACATTTTTTCCATATAAAAAAACAATCGAAGCTAATTAATTGAAAAATCTGAAAAAATTCATACGTATTCAGAAAAATGAACGAATCGTTTTCATTAAAAAAAAAAGTTTCGTTGCAGCGTAATTTGTTAAACAATTTTTTGATTAATTTGTTAATAACATTTTGAAATTATTATGATGCAAAATTAATCTTTTCAGTACCTTTAGTATGCATGCATTTTTTGAGATTTTTATACCATCAAGAAGTACTTGCAATTTTCTCTTATTTTCCTCGAACTTATGCGAAATGAGCTCGAAGCGACATAGCTACCTTAAGTTTTATGAAATGTAAACATTTTTTAATGTTACGAAAAAAGGTGTACCTTTGTTTTTAAGGCCTGGATAACGCTTGACACTTATGAACCTAATCGCGAAAAGTACTTGGAAAGAGTACTTGAGAAATACTTTAAGTACAAAAAGTACCTTTAATGCTTTGTACTTTGTACTCGAAGCATCTGTGGACACTTTTCCCAGCTCTGGATTCATACGTTTATTATTTTTTTTCATTTCGCAGGTGACTCACCGATGAAGTAAATATCGTTGTTCATCATGTGACTCGAAGTTACGACGAAAGGATCTCGCTCGACTCGTCTACGGAGTTCCGGCATCGAGAACTTCATCAGCGAGAATTTATCTTCACGCACGATGTTCGGTGCATCGTAATCGTCCAACTTTCGTTCGTCGTCGGACGCTTCGCCGGGATCGTTGATCTTGTCCGACGGCTCGGTGACTTGTTCCCTCTCCGAGGTGGTCGGTTCCTCGTCGACGAGGGACGTCGTGGCTCCGTCGTCCTCGTAGTATCTCGGATCATTCGGCCTTACGGCGAACGCGTCGCGTTCGTTCGTCCTCGGCTGGTCGAACTTGAACGTAAACTCGGGCTCGTGTTCGGACTTCCGGGTGGAAGATTTTTCCTCTTCCGAGCTCGCTCCGTTCTCGTTTGTTTCGATGAACCTTCCTTGGAGCTTCGGAAGACGCTCCGCATCGTCGGCGAGATAATTATCGTTTTCCGGTGGGCCGAACCGTAACGGATAGATCGGCGAGCGGGCGTAAGGAATTTCGTCGTTGAAGAGATGCTTCGTGTATCCGTTCGGCTTGTTGTAATCGTCGAAGATCGGCGGTGCCGAGTCTGCGCCCGCGAAGGGAACATCACTCTGGCCCTCGCTGCGAGAATTATCCTCGAGGTTGTCGTATCGTTGCGGCCACTGCTGAACGACCTCCTCGCGATCTTTCAACTTTCGGTTCTCCACCACGTCTATGAGGCTCGGATTATCGAGCAACGCCTCCAACAGCTTCTTCTCCCTGTGGCGTCTGTAGTCGAGGTAATCGGAGTACTGCCACGGCAGTATGACCGGCATACGCGACCGACGCATCTCACGCTGATCTCGATTCTGCGATCCCAAGAACCTCCCGATTCGCTTGTATACCATTGCTTGTATATCCTCCGGTGGCTCTGGACCTCCATCTGCGCACAATATCGGTGACATTCAGTTACACATATTTTATTCATGCCGTCACGCTGGCGAAACACCTTTGGGGAAAAAAATGCATCTTCAATTTAAGACCTTGAAGATATCTGCATGGACTGAGAAAAAGAATAGTATTTTCTACTATACCAATAGTTCCCAGGGGCAACGTCTATATAGATAGTTTTTGATAGTATATATTCAATTGGATAAATTATAATTATTGTTGCAACCATGATTTTTTGTCACTGTCATAACTATAAAATGTAAACGTTCCCCTGGGAACTATTTTTTATGGTATAAAGTCAGTATTGTTGCTTTTACTATGTTATTTTTTCTCAGTGTGACATCAAATTTTATATTTGGCAAGTCTCCATCAATCCACGGCTTCAGGAAGAAAAAAATATTGTTCATTTATAGTATCTTATTCTCCAGGTGAACTTCACCGAGCAAAGTTTTTGCGATGCTAAATACAGGCCTTTATAGCTTGACGAAATTCGGTCTCGTGCAGATATCTTCAGGGTCATTTCCATTTTAATAATAGAAAAAAAAATCTGTGAATATTTGACGTTTTGTTTTGTATGTATGTATGTGTGTGACAGCGTGCATCGCTTAGAATGACTATAACTCGGAAACGGCTTGGGATAGCGGGTTCAAATTTTGTACACTAGTAGAGTGGTCACGTCTCCTCCTTCGATATAATTTTCATGACGATTGCGACCCGTTTCGGGATTTTACGGGAATTCGGAATTTTTGAAAAAAATCTGTGGTCGCTCTAACTTTCGTAAATTTTGAGCTATCGTCCTAAAAATGCGTATAAATACAATACTATGAACAAAGATCTTTGGTATTGAATTTGGCCAAAATCTACCGAAAGGATCAGATTTTATGGAATTTTGATTTTTTTTTCAACAATTACCAAAAACCGTATAATTTGAGTAAACATGGAAGTATCGAGCTTAAATTTGGCATGGGAATGGACTAACACGGTACAATGTTTCGTATTAAATTTGGTAAAAATTGATCCAATCGTTTAAATTTGCTGGGATTTTTAAAATTTTCATTTTTTCTGAAATGAAACTTTTCAAAATCCCACAATCCCAATTGATCTGAATTTCTGAATCAAACACCGCGCAAAGAGTAAAATGAGTTATAGTATCGTAATCAGCGCTCAGGAATAGAATAAAAATTGCCTTAAAACGACGCAACTGCAAATTTCAGCTTGCGATATCCTATAATAAATTCGGGGGTTAATTTTGACGGTTTTACTTTTATGAAATGTAGACATTTTCTATGTTACGAAAAAGGTGAAAAGTAATTTGCACATGATTTTTCTATACTTTTTGTTGTGAAAATTGTATGTTAATTATAGCTTCCTCTATGAGGAAGCCAAAATGGAACAACGGAATTTATCATAGAGTAAGTTATGTACGAAAAGGTAAAACATGAGGAAGTAATTGTGCAAATTACTTTGCACGGTTTTTCCTCAGTGAAGAATTAACGAACGCGCGTATGTTCGCAGGATGGTGGTGGGTAACATATTGACGGAGTCGGTAAGAGCCGAGGAGCTTCGGTGCTCCGCGGGGCAGGGATTTTTGGAGCGACCATCTGTTGCACCGTGGCACGAAGCGAATCAATCGCTTTATTTCCACTCCACACCGTAAAAACAAGGTCAAGCACCGAAATAATAATGTACGCCCGCGATGTATCCAAGGCTGTCAGGCCCTCGAAACTCGACACCGAACGTGATGATCGATATTACGAAAACGCGTGTACACAGTATTGATTCGGGTGGATAAACGTGCTCCGAAAAATTCTGACAAATTATTTACATGTTTGCGGTAAAGCTACAAACGAGCGAGATGCGGGTCACCGATCGAGCCACCAGCGAAAGGAGGACCGATCGAGGCGTTATCCAAAGGAGGGTCGTCCCATATGGAATAAATTGAAATCAATCCGTATTCGACGTCAGGGGTGTGTGCGAGCCCTTGAAGCGTCGATAGAGCGACCTTGCCGAGGACTCTGATCGGGCGGCGACTCCACAATAAATCGGGATGGACGAGACGCAAAAAAAAAAAAGAAACAAAAAAAATACAGTCGCTCAATACGCGAAAAAGCAGGGAGGTCAACATCGACAACAAAAAAATGATCGACCGGCACACGTTCGATGGATAAAATTAATTGAACTCTTGCAAATTATCGAGTACGAATCTCTGTAACAAATGTAAAAAATGCACCAAGTCGTGATCGCCTTATCGTCGCGCGATACCGGTGCACAGAGAGAGGCGTGAACGCGCTTCGGGGGATGGACGAATAGCTCTGGAACGGAGGTGTATGCGTGTATATATATTTTTTTTAACCAAGTTTCTCGTCAGCACGGACTCACCCTGATAGAGCTCGAGGTTTCCGCCGTTGGTGAAATTAACGATGACGAACAAGAACGACACAAGGAGCCTCAGCGGGAGAGCCCCGGATCTCATCCTCGCGACTGTGCCAGGTGTAGCGGCGGATACAGCTGGTCTGTGTATTCACGCGAGTTTATCGCGCTGACGATGTTGGCCGCTGGTTTCATACGTAAGCGGCGTCATTCATCGGGAGGACAGAGAGAGCTTGCGCGGTCATGGTCCTCCGGCAATCAATACCACACCTACGCGCGGCTTTACCGTCGTAGCGGAAAAACCTCACCCTTCGCCGCCGCCTCGGCAGCGCGCACACCTCTCTCGGGACACTCCGTCCGCTCGACGAGTACACAGAAACGAGCCGAGTTCTGCGACGGCCGGCCGGGGAGGCATTCGCACTCGTACTAGCGACTTCGAGGCCTCGCTTCTCTCCCACGCGGGGAACCCGAAGCCTCTTTCACGATCGACGGGGACAACGAACGCGCGGGACAAGCGAAAATTATCATGAAACTCCAACGAGGCGAAAAGCTCAGCGTTTCTTTGGCGCGATCGGAATGGCCTGAGTCGAACAAAGACGGTGCAGCGAATGTTTATTTTTTATTTTTTATTTTCAACGCTCGTTCGCAGTGGTCTCGAGTGGAGCTCCAGTGGAGCGAGCGCATGTTCGTATTTAGTCCCGCTTTAACGGAACTCTCGCGATAGGCGGTGTCCGGTGATAAGGGAGATAAGACGGTGACGAGCGCCAAAGACCAGTCGGTTCGAAGGAGAGCTCGGTCTTTTTTTTCAATGGCAGCGTCGAGCGGGCTTGGGGAGCTCGAGGATTTCTTTATTTTTTTTATTTTAAACTTCGAAAATTAGTATTTATTTCGTCTCGCACGGATTTTCCGTATGGCATGTTTGATTAAAGAGATATCGAGCGGAATCGCGTGTTCGAGCCGTAAAATATTACAAATTTAGCTTCGTCTTTAATGCAGCATTCGTATTAATGCTACTAATGGTATTCGAATCGATAACTGTAATAGCCGCGCGCAACTTGTTGCATTTGCTGGTATGCAGGACAACGGATTGTCGGTGGAGTTATCGAGAATTAATATTTATCCGCCAAACACCAGTACGTTCGAAGGGGACCTCGGTAGTATTTTTTCAATGGCAGCGTCGGGCGGGATTTGGGAGCTCGACGATTTTATTTATTTTTTTCTTTACATGAATAAATTATAGAATAAATATTTATTTTGCGTCTGGCACGGACTTTCCATATGATATGTTTGATTAAAGGGATTCGTGCGGAATCACGTGGTCGGTCCGCAAAAAAAAAAAAAAAATACAAATTTACCTTCATCGTTAGGGTAGTAATTTTGCGGTACACTTCCGCCAAACGTGAGTTTCAGAGAAAAATTCGAACACTTCTCGATGGGATAAAAATCTGACAAAAATGAAGTGTATGGGAGATGCTGCAAAGATTGTTTTTGTGACATAATAATTCCAATTTATCATTAAGAAATTGAAGATAAAAATGATTATTCAACAAATTACCAAATAGTTTGTTTATTTTTATGAATACGTATGAATTTTTTGTAATCTTTGAAAATCGCGTTTTTTCTATGTTCAAGCTGTGAAGAAACGCAATTTTCAAAGATTACAAAAAATTCTGAAAAATGCATACATATTCAGAAAAATAAACGAATTATTTTATGAAGGAAAATAGTTAATTTGCCGGATAATTTGTTGAATAATCATTTTCATCTTCAATTTGTTAATGGCAATTGGAATTATTATTTCACAAAAACAATCTTTGCAGTACCTCCCATGAACTTGATTTTTTTCGAATTTTTATCCCATCGAGAAGTGTTCGAAATTTTGCGGGACTGTACCGCAAGTACTACCTTAATACAGCATTCGTATAAATGGTATTTATGGTATTCGAATCGATAACGGTAATACCCGCATGTAACTTGTTGCATTGCCCATTACGCAGGACGATGGATTATTGGTGGAATAACAACGTCGATAATAACAAGAATAACAGTTCCGCACACAATCGGGACGCAATTGTCAAGGTCATTCGATATAATATCATCGAGCTTTAATTACGCGTAGGCTTGCCAAGCGCGGTAGCTGACAATAGTTTCCAATTTTGTACGGATTAACTGAAAGTACGTAACAGTGCGGTAATATCATCGTGTCTCATGCTGACATATTCCGGTAACGCGACAAAGCAAGAGCCTCGTGCGTCACTGTGGTAAGAACGGACGGGATGCGGTATTATCCCAATCCCAAAGGACCAGTTTTTCCCGTCTCGCTGAAAAAGTTTGCGACCATAAAAGAAAAGTCTCGGTAGGGGAACTGCGGCTCGTAGTACAGTCGCCAGGTATAAATGAATTTTTCGAAGGATTAATTAGTAGCAGATTATCGTGGCTCCGGCGTTATCGTACACTCGCTGTGAACTACGAATTTAGCGACTGGTAGATGCAATTTTTCTACCGGAAGTGACGTATTTCCGGTCGGAAAAATCAGATTGTTTTCAAACCGGAAGTGGCGTAATTCCGGTATGACGTCACTTTCAGTCGGTATCATTCGATTTTTGAACCGTAAGTTACGTCTTTTCAGTATCACATCACTTCCGGTCGGAAAATAGTACATTTTGCTATTAGTGATGAAGGTGAGTGATTTTCACCTCGTGCGAGATTTGCTGCCCGAACGAAACGAAGGCACAGCACTCGCTTCGCTTGGGCATGAAATAGGGCCATTGGAACCGTTGAGCGGGACGTCGTATTCTGAGGATTGGTGTTCGTATTCGAAGTATCGAATACGAACATCAAGACTCACTTGGAATGACCGGCAGTATCGGCGCAGGTTTTCTGCAATTTTCCTGCGGCCTCGTGCAAATGCGATACAGTATTGGGGGCGGGGGGGGGGGGGGGGGGGGGGGGGGTAATAGCGGCTGCAGTCGCGAAATTTACAAGCGAAGAATTGGATAAAATCTGATGAGAATAGCGGCTAAATGGCTCACAAAAAGATACAGCCTTAAATCATGGTGACTGTTTTTTCGCGGGAAAAACATTTTCGCTGATCAAGTAAGAATTTTCCCTGACCAAACTTCTAACGGCTTCTATTTTTTAAAATCAATGCTTTAAATTAAAATGCCTAATTATTTTATTAATATTTAATACTATTTTGTTTTTTCAAAATATTCCCTATTTTTTTTTAGGGCCCCCTTTTATATACTTCTTATTTATTTATAGAAGGTTCAGCGACAATTTACTTTTTCCCTGATCAGTTTGAAATTCCTTGACTTTTCCCTAATTCCCTGACCAAGATTTTTTTCTCTGACTTAATTCTCCCGGGTTTCCCTGACCGCGACCACCATGTAAAAGAGGAATTACGGGGGGGAAATGAAATAGGGCCCTTTTAACGTAGTCGGGAAAGAAAATATTAGATTTTAAAACCAAAAGTTACGTTGTTCCATTGAATCTACAGAAATCTACATTTCCGGTCGATCTCCGGAAATATATAAATTTCCGGTGATGTAAATTTCATAGTCCATAGCGGGGGTGCGAACCGCCCGAGCCATACCAAAATGCTAGTGACAATGATAAAAGAGATAAACACGAGAATAATCGTACCTTAAAATTGTATCCGAACCCTTGGAACGAGCTAAATCTTCCTATCTTCCTTGTATTAACTCTTCATTGGACCGAAAAAAAGCATACTAGTAGCAGACGCGCTGCAATCGAGCTGTTGTTATTATTATTATTATTATTTCAGTTTGCTCCGTCTCGCGTCTCGCTGGCGCTACTGGAGTATCGTGCATTTGACGGTTTTCTAGGTTAACGTTCCGTCGTGAACTGTACGAACGAAGAGAATCAAACAGTTTTATTCATTTGGCAGAAGGTTAGAGAGGATACATATCTCAGGACATGTAAGTCACACTCGGCGTCATGCGAGATACCGTCGAATATGTCATTGGGTATTGAATACTTCACAATAGTCGCGCGACATTCTAACCATCGATGCTCGACTGAAAGGCACGAATAACTAATTATAACTATCGACAGCTTATCATACATAATCATTAACGTACGAGTGAATTGCATTACACGGTGCAATGTCAAAACTAAATTTCAGTTTGTCATTTACCTATCGAACGCTACTTTTGTACATTTTATCCGTCACTATTTATCAGTAAATAACGTCGCGCATGCATTATTTCGCATCCAATATTATCCTCGTCGGCGATTATTTTTTCATAAAATAACGCTGGCGTAAACAAAAACAAGCAGATACGAACGATAAAGGAGAACGGACAATCGTTAACGTCGCTATCCACAGGTGGCGCCGTTTCGAACAATGGAAGTCTCCGACAATGGATATTTAAGAGCATGTGCAATACCGCGCTCGGTAATAAAAACTGCAATCAACTTTTCTCATGGATTCTGGCATATACGGTCAAAAGAAAAGTCTCATCGGAAACGGATATAATTTCGGCTTCCCATGAGACTTTTCTTTTGACCGAATATGCGAGATCCTATGAGAAAAGTTGATTACAGTTTTTGATACCGACTGAGCCCGGGATGGACGGGGAGCGGGGTGTTTCATATGGTCTTAAACGTACATCGACAATACATTTTACATATTTATTCAACAGGACGACGATGCTGAGGAGAATGTGTTCGCCGATATCGCGGCAAGCCTGTCGGGTAAGTTATTGACGGATTCACCTCATTCGTTCGCGATTCATTCGATCGTGTAAATGAAGTATTTTTTTTGTTCCTCATACTTGTAGCTATCCACGAAACCGGCGAAAGTGGACGTGAGGATGAACGACGAGGTATATGAGAAGATCGATGCGCAACAAATGAAGGCGCGGAAGCATGCGGGAAGATTGAAAAGCGGAATGGCCCATTTACCCGAATGGTTTCCCAAAGCTCTCGAAAACGTGTTGGAAGGTACATCAATGATACTTTGTCGTATAGATTATGAAAACTGCAAAATAATTTGCTCATAATTTGTGTAATAATTTGCAGGTGCCTTCCTCATTTATTACAATCTTGCGCATAACTTTCTTTATGGAAAAAGTTCGTTGATCGATTTTGAGTTTCTCACAGAGAAAGCTATGCGCGCAATTGTAATAAATGGGGAAGCCATGTGCAAATTAGTTTGTAACTTTTTCCGTAACATCAAAAAAGAGTTCTACATCTCATAAAATTGACACGGTAAAAATTTACCACAACGTTTATTGTAGAAAATTGCTAACTGAAGTTTGCATAATTCGTCGTTGCGAAGCTAATTTTATTATATTCTTAGTCACATGATGACTAAGAATATAATAAATGATATTTATTATATTCGCGAATGAGACGATATTTCATTCGCAAACTCATGTCGGTGGAAAAAAGAAAATTTGGAAACTTCTAAGAATTTCATAAAATTTTACTGATTAATATTTTTGTTTCCAAATTGAATCCCAAACATTGTGCAACATTAATCCATTAACTTCCCGAATTGGGAGTCAATACCTCAATTTTTACTCCAATTACATTGTTTTTAGTAATTAAAAAATATATAAAAATTCCATAAAATCTAATCGCTTGGGTAGATATCTGCCAAATTCAATACCAAAGGTCTTTGTTCATAGTACTATATTTAGTACTATGAACAAAGTACTTTAGTACTATGAACAAAGTACTTTAGTACTATGAACAAAGTACGCCGTTTTAAAACGATAACTCAAAATTTATGCGTCAGCTACCACATGCGTTTTTTTTTAATTTCTGAATCGCGTAAAATCTGGAACACGGCTTTAATCTTCGTAAATGTTGCACAGAAGTCAAGAGACGTCGTGACCACTCTACTAGTGTACAAAATTTCAATTCATTATCTCAAACTGTTTCCGAACTATAGCCGTTTCGAACGATGCAAGTCTGCCAACGTACATACATACATCCATCCAGATGCCAGCTAGAAATCGAATTTCTCGACGTTGTGGTCTACTTTAAGTACTAAGACATTAAAACCTCTTTTTTTACGAAAACAGCTTCGTGTATGAGGACGCAAAAAAAAAAATGATTTCATGATTCGTTGCTATTATTCCCCAGACTCATCGATGACGTCATTGCGCCAGGACGGTAAAAGACTGTCGAATTACTTGCACGCTAGACACCTTCCTATCGAGCAAAACACTGCTGAGATGAAATTGGCTGCAATAAAACAGGAAATCGCATCGCAAAGGAACGAGGAGAGACTGGCTCACCTGTCCGCGGAATCTATTGAAAAAATAGAACACGCGAAAGGCTTAAGATTGTTGAAACGCGCATTTTACGCGTGGTCTCCCGTACAGTACAATAAATATTCTGGCTTGCTGTACCTCGTATCGAGAGGCGGCCAAGAGTACGCGGTACTTCACAGAATAATTAATGAAATTGCAACGAGAGACGATGAGTTTCGACCAAGGACACTGCTCGATTTTGGTTCCGGTATTGGGACCACTTTATGGTACGTTCGGCTCAAAAGGCCGATTCATCATATTAAAAAAAAAAAACATAAAATTCGACTGTTTTTTCCAGGGTGGCGAATAAATTGTGGCCGGGTACAATTCAAGAACACGTGTGCGTCGACATATCCGTCGAAATGAACGATCTGTCGGAATCGATAATTAACCACTCCGTTCCAAAAATCAAGGGAGTTTTGTATCGTCAGTATATACCGATATCTCACGTACGTAGATAGAAAAAGAAATTAACATAGCTATATCAAAAGTTTCTCTAAGGGAATTCAAAAGGCCGACAAGCGAAAGTGTGTTCAACTATCGGTAAATGTGGACTACCTCTGTGATTTGTATAATATGAAAATGATCTGTGATATGTTATACACACCGGCCAGGTCGTGTTAAACGCATTAAAAATTTATTTATAATGTTACTATAAATATATTATACTTATATATTTATATAAATTATATACTTATATAAATTATTCTTATATAAATATATTATACTATTTACCTTAAATTTGATAGAGTCAATTTCGTTTTCTTGGTAAAAAGGTTTTTTCCGTTGACTATAAGAATAAAATAAATAATATAAAGACGAATGTTCGATGAACGGAGGGCTCATAAATCGAACTAACGATGTTCATAAATTATTTCAGCGAACTTACGACGTAGTGGTGAGCGCTTATAGTCTCCTGGAATTGCCATCGATGCACACTCGTCTCGAGACTATAGCGAAGCTCTGGGCGAAGACCGAACGATACTTGATTATCGTCGAACAGGGAACCAATGCGGGATTCAGGGTGTGTATAAATCGCAAATCTTATCACGATTGTTCTGCCTGCTCAAAGATTTATCTTGCAGGTGGTGAACGAAGCTCGCGACTTCATTCTTCACATGCAACAGTCCAGAGAGAAACCTAATTCTCAAGCGGCTCACATTTTTTCACCGGTAAGGATGAAACTTTTTTACTTCCTCATAGAGGAAGCTTTGTTCTGGTGAAAACAAATTCCAGATTTTAATGAAAACATGTTCAGAATGTACCAAAACATCGAAAAATCAAATTTAGAAAAAATGTCCGGATGTGTATTTGTGTATATGTGTATTTGTGTATTTGTGTATATGTGTGTATGTGTGTATGTGTGTTTGTGTGTGTGTGTGTGTTTGTGTATATGTGTGTTTGTGTGTTTGTGTGTATGTATGTGCGTACGTGCGTGAGCGTACGCTTACTCCAGCTCTTACAATCTTTCAGCTATCGGGGCACAAAGTTGTACACAGACGGGGAATGATTGCCCGATGATCCCTAAATACAGTCCCGGAGCGACGACCAACGAAATAGTACTTTGCGATACGAGTGCGGTAAAGCGGACTTTATGAGAAGGCTGCGAGGTGAGTCGCACGAGCCGCACGAGTACCACAGGAGCACGAGTAGCACAGAGGCACGAGCCGAAGGCGAGTGCTCTCTGGGCTACGAGTGCGTTTCGGGCGAGTGCTCTCTGTGGTACGAGTGCGACGAGTGCGACTCACTCGCAGCCTTCTCATAAATTCCGCTGCACCGCACGAGTATCGCATATTATTTTATGTAACGAATGTATGTTAAGCGATACAGTGACCAAGCGGGGTCGAGGGACACAGCCGGGGGGGGGGGGCGGAGCCCCCCGAGATGACACGATACAATTTTAGCAAGAATTTTCATTTATTTGCACGTCGTAACAACATCTTCCATCGACGTCTCGTCTCGATCGAGCCCCTCAATTTTTCTTTTATTTCCACTCATTTTTATTGCACGAGAAACACGAAACAAGATGCTAATACTGAAGTTACATTGAAA
The DNA here is from genome assembly GCA_917499995.1 of Ichneumon xanthorius. Lineage (NCBI taxonomy): Eukaryota > Metazoa > Arthropoda > Insecta > Hymenoptera > Ichneumonidae > Ichneumon > Ichneumon xanthorius. The sequence goes on from CAKJTD010000107.1 coordinate 633,281, forward strand.
GAAGTCGTTCGACATAACCTATATTCACGCGAGACGTGACGCGAGACCACTCGAGTCGTGTAAAAAATTACTCGTCTGCGCCTGCGCACAATATTTTCGATACGGTTTCGAGTATTTTTGATACGGTTTCGAGTATTTACGATACAGTTTCAGTATTTACGATACAGTTTGAGTATTTACGATACGGTTTGAGTATTTACGATACGGTTTGAGTATTTACGATACGGTTTGAGTATTTACGATACGGCTTATTGAAAAACGCCACTTTATGTCAGGGCCGGCAGCTACATAAAGTAGCACTTTTCATACATGAGTTACATAAAAAGTTTTTCTGGGAATTTTTGTAGCAAGTATTGTAAAAATGAATGATTTTCCGCATTTTCAAACAAAAATTTTTTGCTTCCCAATGGCTTCGTGGAAAAATCCAGGTGCCTATCATGTTCTACGATATGAAATATTTAAGAAGGTTAATATGACGGGGTTGAAAAAGCTAGATAAATAACCATTTGGATTTGTTGAGTAAAAATCGAAAATGCACAAAAAAAAAATCAGGTGCCCATAATTCCATGTATTTTCCGCACACATCGGACAAAGTGCAGCGCGACGGTGGTGTATTTCTCCGCGTTGAACCTGAATCGGCCAGCCGTTTTGCATAAAAGTCGAACACGACGTTGACGTTGAAAAGAGTTGAAAAGAGGTGAAAAGTGTTGAAAACGGAATTTTTTTTATCATTTCCTCATAATAGTTGAAAATTGAAATTTTCATATGGCTTTCTCATAAAAGTTGAAAATTTAGTTTTAAACTTTTATGCGGAAACGATGTGAAAATTTCAACGTTTTTTCATGATCATTGTCATAACAAAACATTATTTTACTTCGATTCAGTGTCCTCACGAGTTGCCGTGTCCGCGGTACAGAGACAAGACAGATACGCCGTGCAACTTTCAGACCACTTACAAACCACTGCCTGGCCAAGACAGAGGGGTAGCCGGTACGGATCGTTACTCTTATGTGGTTTTCAAAAAAGGTACGCGTTCTCGACACTGATGCATGTGTAAGGAATAAAAAAAATATTTACACAAATAATTTGTCAGGCGAATGCACCGACGCAACGAAAGAGTGGCCGAGACTAGTACGAGAGACTCTCGTGCGTTCGAAGCACAGTATTTGCCGGATGTGCACAGCGCAAGGAAAACTTGAAGAAGTAATCTTCAGACCATCGGTCCACGGAAAGTAAGTTCCGTTTCGTTGTAAACGCGACGTTAAATAAGAAGAAAAAAATTACAACTACCATCTTTTTATCGCCTCCAGGTGGATGTACTGGTGTGGAAGATCGAGCAGGTGGGGGGATCGTTTGCCCGTCGAAACGAGGTACGAACCGGAAGTCGAACAAGCCGAAGTCGCCGATGAAGAAAACGAGAAATAATTTATCACCATATATTTTTCTTTGTTTTCGCGAATACCATGTAAATATGTTTTCTTTCCTCCGTTCATATTTTTTGTCCCCTTACGAGGTAATAAACGTGACTTGAAAAATAAAGATAAAAAACTAATATTTTTTTAATCCCCCTATGCATCCACCCCCACACATACACCTCAAGTACACCGGACTATTTTTAAAAATATGATTTTCCGATTATCATCGAAAAAAAAAAATTTGAAAACGCCGGAAGAAAAATCTCGACGTCACGAAGCAAAAGTGAACGTTGTATGGAGTTTCTTGGGAGTAGGGAGCAGAGATTGAGGTAGCAACGTCCGAACACGACGTCTTCCCTTTCCTCGACGTGAACGACGCACTTTGCTTTCCGCATATCCCAGTCGATTTAAAAGCAGCGTCAGCTGCGCCGAAGCCCACAGTTTCGCGTTTACGATGCTAGAATCAATCTCTCTCGACTTAAGGTATGAATCCAAGAGTATCTTTTTTTGTCTTAACTTTTCGTAACATTCGGTCGTTAATGATATTGAGTAAGATCGGTTTTCACGGTGCAAAATATTAAATAATAATTACAAGTTGCCCGAACGAAAAATTACAAAATCCGCCGTAAAATGGTACATTACGATACTAGTGCGCAAAAACTTTCTCCGATGAGTGTGAGTTTCACCACGAGCCGAAGGCAAGTGTTGCAATCACACGAGTTAAGAAAACGTTTTTCGCACAAGTTGCGTATAAAAGTTTATTTCACAAGGTGTGAAATTTGGCGTTTTACGCACGTGAAACGTGCGCCAAACTGCCATTTCGCACAGAGTGAAATGAGTGATTTTGCAACTAGATCGGAGTGAGTCGTTAGTTCAGTTCCGGATATGTCCTGCAGCATCTCGTGCATGAGAACAGCATCAATGCAAAAATAATTTGACCGGCAGGTGATTTTTTTAAAGCACACCGCGAGGTCGATTCGGGGTTTGCTAATCGCGTGTTACATAAACGATAGTGTGATTATGAACGACAAGATTTCTGCGTTGTCATGCGCGGCTACTTACGCCGGGCAACTTTCTCCCAGAAGATCGCCAACAGTTTCACCTTCTTTCAGCGGCAAATCGTGTGTTACTCGGTGGTCTCGGGAACCAAAGATATGACGATTGTTATTATATATATAAAATAACAGTCGTATATTCTATCGAATGACGATTGTTATTATACACGCGGCTGAAGATCTTCAAATTATCGTCGACTTTTCAGCGCGATTTAATTTCTCCGGTCGATTTGTGCGATTACGCAAATATTAGGAAGAATATAAACATTAATTAGCCGATCCGACGACCGTTTCGTGTTACTCGATCGTGTTGCTGCCCTGGTGAAAACATTTCTCTGACAATTTAACTAAAAAACTTTAATCGGACCGTTTCAGTGATTTTCATCGATTTTCCGAAATTTTTCTCTGATTTTGTCTGCTATATGTTAAATATCTCTGCCATTTTCTCCGCACAACCTCCAGCAGTCACAATTTATCAGAGAAATTCAGATTATTTTCCGAAAAATTCTGGATATCTCTGATTTTTTCTAATGAAGTACGTTAAGAGAAAATGTGAGTTGTCCCTAAGATTTACTCATTCTGTTACCCGAATGACTTTTTCAGAGAAAATATGACTAATTTTTTGAAAACCTTTGATTTTCTCGGATAATGTGGGATTAGAGAATTTCAAAGAACTTACGAATTCACTCTGAGATCTGGTCTTTCTGGTATTCGTAAGAATAGTAATCTTTCGTTTACGTGTTCGTACGAACAGTAAACAGTAAACAATAATTTTTGTACACTTTGTATGAGAAATAAAGCGAAAATTAGACTTTTTCGGAAAATAGTTCCCGAATATAGAAAAGAAACAGGCTTAGAATATCAACAAACTTTTCAGAGAAGTTGGCAGGGGAAATCAGAGATTTTCAGAACAATTAGGAATATTTAGATTCAGAACGATTTTTGACTTTCTCTGAAAAGTGCGAAAAGTAAGAAAAATACAGAGGACTTTTCAGATAAGTTTCAGATAAACTTTCCGAGACTTTCAGATATATTTTCAGAGATATCCAGAGAAATATTTTCACCAGGGTGGATCGTGTTACTCGGTCGCGGTACTAGTAGTCTCGGAACCAGAAGATATGACGTCGCACGTTCGTCAAACTTCACACGGACTAATCCACGCCGTCCCTAGCAAGATGACGGATCGCAAGCGGACCGAAAAACGCATTCGTCCGTTGGGGAACGAAACGGACTGTAACAAACGATTAAACGGACTGTACATTTGTCGTTGGCATTTGGTCTTTTTTCGGTTGCGGAAACCGAAAACGGACCGAACATTTTTTTTCGAAAAATTGATTTGGTCCGTTTTCGGTTCCCCCAACCGAAAAAGGACCAAGATCGTATTTTTATTCTGTGCTTTCATTCAAAACTGAATTGAAAGCAAATAAAAAAATAAAAAATAAAAAAACTTAGCCAAACATTTTTATAAAAAACGTTCGTTCCTTCCTCGATTTCCGCCACCGAAAAAGGACCAATCCAAAGTCCGTTTTACCGTTTTTGTAGTCCGTTTCGTCCCCCAACGGACGTGACCGTTTTTCGGTCCGTTTTTGGAGTTTTTTCCCTAAAAGCAGCCGTCCGTCAACTTGCTAGGGGTATCGAATGACGATTGTTATTATCCCAGATAGAAAGACGCCACGAAACGGAATCCGTTGGCGCTTGTTTAGCTGGGTAGGGTATGTCGAGGTGATATGGCCATGGTTTTTTAAACGATGGAAATTGGACGTTTAACGTTTAAAAAACTTTTCCATTTTTGTTGTAACCAACTTTAAAAACATCGAACTAAAGTAATTAACTCAGAACTTTCGATATTTTCGATGCGTGATTTAATGGCACCTCTATAAATAAATATTTGCGATCGGCCGTCTCACCCGGACGGGTGATATGGCCATAGTGATAATGGTAGTCAATTAGGGTTAGAGAAGCATCAGAATCGCCTAAAAGATTCTTACTATATTTTATGTTGTCTACATAACCTACAGAAAGACAATAAATACCTCTGTCAAATGTTTGAGATGCTAAGTTGAAAAGAAAACGGTTTTATTGGCCATATCACCCGGATATTGCGGGCGATATGGATTATATACAAAAAAACTGTGCAACCGACAGCGCCATTCGTTTGTTGCGTTAAAAGATAGTACGGGTGGCCATTCACCCGCCTGGCCATATCACCCTGATTGACCCTTTATACGCGACTGAAGAACCTTGAATCACCGTCGATTTTTCTGTGATATTTAATTCCTCCGGTCGATTTGTGCGATCACGCAAATATCAGGAAGAATATAAACATTGATTAGCCGATCTGAGCCTAGTCCATTTAGTGTTACCTACATTTCCCACAGTGACGTTACGATCTCCTACTCAGCAATGTAATTGTTAGATAACATATTTGTTGTTTTATGGTTACATTGCCCTCAATCTTCAACCTTCTTCGCGCAACCGTTGAAGCGCGTTTGAAGCTTTACGGTTACATTGCCCTTTAAGAAATTGTAATAAAACAGCAACGTAACTGTAAACTCTATGTTGAAAGGGTTTTTCACGGTTTGGAAAATAAAAAGTTTGTTTTTTTCTTTTGTTAGCATGCCGCCACTGTCGGTAATGTTGCTCCTCATATTGCTGCTGCTAGTTCTGTATTCGAGTACCAGAAAGCCGAAAGGATATCCACCAGGTATCCGAGAATACGCGATAAAAGAAATAGCTATTTTTATTTTTTAACCATCGAAGTAAATCCGACGATGGAACGTCTGTTCGTGTTTTTTTTAGGACCGCGTTGGTTACCAATATTGGGTTCCGCTCTGGAAGTGGCACGCATCCGAAAGGAAACTGGTTTCCTCCACGAGACGTGTACCAGACTGTCGAGAAATTACGGGCCGGTCTTTGGCCTCAAAATCGGCAAAGATCGGATAGTCGTGTTGAACAATTACGAGAGCATGAGATCTTTGTTGACGAACGAGGATTGCGACGGAAGACCAACCGGGCCAGTTTACGAGGCTCGTACATGGGGCAAACGACGAGGTGAGACCACAGTCGTACGCTCTTCTCGTCGTTTCGTAACGTTTTTCATACTTTCTCGTTCGTTCTTCGTCGTTATGTAATATCTCTCCATGAGAACCCCGGCGACTTTGATAGTTTGTTGCATCGCAGGTGTGCTCGTGACCGACGGCCCTCTCTGGATAGCCCAGCGACGTTTCGTGTTGCGACATCTGCGCGAATTTGGTTTCGGCAAAAACGACATGGCCAGGATGATCGAGGCCGAGGCGACTCATCTCGTGCACGATCTGTCGGCGCGTCTCGACGCCGAATCGTTCAAGAGGGAGAGCGGTGGAAACAACAACTACGTAAGGAACAGCGGTATAATTTATCAACTCGCCGACAAAGAGAAGCACGACAAAAAGGGAAAGTCGTTCGACTCCACGCATCTTTGTGGCACGAATGAGAAACCGGTGGATGTTGGAGAGCCGAAATCTCTGAAGATCGAAGATATATATGTAAACGCCGGGGACTACGAGAAGGTACGGAAAGATTCTAAGTGTGAGGGAATCGTAATACAGATGGACGAGCTTTTCGGAGTTCCGATTCTCAACACGATGTGGCGAATGATGGCCGGTAAAAGGTAAATGATTCTTACCGTCCGATGGTCGAACCGTCGATCATTAGTTCTTTGTCGTTAAGGGCATGTGATACATACGTATCGATGCTCCGATGGTAACAAATCGCTTTCCTTATTTTCTCCGTGATGGTTGATGCTTCGACCAAAATCGAAATTAGGTTTTTGTAGTCAAGATATAAGTATGAAAACCTAATTTGCTTTTGCTCGCCGTATCAATCGTTTTGGAGAAAATAGGGAAGGAGATTTGTTACCGACTGAGTCTGTACCACATGCCCTTAACTCGTTTTCGCAACGGTTTTTTTTTTTACGCAGATACGCCCAAGACGACAGGGAACTGGTAAATCTTCAAAAAATTCTCACAACTCTGTTGAAAGAGTGCGACATGATCGGCTGTATGTTCGGTCACTTTCCAATACTTCGTTTCATAGCGCCCGGGATGTCTGGTTACAAAAAATTTATCGGGACGCATGAACAGCTGTGGACGTTTTTATATGCAAGTATCGTTCAATAATTGAGCGAGGCTGTTGATTGATCGATCGACGTCGAGTGGACGCGACAAACCCTCCCGGCCGCTCATCCTGTGCTCAGTCAATAACAAAAACTGTAATGAATGCTATTTCGACACCGGGCCTTTATGCGGGGTAATTACGCGCCGAATTACGCGAACACTTTCGCGTTTTACTCAAATGTTTACGTTCACCGAATGCCATTGATTACAGTTTTATTACCGACTGAGCAAGCTTCACATCCTCTTGACTTTTCTGTTTTTGTTATTGCAGAGAGAACTGGACCTTCACAAGCAAAAATTTGATCCGGAAGAACCTAAAGATCTCATGGACGCGTATCTGAAGATTCTACAGTCCGAGGGTTACGACGAAACGTTTTCAGGTTGAATTATACTGTAGTCCGAGCTGCAGAGGACGTATGATAGCACAGCTTTTTTTTACACATTTTTTCCCTTGCAGAAAAACAACTATTGGCTATTTGCGTGGATCTGTTTATGGCTGGCTCCGAAACTACTACGAAAGCCATGAACTTTTGTTTTTTGTATCTCGTACTTTACCCGGAAGTTCAGAGAAAAGGGCAGGAAGAGATCGACAGGGTCGTCGGTCGCGAACGGCTTCCGGTTCTGAGCGATCGGTCCCAAATGACCTACGTAAATGCCATTGGATTGGAAGCCGTGAGAATGTTCATGGGCAGAACGATGAATATTCCTCACAGAGCTCTCAAGGACACGCACATCATGGGACATCGAGTACCGAAAGTATGCACGACTTATTTCCGTTTAAATTACGTTTATATCGACCTATAGAAATAATCCGATACCCTGCTTGCAGGACACAATGATTGTTGCAAACTTCAGCAGAGTCCTCATGGATGACTCTTGGGGTGATCCGGAAGTCTTTCGTCCGGAACGATTTATCGATGAACACGGAAACATATCTGTCCGGGATCAATATTTACCGTTCAGTTTCGGTGATTGCCGATAATTTTGTTTTATTTATTTTTTTAATATCAAGTCACTGCGAACGGTAACTTATGAATCTGTTTGTAATTACAGGCAAGCACCGTTGCATGGGCGAAGTGCTCGCGAAGAGCAATATATTCGTCTTCACTGCGGCGCTTTTGCAAGCATTCACGTTCTCCCCCGTTCCCGCAGAGGAAAAACCAAGTGAAGTTTTCACCGACGGTGTGACCGCGAATCCGGTACCCTTCAGAGTATTGGTCTCGAGGAGATCCTAAGCTCGTTTGTTTCGCACTTTCGCAAAACGGGGCATGTCTATGATGTCGAATATATTACTCATGAGATTATCGGCGAGAACGGCAGGGAACTGACAAATCTTCGAAAAATGCTCACAACTCTGCTGAAAGAATGTGACATGATCGGCTTTATGTTCGGTATGTTCAGTCACGGAGAACGGTCAGAACAGGCATGTCGATTATGTCGAAGACATTAACTGATGAGATTATCGTCGAGAACTGATTGATTTTTTTATTACTGATGAGATTATCGACGAGAACGGTCGTAATATCGGGAACAGGCATGTTGATTATGCCGAAGATATTACTGATGAGATTATCAGCCAGAACGGTCGTAATCGCGGGAACAGGTGTGTTCTCTAACTCTAGTCAAAACGGCTATCGAAAAATCACGCGAGGGAAGGAAGAGAGGGTCGCGAAATGCGTGAAATGGTCATTGTACTTTCATTTCATCGTGTATTTTATTTGGTTACAATAACTATACAGCCACCGTTTATAGCTCGATTAAATAGTATCGTAGAAAAGTAGATTTTTTTTCTACGAGCTTTTCTTGTTTTTTTTACAATTTCACTTTTTATATAGAATATATATATATATATATATATATATATATATATATATGTATATATAGGTAATGTATATCACGTCAAAATACATATACACTTGGTTTTTGAATTTACTGTCAATAGTTATCGTACGCATGGTGAATATGATATTTTTTTAGAAAAATTATCATCCCTCGAACAGTCTTTGCGATTGAAGGATCGTTCGTAAAAAAAAAAAGAAAAATATGTACCTTTGCTACTCGGCCCTTTAATCGCCTCACCTTTGTTATCTTTTTTTGTATTTTTTTTCTGTAAACGGAGATCTTAAAATGATGAATTTACAATGTAATACATAGAATATATTACAATAAAGATTCTTCGTAAATAGTATGTTGTAATATGTAATGAATTTCGTTCCATCGAGTGTATACGACATAATATATTATATTGTAGAGTAGTCGGAAAGGAACAAGTAACTATGCACGGCACAACGAAATTTCTTAATACAATAATATTTTAAAAAACGGACCGAAGCAATAAGCTTGGTTTTTCGTTTCTCCACTCTGTACCATTCGTGCATTCAACAATTACTCGTTGATCGTGCGAATGCGGTAAAACAATGGATTATCGACATATTATACTCTTGGCGAGTGCGAGTATGGTCCATTCGGTAAGTATTATCAGCATTTAGCGTTAGACATTTAAACAACGTTTCAATAACAATTATTTGGGGATGTTATTATTCGTAAGACATCCTATGCGTAAGTTATTTCGCAGCCCTACATTTGTGTGTGTGTATAATTAAGTACAAAATTCGCGAAACCTTAGTATATCTCATAAATCTTCGATATAATAGAGATTGTTTTTCAACGGTGTCGTCGTATAAGGGCAAAAGCGTTAATTTTTTTAATGCTTTCCAAAATGACGTTTATGGCGATGATTAGTAATAACAAAATCTTATGTCAGTAGGCACGAGGCGATGCGTCGACAAAATATACTCCATTATTTACGACCGACCGAAGTAGACTAGAAGTTACAGATGTACAGGTTTATTGTTTTCTTGAAAAAAAGCTCATGCCCCTGTTATGGCCTTCGATAGAAACAATTATGTTTATAGATATTTTTTCCCGCGAGTTTCACCAATTTTTAGCAGCACCGTTTAATCTGGAAGTTCCGTCTCGACGGATCTACGAAATATCATTTTTCTGTTTTATAATATCGATCGTGCATCGTTGAAATAAAGTGATTGTTCGATATTCGTAAGAGGTCACTATAAAAATCTCAATTAGTCGATGAGAGTATACATAAACTTTAAAACGACAGCTAGGGAAGAATACTGAATCTATCACTACGTAATTATCGCGATTTATAGCCAAGTTTTTGTAACTCTATCACGAAATGAAATAATGGCACCAATGGTAAAATGTCCCTCGGATGATTGTTACAATAATTGGACCGTGTACAATTTGTTCTGTTATGGGTTGAGCTCGCGACGAAGCGTTTAGGAGATTAACAAAATATTCTAAGATAAATAATTGTACAACAATAACAGCGTTAAAATTGAAAAAAAAAAAAATTATAATAAACGCGACAAACGAATAGTTTCATTTCGTGTATGTGTATATATATATATATGTATGTGGTACATAAGTATGTCGTTCGCAGAAGGTACCATGTTTTCATCAACAATTACAACAACAAATAAATCCCGCGGCTAGATCCGTGGGAAATCTTTTGGCAGGCACTTACATATTCTTACGGTACAGTGTGAAATTCACGACTATATTGAATAAAGTGCTCTTTTTTAAATATATTTTGGAAATATACCGTGGATTGACGAATTACGCGACTTTCGATGGGGAAACCAATTCCACTGCTCTATTTATAGTACTTTGTACCGAGTGAATTTGCCTCTCGGTCGTCAGCTGAGATCGTCTTCCACTATGTGGATCTGTTGACAATAATTAATTAGTTCGTAAATAATCGATCGACAGGGCTGAAGGGCTTAAGTCGATGGCCCGTTGGCAATAGAAATATATACTGTAAATAATCGTCTAAATATATCAATGTCTGTACCATATAAAATATTGTCAATAAATACAATTACTACTACAGTAGAACCTCGATTATCCGAAGTCTTCGGGACCCAGTCTAGTTCGGATAATCAAAACGCACATTTTTTACGGGATTATAACACGTATGCAAATAAGACATTTATAAATGAAATACCAGTTTGTATTAAACTTTAAAAAATATTTTAAACATATTTCCAGCATCTTATCCGAAGTCTTATTTCAAGGATTCTGCGAAATAAAGCGTCCATTTTTTATTGCGGAATGCTAGCTTTTGGGCAGCGAGATCTCGAAACCGCTTCAGTGTGAACTACGTATGTAATCCCAATTCAAACGATTTGGTATAGAAACTAGATATAGAAACTCGTGGGGTGAGTGAAACTGCTCGGGAAAGTCAGTGTGCCAGCGGATTAACGCTGGAAGAGGAAAAGCATGCTGCAACACGCTCGAATATCGGCGCTGCTTTTGCCGTGGCGAGCAACAATGTATAATATTTCGCACTAACGTTCGGATGATCGAGGTTTCGGATGGTCGAGGTTTTGGATCGTCGAGGTTCTACTGCAATACTAATCGAAGCGATCAATTATCGATTTACAATCATGATGTCACGTACCTCAGACAAAATAGCCCAATTCTCGCTCTCGCTGTGAACAGTCATTCGAAGAATGGACACACGTCCAAATTGTCGGCCCACCGTTCCAACTGCTAGTCCGAGACTATCGAATTTTCCTGAACGGGATAAGAGTGATTTTTTTTAGCTTACTAATTCTCGAAGTCCCGAAGCCATCGTGCTTACCTATAATAACGTAACCATCCTCGGTCACATCGTTGCCATTTCTGTTTAGAGAGCTCGATGATTCGGGCAGAATTTCTATGGTCGTGTTGTAAAATTTATCCGAGGGATGCTCCAGATTACCGCTTCTGAACAAGTATCTGCGCAAAGATCGTATATATGGGTCTTTTTTATCGATCCATCGAATTCATCGAGCTTCCGACATATTGCCGATGACCGATACTCACTTCTTTATAAAAATAGGCCGGGTAAATTTGAACTTTACGTGATCTCCGGGCTGAGGTAAGAGACCCCAGAAGAATGATTCGCCTTTGTAAGCCTTTGTCAAGGTGTACTGTTTGTACGGCTTTATCTGAGATTCAACCGTAGCGTCCGGATTCTCATGAGCATAGTATAATGTAATTTTTCCGAATTGTTTGTCCTGCAAAGATACAACGATGTGAAAAAACCGTTACAATTCATTTCCAAGAAACTAATCCAGACTGACCTTTAGTTTTTGTACTTTTCCTTTCAGCGAAGAGTGCGTTCCTATGTGCTGAAACAACGATGGCTTGTAGTGTAGCCACAGTTCGGCTTTAGCCATTTTACAATGTTTCTGCAGTAAAAGAATCCCATTTTAGAAATCATGGAGCACAATGAGAAAGTGCCAGCGCGAAGTGACATGATATCGGCGCTATCGTGCGGTTACTCACACTATCCTTATCTAGGCTGCAAACTTTAGTCGATACCAAATGATCCAGCAGCCAGTCAACCGGCTTGTCGTTGTGAAACATTAGGAAGAACTGAACTAACCATGGAAGTTCCACGCATTTGAACAACTTTCCTGAAGTATTATAAACCCGTAAGATTATGGTCTCCCATAATATCTCCGTTACATTGGCGAAGATTGTCGACCCGTTAAATCCTTACCGATGAAACCGAGCTGGCAAAAATCCAGAACGAACCAATTCTCCTTCATACTTATCTTCTTCAGAGCGAACGACTTCATAGTAGTTATAAAATTCTTTTTCGCTAAAATGTCGTCCTCTAATTGTATATAAAACGTTCCCTTAGTCTGAGCGTACGACATTAGAAAAGCGAAATCCAAATTTTGTTTCGATCGCCACACCACGCGCTGATGATCGTCGCCGAGGGTGTCGCGGAGTTTCGATAGATCGGGATAGTACGATGTAGACGGCGATATTACCTCGATCACACCGGCTTCGGACTCCAACGGGAATCTGCAACGAAATATTTGCTGTTTAAATTATATTTTTTGCGAGTACTGAAAAAATATAATGATTTAAGAAATCATAGAACAGTATAATTTATAGTGTACTCTAATAATAATATAATAATAATACTATAGTATTAATAGTCAATAGGCAAAAGGACTTCGGTGTCATTGTCATAGACAACCTGAAATGGAGAGAGAACATCTGTGAAACAGTGAAAAAGGCGAACGCAGCACTTTACATCGTGAGGAAAATATTTAGGAAGTTCACAGCAACACTGTGTGAGAAAATATACAAGACGTACGTTCAATCGATATTGGAGTTTACTAATGTAATATGGTCGCCTTATTTCGCGGGAGATATAGTGACGATAGAAATACGAAGCGAAGCGAAGGGCGACAAAACTGCCGCACGGGTCCTGGTATTTGGAATACACGGAGAGACAGAGAACAGGCGGAACGAGGTGATCTCATAGAGACGTTCAAGCTGCTAAACGGGCACTTAGCAATCAATGGAGACGAATCGTTCAAACGAGCGATAAATCCCAATCTCCGAGGTCATCGACTCAAACTGGCAAAGGGAGCCTTCACCAAAAACCCATGAAAGCATACCCTATACAATAGGGTAGTGGACGCGTGGAACGCGTTACCGGCAGATGCAATCGAAGCAGAGTCTACTATAAAAAAATAAAATTGATTTATATATTTTTACGTGAATAGCAATAACATATAGAAGCAGATGTAAAAAGTGAAAAGTTATTTTCTGTAAATAAATAATAGTAATAATAATAATTATTTAGGTAGCTATTGAATGGCACACTAGTCAAACGAGTGCTAAATTTGTACAATTGTTTATCCCAAATTGTATGAATATATTGTCAGTAACGCAGGTTGATTTGTATTGTTGCATGTGTCCTCAACCAAGAGAAATATTAATCACGACGGTATTGCAAGAACAACTCTTGGTAAATACAAATTTCGATAATAGGACATTTTTGTTGGGTTTTTTCAAAGACAAATCCGTATTTTTTTTTTACCGATTTTAATGTACCACGACTCATGTTCTTTCTTAAACTTTGCTCTACGAATTCACTAAGTATCTTTTTTATAGGTTTGACCGTTTGACAATTGCGGCCCATTGTTTAACCGTTGAATAATTTTTCCCATAAACAAACTGCTGACATTTTTTAACGACCAAAACTATTTAAAAAAATCTACTTGGTGAATTCGTAGTGCCACGTTTCATGAACAAAATGAGGAATGGTAAATTCAAATTGGTTGAAAAATAAGGATTCTTCTTTGAAAAAACACAACGAAAATGTATCAATAGTTTCCTTGATTGAGCACCTATGCAGTAATACAAATCGACTTCCATTATTTTTAATAAATGCACAACATTTTGGTTTGGTTTGGATTGTGGAAATTTAGCACTGTTTGAGTAGCATTCCGCAAAGTAATCACCTCAATATAATAACCACACTATAGTATTAATCTAATAATGATAATAATAATAATAATGTTTTAGAATTATTATAGTAGCATAATATCGATTATACTTACTGGACTTCGATTTGCTTTGCAACATAAGTCACATATTCCAAATCAGTCTGAAAAAAAGAAAAAGTAAATTATTCATAATTGGATAAAAAATTAAAGTTGATTTTCATTGTTAGATTGATAAAAAATTTACCTCGGCTACCAATACTATTATCAGTGTATCCGCTGTTTCAGCCGGGCTCATACGATCCAACAGATTTTTCAGCGTAGCCAGCAGGTAGCTCTGTACTTCTCTCTTGACAGTGGGCACTCCGAGCACCATACTGACGCCCATGCGTCCCTTGCTCTGAAGAAACGCTGGTCTCAGGCTGTTCGAGTCACTCAAGAAATGAGGCAAAAAATTGTAAATTGACGGTAATTTTATACTAGTTATGTTGGAGCTTCCATTGTTTAGTAGAAATTGAAGATCGGGAAGTATGTGAGTACTCTCGGTGAGGGTAAGTAACTGGTGCGAAAGCAGATTAATTTCCTCCTGGCTGCTTATGTACTTTGCCTGGAGATGTTCCAATTTTGCTTGAAGCTCCGCTATGCCATTCTGGAGAGCGGTCTCTTCGTGCATGTCTGGCGATGAGACAAGATTGACAATGGCGCATGGCAGCAGTATTATCAAGAGTACGATCAAGCATCTTCTTTTGATCGGTGTCAGAGTTATAATGTGCGGTATCATTGTTCCGTGCGCGCCAACATTATTGTCTTTTCGCTCGTTTTTTTTGTTTTTCGATTCTCCGTAGAACTATCGTTCGTTCATTTTTCGCGATGACGGAACGTTACCCGAGTACATCTAAAATTTGAGAGATACAAACATTAATGTATGCGGTGAAACGATACGAACGATCCGGAAAGACTCGCGTTTCTCGAGCGTTATAACCTTTGCGAGAACGTTGGAATCATCGACGGATAGGTAATTTGCGGGACTTACGTAATATTTCATGATTGTCACGACGCCCAAATCAGTTGTAATAATTTGAGTCGTACAAAACGCAGTTTGCAAAGTCGTATATTTCTTTTGTTCACCTCGTAGAACTGGCTGGACAACAATCAACGAAAAGCACCGTTCAATCGGGATCACATGTTAATAAAAACACTGCCTATATCCGCGTTAGAATAGTTGATGTACCGAGCTCGCGCACACCTCACACTCATAGTTTCGTTATTTGTTTTTTATTCGCCGCTACCGATGTTATGTTTATCGGTTCGTATTAAATATTCGTTATCGCGAGTGTCGACGGACATATCTGACTCGCAATTTGCTCATCGAAGCAAAACAAATTACACATTGACATTTGCCCACTGTGCCACACGAGTGCTGCGAGTGTGTGTTGGCGACCCCGTGGGGAGTACGATTGTCGAGCTGCAAATTTCACAAAGTTTTGCTACTCTAGGGGCGCGCATCAATTCTACAGCGCAGTCAATGACAAGGAAATATTCATGAATTGATATCGAAGCGCAATTATGGGGAATAGACTGTTTAAAAAAAAACTTGTTTTTTTTAACTCTCACCCCATAAAACCGTTCCCTAGCAAACCAACATCCCGTAAAAACTTCCCGGGTAACCTCCCGTAAAACCTACGGTATGAAATCTTCACTCGACCTACTGTGGTTTTATCAGTTTTGTAAGGAAACCTCTCGTAACCTGGAGGCTCATGAACGGTAGGTTTTTCGGACGGTTCTTGGCTCCAATTCCCAAAAAACTTCCCTAAATTCGCGGGTTAGAGGCGGTACGTTCTTCAAGTGGATCTTGGATCAACCTACCGGAAAACTTTCTGAAATGTGCGAGTCAAGAACGGGAGGTTTTTCAATGATTTCAATCAAACTGTTGAGGAACCTCCTGTAATTTCCGGGTCAAGAATAGTATGTTTCTGGGGCAGTTTAGGGATCGAACTACAGCAAAACTTCACCCACACAAAGTTAGCCCCCCCCAAAACGGATTTCGAAATTTTGTTTTTATCATTCGTTTGGTCGTCGTGTGGTTATGTTTGGTAGGACATTAAAAATGTTTGGTAATTAATTTTTTTTGTTAAATAACAATTATAAATATTTCGTCATTAGTTAGCCCCCTTCCATTAACTTTTGACAGGTTTTTTTTATCGTTTGTTCGTCGTTTGGTAGGGTTTGGTATAATAATAAAAACGTTTGGTCACTTATTAATTTATTGAAATACTTAAAAAACTATATTTACACAATCGTCATTCCAAAATCATAGTATGGCTTCGGTCCGTTAGGTGACGCTTCCTGTCAGAGACTGTGGGGGATTTCCTAGGGTTTTGTTTCAATAAAGAGTAGAGATACGAGAGTTTGAATATTAAAGATAAACTATATCTTTTATTTAATCGGACTAGACATTTAGTACGTGTTAACAGTCTTGGATCTCGTAGAACACTGATGAGTAATTTTACATGCGGAAAGTCGTGACATCAGCGCCACGCCTTTCCTGTAGGGACAGAACGCTGATTTGCTGTGCGGGTTTCTGTCCGAGCGACTGTCGCCGCTGCGACGCCGTGAAAGTCCGGCATTAGTCATGCCGACGCCACAAGACCATTGCCCCGTCGGCGGTTTCGTTCCGTCTGTACAAAGTCAGCTATGCAAGTTTAATTTAAAAAAATTTAACATATACTAAACCATTGATGGTTGTTTCATAGTGATTGGTAGTTTAATTAAACCGTTTGGTAGTGAACCGTTTTGCCTTATTACTTGTCTTCGTGAGTAAGCGGGTATTGGGCGATAATCCGTCGCGTCATTTTTATATTTATATTATTGAATTAATGGAGCAGAGGCAAACCTATGGCGATGATGACTCTCTGCGATCGACTGATGTTTGAGACAACGAGGAACTGTATATTCGCCTTTTTTACTACAGCGAGCGATTTGCAGAGGTTATCATTTTCTTCTAATCATTTTGATTACATTTGCGATACATCGACGGAATGTCCCGATGGAACTATACAGTTTTAGTAATATCAAATGTGTGTCCAATAATAATCAATAAAGTAAAGAAAATATGTATAGTTATTTATTAAATTATGTTACATTTTCTTCCATAGATCACACTTAGATTATAAAACACCGACTATACTTCAATTATAAAACAATTTAGCCCTCCAGCAGGACGTGCTCCGACTCCATTTCTTGCAGCACTAGTTATCTATATAAAGCTACCGTGATCTTTTAGAAAAACCGAGAGATACGCCTATGTTACTTCGGAATATTTTTTAATCTCCATCATGTGCCTTATCATTTTCATGAATTGCAACATCAATTGTACCGCATATTTGAGATCTACCATTACCCGTGAAGAAATTTGTTAGGGAGTCCCGACGTACGATCGGATTCCGATCGGGATTTGTTAGGGATTCCCCAAAAAGGGCTTCCTCGTAAGAATCCAGACGGACCCCGATTTGGAAGTGAAAATCGGTCATCAGCGCCGCTAGGGCTGGTGCAGGAACGTCCTAAGCAGGGCATCCTTATAAGAATCCAGATGGATCCCGATTTGGAAGTTAAAATCGGTTATCAATGCAGTTAGGGACATTGCGGGGAAACCCTAAACAGGGCGTCCTTATAAGAATCCAGCTGTATCCCGATTGGAACTTTACTTCTCGCCCAACTTATAGTTGGCTTTTGTCAGGAAACATTTGTTTTTAGATCTTTTCGATAAGACACCCATTTGACTTTTTAGTAAGCAAGGTGATGCATCCATTTAACTTTTTAGTGTGCAAGGTGATACATCCATTTAACAACTCGACAAGATTAATAGTTATACGAAAATTTGTATCAACTTTGAAAAATATAAACAAAATTCCATTTGTTGATAACAAAGAAAAACCGGAAATTAATTCTGGTTAAACCAATTGTTATTCAATTAATTGTTACTTAAACTGTTACATAATAATGCGTAACAGATTGTTAACTGTTAACTAATTCATAATGTGACAGCAAATATAATTAATCAACGACAGTTAATTGATCTACTCATAGTAGATAAGTCATTATTGACTATAGTAAACTGACAAATGTCATTTTACGTTCATAAGCATTATTATTATCAGTATTCAGATAAAAAAAACATTGTCGATACACTATACATATATATTTTTTTTGCTATATGGCATAAAAACTTTAACATTAACATTAACAATTAAATTAACATTAACGTATATGTGTCCAGCCTAGGGCCATCACATGCCTACGACACTTTAAGTTTCAAATCAAAATAACATTTTTTTAAGATCTAGATAGCTGAGTTGGTTAAGGCGCAATGTTTGTCCTGGACGACCCAGGGTCGACGGTTCGATCCCCAGCGGGTCACAAAATTTAACAGCGTTTTTTCCAGCATATTCTTGTACCTCTCGATAGAGTAAGTTCATATATATAATTAAACGTGAAAATTACTTCCGAAAAGTACAGTTTCAGGTACCGTTTACTTAATTTTCAAACTTTTTAGCTGAGATTCAAACTGGATTCTGATCGGGATTCCAGATCATGATCCTCGTCTGGAATCCCGATCAGAATCCAATTTGCGACCATTACATTTCACTTTGGGAATCTAACTGGATATCTGACAGTAGGGAGTCTAGTAAGAATCCAGCTGGATCCCTACGCAAATTTCTGCACGGGTAACAACGTTATTTCAAAATCTATCGAATTCGGCCTATAAGGCTTGAGTTTCTCGATGACTGCGTTGAAGTCGTTTGTCGAGCTCGATTTTTGCAAAAGTATTCCGAAGGTCGTGAGATCGTGTAAATCCGAATGAACCAACAGTTTGCGATTCTCTTCTTCAGTTCACATTCAGTTCACGTTCAGTTCTCATTTGCGATAGATCGAACTGAGCGGTGAAGGCGGATATCGTTAGGGAGAAGAAAGACGCGGCTTCCGGTGCTTTCGGAGCTGCTTCCTTCGGCTTATTCCGTTTCGTTACGACATGGATATGGATCAGACTTTGCCAAGGCGAATTCGTCAGTGAGGACATAAACATAACGAGGGATTAGACATAGATATGGAAATAAATAATGAAACGATTGTTGTAACTGTTTCATATGTGTATAGAGAATCAACGTAATCAATTGAATCAACAATTTTACAACATATTTTCGTTGTTTTTTAGTGAAGTAATAAGTATTACTTATTACTTCACTCATTGAAATAAAACGTTAGTTACTCTTATAAATATAGTTAGGAACCATCAAAGAATCATTTCGATTAAGACAATATTGTCAGTATACAAAAGAACATAAAAACATTGTCATCGTACACGCATTTTTATACTTTTTTTTGAAAGATTAGATTTCTGAACTTTTATTCATTCGTTTATCAAACGTAAAGATATGGGTTTATATCGTAGTATATCAGGAACTTTTACAACATATTTTTACTTTTTTTCGATCACAGTCCTATTTATCATTACTTCACTGACTGGAATAAGCTATGAAGTTACTCTTATAAATATAGTTAGGAACCAGCGAAGAATCAGTTCAGTTAAGACAATATTGTCAGTAAACAAAAGAGCGTAAAAACATTGTCATCTTACACGCATATTCAATTTTTTTTTTTTTTTGGTAAGCGTACATTTCTGAACTTATGCATACGCTTATCAAACATAAACGTGTGAATTTATATCGTAGTATCGTAGATAACTATCATAAGAACTTTTACATCATATTTTTACTTTTTTTATCGATCACAGTCCTGTTTATCATTACTTCACTGACTGGAATACGCTATTAATAAGTAAATCATACCGGGTGTCCCGTAACTAGTATACAGTATTGAACATACTGGTAGAGCGCGTCAGCCCGAGTAATTTCCTTTTTTTTTTTAAGTTTTCTACGATAAAAATTGGCCGAGTTATTAAGGCTCAAAGTTTCCCTATCGGTGTGCGCAGTTTGAATGTGTGCGTGTCAGAGCATCGGGCTTGCATTCATCTGTCGATTTTGGAGGGGTAACGCGCGGTGTTCCTACGAGCGTGAAAATAGTCCCGCGACGAAATGTCATCTCGGTTGACATAACCTATGACAGTGAACAGTAAATTTCCAAATGGATAAAGTGATGTTGTAACATTTAACTTTAAAATAAATAAAATAAAGTGAAGAATAGGAAGTTAATAGTGGATGCCCTAGCAAACCAAGCGACCGTGAAAAGCGACCGAAGGAGCGACCCTAAAAGCGACGGTCGTTTTGTGCCAAAAATTAACCACATTAACGACGATCAAAGCGACCGCTCTCGCGACATTCTTTTGCCGCGTTTCGGCAGTGAAGTTGTTCGTTTGATCGGCGACTGAACAAATGACCATAAAAGCAACCATCCAGAAAAGCTCATTCCGTTCACTAAAAATCTCATATACAGTCGTTTTTTAAAGAGACAACCGAACAAGCAACCGCACAAGCGACCAACCTGGAAAGTCTATCCTCGGTCGTTTTTTAAAGACGACTGAATAAACGACCGCACAAGCGACTGCTTGGAAATTGCATCCCCGGTGATTTTTTTTAGGTGCAATCGAACAAGCGATGCAAAAAAGACCTTTCTGATTAGTTCGTAATCTCAATCGTCTTTAAATTTTTTCTTGAGAGTTTCCCATCGTGGAAGCAACCGGGAAATTATGGTCGTTTCACGCTGTCTAATAACCCGATTTAAAACGATGAAAGTCAAAGCATTGAGCACCAAAAATATAATGGATGTTGTGTTTTTGGTTCGGAAATGCTGTCGACTTCTATCATTTTTGATTAAGTATTTTGAAGTGCGTTGATCGCCGCTGAAAAAAAAAAAAACAAAAGCAACAGCAGGCAAAACTGGTCGATTAATCTTTACTATATTTTCTTTTTTCATCGATTATGCCAAAAATAAACAGAAAATAAGAATCAGCAGGTAAAGTATATATGGACATATATATTACATAAATGGAGTTGTTTGATAGCAATGTATGCGAGTAACGATTTTTTAATTGTGTAACGGGAGACTTCCCATTTTATTGTTACAATGAATTTATTTTTTTTCTCCTTCCTACATAAGTGGTACTTTTATCGCGATATAACGTTGCATTGTATTATATAATAAAAATATAAAAACAAAAAATATGAAACTTATAGAATGTTAAGATAATACGAACGGCTTGTTTCGTGAAAATTAGAGTGTATTTCTGTACAAATGTAACTCCTCCTTAATATAATACAACTTCTGAGTTGTTTCGTTTCAGCCGAATACACTTTGAAAGTCGTTCATCCAATTCTTCCAATTTCATCCAATTTCGTTAATTGGATTATTGGACAACAATATGCGCCGCATTATCGTTGATTTTCCAGCGATGTCGTCATAACTTTCTGGATGAATCCTTCGTAATATCCTCGGTGTCTGTAAAATTAATACGCGTTATTAGATCAACGAGAAATGCCAGTAACTATATTGCAATAATAAATATAATTGTTACCGCAATAAAAAGGTGCATCAAAAATGTTGATTGTTACTAATCCGTCTCCCAGACATTTGGAAGTCTGGTAATACGGCATTCGTTGGGAGTTTTGATCATTATTGCTGGAACCGGGAAATCGTCAGTATTGACAAATGCTTTGTGCAATGAAGGCTCTGCATTTTGAATATTCCGGGCTCCGAAAGCTAGTCCGAGAGTGCACACGCGTTCGACTAAGAACCCGTGTATTATTTCGTCGTGATCATAAAAGCTGACGATTTCTATGATCTCGCCATATTCAATTTTAGGACAATACAGAAATTTATTGCAAAAACGCGTTATTTTCTTTTTGTCCTTTTCTCGAGACCTGTAGTCGATACCGTTAATAATCGCATGTTCGTAGAAACACACAGTTACTGGTAGATATCCGGCAGAACGCAATGCAGCAAATTCCCAATAATGCGGTGGACGGTTATAAGAATTTCCAATACCACGAAATTTCGATGATCCTGGCATGAGATCGATTGAAATGTCTCGCTTCTTCAAACCACTCGTCAAGATTGAACGTATTGCTTTCTTCGTTTTGTCAGTGATGTCCGGATCGATCAAACATCTTTCAATGAATCGTGTCATTAAGAATCGCGTCACGATTTGAAGAGGCCTAGAAGTTGCACTGGTAACCTTGTCAATTATCTTCATGTTCCATGATTCGAAAGGGAATGCACTATGGGCGAAGAAAGGTCCCCAATTTTGAACGGTATCTACCAAGTGATTCAGAAGGTGGATATTATACTTCATGTTGTGTATTCCAAATGTGTTTTCCCATATTCGAACATATTCTTTTATGAGCAATCGAGCTTCCTGCATTTCGTCCGTATCAATGCTGTCCTGGTTTAAGATGTAAGTCGCGCGAGAAATTAATGCCAAGTGCTCGAGATCGCATTTACGTATTATTCCCTCAAGACATGGTAGTGCGTAGTATTGACTCCAATTTCGCCATTCTGATGCTTTCCACCGATTTATATCTTCAATGGGCCTCGGTCTTCTCGAGATTTTACTCGGTGTTCTGATGTTCATTAGGCGAGAATTTATACATGATATTTTTGCCGGGCTGCCAGCATACCAAACATCATCAGCATTTCCATGAAGTAACAACAAGGTATGCAACTTGACAACACCCAAGTAAACGTTATGCATACTTTCTACAACCGGACCTAAAGACAAGTCGAATTCTGGCAGAATCGTTACTGCCGCTAATCCTTTGACGCCGTACCTTTTTTTGCCCTTTTTTTTGCCTTTTGCATACATTTGCGTATGCCGGTGTCGGTCCGACGAGAGACGCCATTGTCGACGGGATATACTCGGTTCACTCCTCTTCCGGGTAATTGCGTACCTTCGGCATAGCAGAATGTACATCCGTATTTCCCATTAAACACAGTCATATTTAATATTGCAGGCCTGGCCACTGAATCGGCGATACACACAAGCGTTACAAATTTGCTCTTAACGACAGTCTCGTTAATAGGATGTCTCCAGGTTAAACCTTCATGATACAAATCATGTAACTCTTTGACCGTAGGCAGAATTGAAGCATGTTTAAGTCTGGATGCACGGTATCGACCCATACGCCGGCAAGCATTATATATCGTTTTCGCGCATGCGGTGAAAACTCGTTTATTTGTATTAGTATGGGCCAAGCACTAGCTTTTGACGATTTCGATACTTGGCAGCCGTCCACGAATAATGAGAACGAAAAATTGTTTTCGTTACTCAAAAAACCACCAGCTTCACATTTTTCTTTGTATTTCGTACCGTCATATATATCTTCCACAGCGTTTGCATTTTTCTTTCTACGACTGAATCGGTACCATAGAGAACTGACTGCCGTTGGATCCGATAACAGTTGTCGAAGTTGCGGGGCGATTTTAACTTGAATGAAGTATGACAATGAATTGTTCTTTTTATCCGGTCCGCATTCTTTGCATGTACAATCTCGATTAGGAGTGTTCCCCTTGCCGACGTAGTCCTTACATGATCGGCAATACAAGCGCCGAGTTGCCGCGTTTTCGTCGTTTCTTGACAACATCGACCAGAGACTTTTCATCGAAGATGGTAAGCCGCTGTTTATGAACATCGTATTCAGATTCATCAAGATGATTGACGTTATTGCGTATGTCAGTCTTCCTCGAAGCGATATAGCAATTATGGTAGCAATTACATAAATCTTTGAAACCCAATTTTTTAATTGGATCCGTTGTGACCACTCGTGGATTTTCCCGATTGAAAAACAATTGTCTCCATCATTGTCGGTATCGTTGAGCATCTCGTCCAGTTCATCTCCACAAGAAGTCATTTCCGAGTCTTCTTCACTTATATTGTTCTCATCGTCGATACCATTGACCTCGGAATTTTCTTCATCAGACTCGCTATATCCTGTGCCGTTACAGTCATAGCTGATATCCGCATCAAATGAAGGATCCTCATCGATGGTAACTTGAGACATTACAGCAGAAGCAACTTCACTGTTTTTTTGCAATTGCATCCCAGAATCGACGTACCCAGTGGTACCGATGTCCGGAGCGTTGCTTTTATTATTTTGGCTATTGGATTCGATTTCCATCGTACTTATTCCATTTGGATCGAAATTCTCGGTGTCCATCGGTACCGAAGATGCGTTGTCGTGGCTGTCGCTGCACGTACGATTAGGGCTGCATGCATCATCCAGTAGATTTTCTCGATGTTCGTTTCCAACCTGCGTTGTATGATTACTCGTAATACTGAAGTAATTCGATATTCGTCGAGTTTTTGTACTTTTTGCCGGTCGACGTCGTTGGGGAGACTTGTAGACCTGGAAATTAAATATCGTTAGTGGTACAGCAGTTTTATGTAATTACGCACAGCACGGGGATAATTTTAACTCCTGTTAAAATTTATTAATTTATCTTACTGTTAGTAAGCTCGCAGGCATTTGCAGGTTTTTGAAAGCAGTGTCGTGCGGATAAAGTTTTGCATGCCGCCGGTACAATTTCATTCTTCGTTTATAAAACGCGGTACGACTCCGTGATCTGGGATTAGATGGCGATCGGCGTTGCACTCCAGACGACTCTTGGACCGGTACATCGGACATCCCTCCATAGTTTCTCGTAGGCGTACACTTCTGCGAAAGCATTACGGATATTATTAAACGTTTTGAATGATAAATAAATACCTCTCCTTGAATGAAAAACTATACTAATAGTGGTTTGTTTCTCAATACAGGCTCACTAGTACTTGCTTATATCGACGGTTAAGAATGAGAAGAGCATAATCGCCATGTTAAATAATGTTAGTTACATCCTTTTCATTCTTAGCCATCGATGTGATGCAACAAAATAATCACGAATAAATTTCAATGTCTTTATATTGCAACGTTCCTAAGGCGTAAATGTATTATAATATTATTTCGATCCTTTGATCGAAATAATATTATAATACGTTTACGCCTTGGGAAGGTTGCTCGCAAGTAGAAGATAAAAATCAACCGGCGGATTCTAATTATAGACTCCGTCTCGCCACGCAGTTCGAGCAAACCCGACGATACAATAACATTGCCGGGAACCAAATTTCAGAAAGGGATAAAAACCTTTCTTCAAATTCTCATTACTATAATATTGTTTTTATTTATGTCGAAAAATATAAAATTGTACGTTTTGGAAAATAATTGTACGAATATTTTGCAAATATAAATATTCATTTTTTTTACAAATTGTTATTTGGTCGAGTGTGACTTACACACATAATTCACATAGTGGCGGTCCCTTTAGAAAAATACTATTTTTCGGTCACCCTATATCGACGGTTAAAAACGAAAAGGGCGTAATTGCCATGTTAAATAGTGTTGGTTATATCCTTTTCATTCTGAGTCATCCATGTGATCCAAGAAAATTATCACGAATAAATTTCACCGTAGAGGATTGAAATACGTTTACGCAGTGGGAAGGTTGCTCGCAAGCAGAAGATAAGAATCAACCGGTGGATCTATCTATAGAGCCTCTGGGCACGCGTCGCTGCGTTGCGAGAACACCCGACGGATAGTCCTATGTTTACATTGTCGGAAAGATAATGTCGATGGGGAAAAGGGAGATGAATTTATTTTGGCGTAAAGAAAAAGTTACTCACCGGTATAGTTGTTTTTGTCCGCATAGTGACTGGTTCTTACACACACACGATCACTCGCGATTTCTTAAAGCTAAAAATATTTAATACGATTTTACGAAACTCTCGAAAGCACAATTTGTAAGGATGAACAATGGACGGCTGAACTATGTCTGATGCCGTTTCACGACTTGAGAAATGCCGGCCGGCTTGACGCTGCCCCCCCCCCCGCCGCAACGCCGCCGTGCAGCCAATGTGTTTAACGCCATGTGAAAGAAAGACTCTCTCATGGTCTCTCTCTCACTCTACCGCGAACACCAATAACGGCATCTCTCTCGCTCTCACGTGGCGTGGTCACGTGACTTAAGCACGTACACACTCTGCACAACCTGTTGAGCCTGTTCTTGCTCTCAGAGTCCAAAGTCCAATAGTCTCTTCGTAGAACCAGAGAACATAGAAGTATATGGAAGCGTAGTCCCCGTGTTAATATTTGGCACAGAAAAGATAGTCCCGATTTCCGACTGTAGTTGGCGCCGCTATGTATCGGTGTGCCCAACACACGCGAAGAATCTCAAGCAACGCCCCTCGTGGTTGTCTCTCTCATACTCATGTGTATCGGACTATAGCGTTCTCTCACTCGCGCTCATGCAGGAACGCGGTTGGGCGTGTCTTTGAGATCGCACTGATGCTTCGAATATTTTAAGATTTCCCTACAAACAGAACTCTATGCTAGATTAATACAATTTCCTACTAGAATATTTAATTAAAATAGTAATAGATCGGTTGAAGCGTTCAAAAAACATTAACCGAAATAGCAAAGCAGCGGACTAACAGATTTTAATCAACTGTCATAAGTATATTTTCGAGTGAGTTGGTGTCCGAGCCGTCAAAGGACTTTCTTTTTATTTTCCTAACCGGGGGTCAATTCCGTCAAACGCAATATTTTTTTCCTTGTCTTTCCTTACTGCAACTATCTAAATGGCAGTATTTTTTTAGCGTAAAGTTAAATAGTCACTCTAAATTACATCCTTACAGGCAGGTAGATGTAACGTGATCGCGCCGCAAGAGCGAGGTATGTTCTATGATTCGTGCTCGCGGTGGAGTGAGAAGGAAACACGAGTGTGTTTCATATGCTCTTAAACCGACATTGAACACGTTTTTGCGGTGGCGTGAAGAAATTAAGCATTCGCAAACCCAATTAGCAAAGCAGCGGCCTCATGACATTTCATTAACTTCCACACATAGCTTACCAAGCGAGCCAGTGGCCGGGTGGATGAGGGCTCCGCTTCATAACTGGATATCCATGGTTTGATACCGTCACCATGTTATTTTTTTTTCTTTCTTTTTTTTTCTTATCTTAATGTCGCTACAAAGAAATGCAAAATGCATTTGATTGTAGCAACATTGAGACGCAGCATCGCATTATACTAAAAATAATTACTATCGTGGCGCAAATAATTTATTGTTTATATGCAATCATAAATAGATTTAATTTATAATTTTCATTGTAATACTTTTCACAGAGAATACTGAAATAATTTGTGCCACAATAACAAGTATTCTTAGGTATGATGCGACGCTGCATCTCAACGTTGCTGCAAACAAATGCATTTGTATTTGTGTGCAGCAACGTTGAGATAAGAAAAAAAGGAAAGAAAAAAAAATACCATTGCGACGGTATCGATCCATGGGTGTCCAGTTAAGAAGCGGAGCCCTCCCCCACTCGGCCACCGACTCGCTTGATAATTTTCGTGTGGAAGTCAATGAAAAGTCGCGAGACCGCTGCTTTGCTAATTGGGTTTGCAAATGCTTAATTTCTCCGCGCAAAAAAAAAGGTCAGAATCAGTTTAAGAGCATGTGAAATACACTCGTGTATCTTTCTCACTCCACCACGAGCTGAAACGAGATGAAATACTAGTGTATCTCACGCTCCCGCAGCGCAATCACATTACATCTATTTGTTCTTAAAGATGTAAATTTAGGGCGTTTAACGTGAAGCTAAAAAATGCTGACAATTAGTTTGTAAAAAAACGAACGAAAAAAAAGAAAGAAAAAAAAGAAAAGAAAATAATAAAACATCGCCCGCGACGGAATTGAACACGGGTTGCCGGAACAAAAATAGAAGCCTTCAACCACTCGGTCACTGACCAATTGGGAAAAAAATGTGTGAAACTCGATGAAAAATCGCGAGCCTGCTGTTTTACTAATCTAATCGATATTTTATAAAAGCATCTATTTTTATCCAATTTGTTTACAAACTATACTATTCATATGTATAGATAAATTCGCTTCATCATTTGACAGTTTTATGAGCATTATTGTGCTATCAACAAACTGTCAGCCCCCCCCAAACATTCAAGGCTCGTGAGTGCGAGCGAGAACGCATGAGTACTGGGCGGAGCTAATCGAGTTGCAGCGTGTGCGTTCACATCGATACAGCCAGCGCCAGAGGTGGCTGGGGTACTCACTAACGGGTACCCCAGCGAAACCGTGCCAAGAGCTCCCATAAGGATTACGCTTCTATACACATCTATGTTCTCTGGTAGAACTTTCGAGTCTTTCGAGTCTTTCGGTCACTTTCGGTGTTCCGTGTGATATATAATAAAAACGGTATTTTATACAAATTTGTCGTACAATTATGATTAAAAAGTGTGAACGCGATTGCAGTAGAATAGCTTTTGACTTTCTAGAGAACTTTCTAGACTTTCTAGAAAACCAACGTGTCCGGGCAGTGTCGCGTGTGTAACAAGAAAATTCGCGAAACCTCGACGAAACATAACCTTGAGCGCGGGTACTGCGGAATCGTAGAGTTACTCGACAAAACATAACCACGGGCGTCCATACTGCATTATCGTCGAGTTTTCGAGTGATTCTAAACAGGTAAAAATTGTACATTCGTAAAATGGATATGCTAAAAAATGAATAACAAATTATTTTATTATTTTTCAGCATGTGAAAAATGACCACTCCCGTAGGAGATACTTGTTTCTGCGTGGTGCAAACAAAGAACTGTAAGCGATCAGTTCATGCACTACACAATGTACTGCGACGTAACGAAAGCAACAATGATGTATATGATAGACCATGCACCGAGGACTTCATTTGCACGTATTTCGATTTGCCAAGCTATAAAAAAGAATCGTTGCGAATCCGAAGAACAGTGAATTATCGCAGCACTTATACGTCTATTGTCGTTCTCGCAATATTCGGTATGTATTCAAAAATTATTAAATTACCCAGATAGACAAGCGTATTCTATCCAATTGCACTTAAGGGAAGGCTAAACACGCGTCTGACTTCGAGAGCGACAGAGCTAAAATTTTGAATCCATTTTTCTCCGAAATAGCAGGACGCACTGCAATTCACTTTTTATTTTATAAAACTGTTTTGGAGAAAAATGGTTTCAAAATATGTTAAGGTTATGTTGATCTTTAGCCCTATCTTTTGCATTGCTTTACAACATAACGTACGGCAAAAGAAAATGATAAAGAATTTCTTTCCACATAGATACGATTGAAGCTGCTAATGAATACATCAACGGTAAGAACACTAGATGTGGTCGAGGCGCAAGGCTTAGGGAGCCTAAATTTAATAATGACACACCGGAGGAGAGGCCAAGTATCGAGAAAGCAGTGAAAAAACGCAGTTCCCATCTTATTGAGAAAAAGAGCGCTCTTGCTACAAATGTATGTATGTACAAAGGTATATTTGTTTCGAGAATCTAACCTTTCTTTCATAGAAAAAGAAGATTGTAGCGCGACGACAATCACAGTTGCGCACCGAGTCAGTAATCGAAAGGATACTGTTACAAAAAAACAGTAAGAAGGTACTGTAGTAAACGAAATAATTCAGTATCTTGCCTCGTATAGTAAATTATCATAGTTAATTTTTTTTCTGTTTTATAGGTGATGAAGAGGATAGGTGATGAAGAGGATCCATTGGCAATATCTCCATCCGATTGTGACACGACAAAATTTGAAAGTGCGCAATCTAACGTTTTAAACAACGAGCATACAGATGCCGAAGATGTGGAAGATGAAAAGGAAAATTCGACTGCCAAGGGAGTTACTGCGAAAAAGAAGATTGTAGCACGACAACAATCACAGTTGCGCACCGAATCAGTAATCGAAAGGATATTGTTAGAAAAAAACACTAATAAGGTACTGTAGTAAACGAAATAATTCAGTATCTTGCCTCGTATTGTAAATTATCATAGTTAATTTTTTTCTGTTTTATAGGTGATGAAGAGGATAGGTGATGAAGAGGATCCATTGGCAATATCTCCATCCGATTGTGACATGACAAAATTTGAAAGTACGCAATGTAACGTTTTAAACAACGAGCATACAGATGTCGAAGATGTGGAAGATGAAAAGGAAGATTCGACTGCCAAGGTAGGAGTTACTGCGAATGAAATTTTGACATTTATTGACACCGAATAAGCAACAGAACGGTTCGCGATTCATGGGCATATCGATCATAGTATTGGCCATATTTGATCATAGCATAATATTAGTATGCTGTATTAGGACGATCGCTGAACATTTTCAAGTTAGAGCAACTAGACATTTTTCAAAAATTTCAAAATCCCGCAAAATATCCAAACGGGCTTCAAACTTCACACAAATTTCACTGAATGATGGGACGTATCCATTCTACTGGTGTTCAAAATTTGAACCCTCTATCTCAAATTGTATCCTAGGTATATTCGTTTTAAACGATGCAAGTCTGATACACTCACAGACACATACATCCGGATGCCAGATAAAAATTGCATTGACGTTTTTTATTTTCTAATACGCTGACACTAAAATTTCAATTAAAAAAAACTAAAACAGTTGCCACTATGAGGAAGCAAGAATTGGGATAAAATTTATAAGATCATTTGAAAATTTCGATAAAACCTAAAGTCAAATGTGATAACAAGTACCTCGACTTTTCACCTCAAGTTTTATCTTAATTTTGCACTCACATTTTATCAATTTTTAAATCAAATTTTATACTGTGTATGGTCATTTCATTGATATTGTAGTTCGAGACAGTTGTACCT
The DNA here is from genome assembly GCA_917499995.1 of Ichneumon xanthorius. Lineage (NCBI taxonomy): Eukaryota > Metazoa > Arthropoda > Insecta > Hymenoptera > Ichneumonidae > Ichneumon > Ichneumon xanthorius. The sequence goes on from CAKJTD010000107.1 coordinate 663,915, forward strand.
TCGACAACCACAAAATCCACGACAGTCGATATGAAAATGCAAATCAAGAAGTGTGAAAAATACACTCCGAACAATCAAAAGAAGAACAAAAAGAAAACGAAAGAGATGCCAATGAAAACGAGGCGCGGAAAAAAACTTAAGAAACCTTGCAGTATTGATCTCGCCAAACGACACCTGATGGAGTTGTCGTTGAAAGTGAAGGCATTGAAAATTCCTTTGGTACCGTCGACATCTCTTGATCTGACAAAAGTACCGCATCTCCGAAAAGTAAGCTTTTACTGTCTTTGTCGAACTTTGAACCTCGAAACTCATTTCATTAAATTGATAACAATTTTGACGGTACATCGCGGTTGTTTAGCAGAATAGAATTGCTGTGGATGACTGTGTGAACAAGCTAACAAACGAATACACCGCTGTTTCAACGACGAAACCTGCACATGGTCCGCAAGAAGTGACAATACCGCCAATAACGGAAAGTAGCAATGGGATCTCGGGACGTAGCGAAGAAATACAAAAACCATTCGAAACTGACAATCTATATTCAGGCGACGAAGACGAAGTCTCTCGGCACCCGATCAAGCAAATTACGTCTGTTAAGGCGCCGACGATCGGAAATAAAACCATTTCACCAAAGGCCTCGAAAAAAGTGTTAACATCAATGACAGGTAGAAATGACATCGAATTACAGTCTTATGTTCCCGTAAGTACAAAACTTTTTATAGTAAAATGATGCTTCCTTCATGTAAACGCAAAAGAATCGATGGTAACATTGAATTTTGCGACGAATTATTAAACGTTTTAACACTTTATTTATAGGGTACACCGAACCGAAATATCGATGCAATAGGTAGAAATATTTTGTCGTCGAATGTGAATAGGACAACGAATTGCGTGCGTTCAACGTTGCAATCGTCTACATCGAACAAGGTACTCGGGGGAATATATCCTAATCTTACGTCTAAAACGTTAATGGTCGAACTTAGTGTACCGACGATAAAGAAACTAAGAAGGATGAGAATTGTGAATTGGGGCGGGGGGGGGGGGGGGGGGGGTGGGGGGCGGGCGACTTTGCTTCCACGAATCGATGGAAGACGACACCGGTGGAATAAGCTCCGTTTTCGGAGGCCGTAAATTTGCATCAACAAAAGACATTATTCTGTTATTTTTTCCTATTATTTTGTCGTGAACAAGTTTTTTTGAATCGTTGGTGCGTGTGTGTGTTTAATTTTGACGAAGGCGAAAGACAATGATTCTACGAGTTGTGTAATGTCTCCGGAACGGAATTTCGAGGACCCACGCGGAAGCAATTTTGACAATGAAATGCAAGATATTTCAATTCCGACCGATTTGGACGATGATGTGGGGAATGCGGAAACATCTCAGATATTCAAATTGCAAAAGGTAGGATGTTACCATTATTTCATTAATTGGCGACATACCATAATTTCATTAATTGGCGACATACCATAATTTCATTAATTGGCGACATACCATAATTTCATTAATTGGCGACACCATAATTTCATTAATTGGCACAGGAGGCGTCAAAAGATAACTTTGTATCATCAAATGATGAGACAGAGTGCCTGGAAGCTGCGATGCAAAACGACGACAGCGGACGTTCGACGGAAAAAGAATTAAGCAAGTTGCAGAATTCTCAACTTAAAAACAAAACGATATCGCAGCAAGTACAAGCAGGCCATCCATGCTGTAAACTTTTTTCGTCAAAACTCTTAAAAATGAAAAGAGATATGCTAAAAGCCATTAAAAGTATCGCAAATTCACCGCGAATGCGCGGCAATGCGGATCAGGATCCATATAAAGAGAATCGGTTTCCGCTTCCGGAGAAGGCAGATGCGGATGGCAAAGTAATATCCGCCGTACTTCAAATATTCTATCTATGTTATTGACAAAAAGAAAATTAATTTGAAAATAATGGTCATTGATATACGTCTTTTATGTTTCTAAGGTAACGCTCGTTGACGGAGTTCGACTAGATTTCGAACATATGTCGCGGGCAGCCGATGCACCGACGATGAAGAAACGAGTGAACTCGTTGATCACCGCCATGTGGTCAAAGGAAGAGCGATTGAAATTGACTCTCGATCCAAAGAGGGTGGAGTCACACAATTACATTCTCATAACGGACGATGAACTTGACAAATTAAAAAGTAAGTTGAAACCTGCTACACATTATTAAACCGATCGGATCAAGTTAAATATAATAACATTAAATTAATGAATTTCATGAATGTTTTGAAATTATATTGCAGAATGTTGTAACTACATGCAACACGGCGAAACTTACTTGCCGGTCACGAAACACGACTGTGTAGATGTGCACTTGAATGAATTCGCAAAAATTGAAAACAGAGCGGTGGCGCAACTCGTATAAATTCAAGCATAGAACACGCACACAAAAACTCAACTCTAGAGATGCCAGAAGGAGCTCTGAGAAGACTATCGAGCCGAACGACAATGGTGGACACCGTAACAGAAAAAGAAAGAGAAAAGTTAATAAAAATAAAAATATTGGGATTACCAATAACGAGATCGAGTGCAGCGATGACTTAGGTCCAAACGAAGAAATATCGTCAGATGAAGATATAACACGGGTACCTTGCGAACGTGATTTGAAAAAGAAGACATCGCATCCTGCGGCGAATACGATTGATGAAAAAATATGTTCAGTAGAGGGAATATTGAAAATCCTGGGTACTTTCCCCATAACGCGTGAAAACATGACGATCTGCAATTGGGACCAACTAAAAGAGCAGACTCATTTGACGAATTTCCAACTGCATCAAATACTTACGAGTGATAGTTATGTTATCCTCGACGGTAAGTACAATATGGGTTTTGATGGGTGTCAATTAATATCGTCGTAATTAACCACTGTTTTCTTGTATATTCCTATTTAGAAACTCTAGAAAAAATACATGTTTTGGACATTCAGTACGAGCATAAGACGTTGATGGAATTGTTACGAGTTGCCGAGAATCTTAAGATGATTGCAACCGAAATAAATAATTATAACGTGAAGACTGTGACGTGCGACATGTATCCTGAGGCAATCGTCGAATATCTTTTGGACAAATATACGACACCTAGTAACAAACAACGCAACAAAGATGGCACAAAACTCTACAGGTATATAACAATGTTAAGAAGGCGTCCTGGGGTTATTACCTGCCGTACACACACACACAGATTTCTTATAGATGTAATTCTTTTATGTTTTGGAACATTTTTAACACGTTGACATGAAAACTCGAAAAATATTTTTTTGTAAATACGAAGCGTTCTCTATAAGAAAGCAAAAATAATCTTTTTTTTTTACAACACGACTACACATAGTATTAATAAAATTGACAGCTGGAATCTACAAAGGATATGCGATGTGAGGGTCTCTTGTATTATGGCAAGGAAAACCTTCTGGATATATGACGAACTATTGTCCACATGTGCAGAGGTGTCAGTCTATTTCGGTAAGAATTATTTTAATGATATAAACCAATCCACATTCGTATTTCTCGTTGGACCAATAAACTACTATTTTTTCTGATGCAGAGAATATAGAGTGGGACAAATTCTTCAATTCGTACGGTTCCATAACATATGACAACGAAAAGGGGATGAAGGTTGTGAAAAGCTTTAAAAAAATGATTAGTCAATACAGTGCAACTTCCATAATAAAAAAAAATTATAAAAGATTATTCGCGGGCAAAAGAGAATAAGCAGCTCTGCGCGATTAAGGTACAACTTAAAGGCAGGTGGGAAAAAGCTCGAAAATGTCAGTTATGAAAAAATTGCGCTATTGTATTAATGTTACAGATACCGAGGATGTTACGTAGGATTCATCGAGAGAGTTATGACGACATCGCTGGAAATTCAACGATAATGCGGCGCATATTGTTGTCCAATAATCTAATTAACGAAATTGGATGAAATTGGAGGAATTAGATGATCAGGAACGACTTTCAAAGTGTATTCGGCTTTTACAAAACAACTCAGGAGTTATATTTGTACAGAAACACACTCTAATTTTTTTTTTCACGATACAAGCCGATCGTATTATCTTCAAATTCTATACGTTTCATATTTTTCGTTTTTGTTTTTTTATTTTTTACGACTTTCAAATACGATGTAACGTTATATCGTGATAAAAGTCCCGCTTATGTGAGAAGGAGAAAAAATACATTCGTTGTAACAATAAAATGTGAAGTCTACCGTTACACAATTTATAAATCGTTATTCGCATACGTTGCTATCAAACAGCTCCATTTATGTAATATATATACTTTACCTGCTTCTTATTTTCTGTTTATTTTTGACATAATCGATGGAAAAAAGAAAATACACTAAAGAGTAATCGACCAGTTTTCCCTGCTGTTGCTTTTTTTTCATCGACGATCAACGCACTTCACAATACTTGATCGAAAATGATACAAGTCAAAAGCATTTCCGAACCGAACATACGACATCCATTGTTATTTTTGGTGCTGACTGCTTTGGCTTTCATCATTTTCAATCGGGTTTTTAGGCAGCGTGAAACGATCATAATATCCCGGTTGCTTCCATGATGGGAAACTTTCAATAAAAAACTTAAATGCGATTTGTATTGCGAATTAATAAGGACGGTCGTTTCCGTAGTCGCTTATTCGGTCGGACCTCGAAAAACCACTGGCGATACACTTTCCGGGTTGGTCGCTTGTGCTGTCGTTTGTTCGGTCGTCTTACAAAAAAATCGACCACATATGAGCTTTTTAATAACCGGTATGAGCTTTTATGGTCGTTTGTTCGGTCGCTAAATCAAACAAACGCCGTCGCTGTCGAAACGCGGCAAAAAAATGAGTTACCAGAGTGGTCGCTTTTAGGGTCATTAATGCGGTTAATTATTGGCACAAAACAACCGTCGTTTTTAGGGTCGTTTCTTCGGTCGCTCAGTGGGGCAGGGTGGAAGGGAAAGACGAAACGACGAGAGGAGAGAAAGCTGGATAAAAGAAGTGGTGAATCTCGAGGAGAGCGGGGAGAGAGGAGAACCAAAGAAGAATAGGAGCGAAGAGAAAGGGAAAAGTAAAGTGAAACATAACGGAGAGACAGAGAGAAACTGGAGGAAATTTAGACTAAAGAGACTAACAAGGAAAAGAGCGAGGAGTGAAAGGTAAATGTGTTAAAAAGAAAGAGAAGGGAGTACGTAAAGCAAGTTGTAACAAGGACTTAACCTTGTAAAAAAAACTTGCAATCCCTAGGGAAGTCAATGAAACATACAATACAATAAAAATAAAATAAATAAAATGAGCCTAAAAGTGGTAAACATACTTATTGTGTATTAAACGAAAAAAGAATTTATCGATCGTATGAGCGGTAGGACTGTAACCAAACAATTTTGGTTACTGCCACTGTTCATGCGATCGATGAATATATTTTTTTCTTTTTGCTCAAGTTTAATCAAACCAATGCCCCCGCTAAGACACAACGTAGATGGGCTATTTCCTCATCGGATAACTCTAATATCAACATTGGTTTGGTTGAAAGTTACATTCGAAGAAAAACAATTAATTGCGATCGAAGAATCGTAGGTGTTGGGTAAATTCCGGTCGAGTTAGGTAAATTTCGTTTACTCACTAAAGCTTCCGTAAACCAGCCCTACCGGCACAATTATTGTGTACTAAACGAAAAATGAATTTATCGGTCGTATGAGCGGTAGGACTTATAACCAAACAATTTTGGTTACTGCCACTGTTCATGCGATCGATGAATATATTTTTTTTTCTTTTTGCTCAAGTTTAATCAAACCAATGCCCCCGCTAAGACACAACGTAGATGGGCTATTTCCTCATCGGATAACTCTAATTTCAACATTGGTTTGGTTGAAAGTTACATTCGAAGAAAAACAATAAATTGCGATCGAAGAATCGTAGGTTTTAGGTAAATTCCGGTCGAGTTACGTAAATTTCGTTTACTCACTAAAGCTTACGTAAACCAAGCTGTGTGAACTTAGCACCCGACTTTAAAAAATCAAATTTTTTTTGGTGATTCTTAAAGAGTTTTGTATGTAGTTGATTGTAGTAACAAATTTTTCGTTTGTAGTAGCCCAAAAAAAAGTTATGGGATTTTGAAAAAAACCCATCCACCTACTTTGAAATTTTTTAAATCTGGAGGTCGATTTCGATGGAGAATCGTTTGTAGTTGATTGTAGTGAAAGAATTTCCGTTTGTAGTAACGAGGAAACATTTTTAAAACAATTTAAATTTTTTATTTAATTTTTTTTTTTTTTAACGGCCATTCAATACACTGCAAGTACTACCTCGAATATCATTTATAGTTAATTGTAGCAACCTGTATTTCGTATGTAATTCTTCGAAAAGTTACGGGGAGGAATTTTGGTCAAAGTCCTGGCTGCAGGTACGTTTTTAGTTGTGTGTAGTACGGTTAATTACGTTTGTAGTAACTCGAAAACTGATGCTGCATCGATATACTCGACGATCTGATTCTAACATCGTTTGCAGTACCGTTTATATCGTTTGCAGTACCTCGACGACTCACGAGGAGTCATTGTGTCCCGAGCTCTAGCTCCAAAGTCGTAAAAAAAATACGTAATACGTAATAAAAAAAAATTTTCAATAATTTTAAATCTCCATTTTTTTTTAGTCATTCGATACACTGCCAGCACTACCTCGAAAATCGTTTACAGTTATTTGTAAAAACCATTATTTCGTTTGTAGTACCTCGAAAACTAACGACGAGTCATTATGTCCCGAGCTCAAGCTCCAAAATCGTTTGTAGTACCGATAATTTCGTTTGTAGTACCGATAATTTCGTTTGTAGTACCTCGAAAACGAACGAGGAGGCCTTTATGTCCCAAACCCTAGCTCCAAAATCGTTTGTAGTTGTTTGTAGGATCGATAATTTCATTTGTAGTAACTCGAAAACTAACGAGAAGTCCTTATGTCCCGAACTCTAGCTCCAACATCATTTGTAGTCCTTTGTAATACCGATAATTTAGTTTGTAGTACCTCGAAAACCAACCGGAAGTCAATATACTCGAAGATCTAATTCTAAAATAGTTTGTAGTACCGTTTCATTCGTTTGTAGTTCCTCGAAAAGTTACAGGGAATCAATAAGCTCAGAGTTCTAGCTCCATGAACGTTTGTAGGCGTTTGCAGTGCCCTTAAATTCGTTTGTAGTACCTCGAAAATTAACGTTAAGTCGATATACTCGAAGGTCTGAGCCTAAAATCGTTTGTAGTACCGTTCATTTCGTTTGTAGTTCCCCAAAAAGTTACGGGGAGGAAATATGGTCAAAGTTCTAGCTAAAGCTGCGTTTGTATTTGTTTGTAGTACCCTTAAATTCGTTTGGAGTACCTTGAAAATGAATGTCAAGTCGATATACTCGAAGATCTGAACCTAAAATCGTTTGGAGTACCGTTGATTTCGTTTGTAGTTCCTCGAAAAGTTACGGGGAATCAATCTGCTCAGAGTTCTAGCTGCAAGAACGTTTGTAGTCGTTTGTAGTATCCCGAAAATGAATGTCAAGTCGATATACTCGAAGGTCTGAGCCTAAAATCGTTTGTAGTATCGTTCATTTCGTTTGTAGATCCATGAAAAGTTACGGGGAGGAAATATGGTCAAAGTTCTAGCTGAAGGTACGTTTGTAGACGTTTGTAGTGCCCTTAAATTCGTTTGTAGTACCTCGAAAATTACTGTCAAGTCGATATACTCGAAGGTCTAAGCCTAAAATCGTTTGTAGTACCGTTCATTTCGTTTGTAGTTCCCCAAAAAGTTACGGGGAGGAAATATGGTCAAAGTTCTAGCTAAAGGTACGTTTGTAGACATTTGTAGTGCCCTTAAATTCGTTTGTAGTTCCTCGAAAATTAATGTCAAGTCGATATACTCGAAGGTCTGAGCCTGAAATCGTTTGTAGTACCGTTCATTTCGTTTGTAGTTAACCAAAAAGTTACGGGGAGGAAATATGGTCAAAGTTCTAGCTAAAGGTACATTTGTAGACGTTTGTAGAGCTCTTAAATTCGTTTGCAGTACCTCGAAAATTAATGTCAAGTCGATATACTCGAAGGTCTGAGCCTGAAATCGTTTGTAGTACCGTTCATTTCGTTTGTAGTTAACCAAAAAGTTACGGGGAGGAAATATGGTCAAAGTTCTAGCTAAAGGTACATTTGTAGACGTTTGTAGTGCCCTTAAATTCGTTTGTAGTACCTCGAAAATTAATGTCAAGTCGATATACTCGAAGGTTTAAGCCTAAAATCGTTTGTAGTACCGTTCATTTCATTTGTAGTTCCCCAAAAAGTTACGGGGAGGAAATATGGTCAAAGTTCTAGCTAAAGGTACATTTGTAGTCGTTTGTAGTGCCCTTAAATTCGTTTGTAGTACCTCGAAAATTAATGTCAAGTCGATATACTCGAAGGTTTAAGCCGAAAATCGTTTGTAGTACCGTTCATTTCGTTTGTAGTTCCTCGAAAAGTTAAAGGGAATCAATAAGCTCAGAGTTCTAGCTCCATGAACGTTTGTAGTCGTTTGCAGTGCCCTTAAATTCGTTTGTAGTATCTCGAAAATTAACCTTAAGTCGATATTCTCGAAGGTCTGAGCCTAAAATCGTTTGTAGTACCCTTAAATTCGTTTGTCGTTCCATGAAAAGTTACGAGGAGGAAATATGGTCAAAGTTCTAGCTAAAGCTGCGTTTGTAGTCGTTTGCAGTGCCCATAAATTCGTTTGTAGTACCTCGAAAATTAACCTTAAGTCGATATACTCGAAGGTCTGAGCCTAAAATCGTTTGTAGTACCCTTAAATTCGTTTGTAGTTCCATGAAAAGTTACGAGGAGGAAATATGGTCAAAGTTCTAGCTACAGATACGTTTGTAGTTGTTTGTAGTACCCTTAAATCCATTTGTAGTACCCCGAAAATTAATGTCAAGTCGATATACTCGAAGGTCTGAGGCTAAAATTATTCAAGTAAAACGATAACTAAACGATAACTAAAACGAGTTTAAGGGCACTACAAACGACTACAAACGTTCTTGGAGCTAGAACTCTGAGCATATTGATTCCCCATAACTTTTCATGGAACTACAAACGAAATCAACGGTACTACAAACGATTTTAGGTTCAGACCTTCGAGTAAATCGACTTGACATTCATTTTCAAGGTACTACAAACGAATTTAAGGGTACTACAAACAAATACAAACGCAGCTTTAGCTAGAACTTTGACCATATTTCCTCCTCGTAACTTTTCATGGAACTACAAACGAATTTAAGGGTACTCCAAACAAATACAAACGCAGCTTTAGCTAGAACTTTGACCATATTTCCTCCTCGTAACTTTTCATGGAACTATAAACGAAATGATCGGTACTACAAACGATTTTAGCCTCAGACCTTCGAGTATATCGACTTGGCATTAATTTTCGGGGTACTACAAACGAATTTAAGGGCACTACAAACGTCTACAAATGTACCTTTAGCTAGAACTTTGACCATATTTCCTCCCCGTAACTTTTTGGTTAACTACAAACGAAATGAACGGTACTACAAACGATTTTAGGCTTAGACCTTCGAGTATATCGACTTGACAATAATTTTCGAGGTACTACAAACGAATTTAAGGGCACTACAAACGTCTACAAACGTACCTTCAGCTAGAACTTTGACCATATTTCCTCCCCGTAACTTTTCATGGATCTACAAACGAAATGAACAATACTACAAACGATTTTAGGCTCAGACCTTCGAGTATATCGACTTGACATTAATTTTCGAGGTACTACAAACGAATTTAAGGGCACTACAAACGTCTACAAACGTACCTTCAGCTAGAACTTTGACCATATTTCATCCCCGTAACTTTTCATGGATCTACAAACGAAATGAACAATACTACAAACGATTTTAGGCTCAGACCTTCGAGTATATCGACTTGACATTAATTTTCGGGGTACTACAAACGAATTTAAGGGCACTACAAACGTCTACAAATGTACCTTTAGCTAGAACTTTGACCATATTTCCTCCCCGTAACTTTTTGGGGAACTACAAACGAAATGAACGGTACTACAAACGATTTTAGGCTTAGACCTTCGAGTATATCGACTTGACGTTAATTTTCGAGGTACTACAAACGAATTTAAGGGCACTGCAAACGACTAAAAACGTTCATGGAGCTAGAACTCTGAGCTTATTGATTCCCTGTAACTTTTCGAGGAACTACAAACGAATGAAACGGTACTACAAACTATTTTAGAATTAGATCTTCGAGTATATTGACTTCCGGCTGGTTTTCGAGGTACTATAAACGAAATTATCGGTACTACAAAGAACTACAAATGATGTTGGAGCTAGAGTTCGGGACATAAGGACTCCTCGTTAGTTTTCGAGGTACTACAAACGAAATTATCGGTACTACAAACAACTACAAACGATTTTAGAGCTAGAGCTCGGGACATAATAACTCCTCGTTAGTATTCGAAGTACCATAAACGAAATTATTGGTACTACAAACAACTACAAACGATATTGGTGCTAGAGTTCGGGACATAAGGACTTCTCGTTAGTTTTCGAGTTACTACAAATGAAATTATCGATCCTACAAACAACTACAAACGATTTTGGAGCTTGAGCTCGGGACATAATGACTCGTCGTTAGTTTTCGAGGTACTACAAACGAAATAATGGTTTTTACAAATAACTGTAAACGATTTTCGAGGTAGTGCTGGCAGTGTATCGAATGACTAAAAAAAAATGGAGATTTAAAATTATTGTAAAATTTTTTTTATTACGTATTACGTATTTTTTTTACGACTTTGGAGCTAGAGCTCGGGACACAATGACTCCTCGTCGAGTGAGTCGTCGAGGTACTGCAAACGATATAAACGGTACTGCAAACGATGTTAGAATCAGATCGTCGAGTATATCGATGCAGCATCAGTTTTCGAGTTACTACAAACGTAATTAACCGTACTATACACAACTAAAAACGTACCTGCAGCCAGGACTTTGACCAAAATTCCTCCCCGTAACTTTTCGAAGAATTACATACGAAATACAGGTTGCTACAATTAACTATAAATTATATTCGAGGTAGTACTTGCAGTGTATTGAATGGCCGTTAAAAAAAAAAAAAATTAAATAAAAAATTAAAATTGTTTTAAAAATGTTTCCTCGTTACTACAAACGGAAATTCTTTCACTACAATCAACTACAAACGATTCTCCATCGAAATCGACCTCCAGATTTAAAAAATTTCAAAATAGGTGGATGGGTTTTTTTCAAAGTCCCATAACTTTTTTTTTGGGCTACTACAAACGAAAAATTTGTTACTACAATCAACTACATACAAAACTCTTTAAGAATCACCAAAAAAAATTTTTATTTTTTAAAGTCGGGTGCTAAGTTCACACAGCTAACGAGGGGAGTACAACATTTTCATCTTTTAATTTGGATCAAGGATGCCCCTGTCATCGGCAAGTCGTCAGAGATTGAAATTGCGAAATTTATTCTGAAATATGTAACGTGTAGAATGCCGAACAGAAAAGTTTCGCCCGAGTTACATCGACGAGTCAAAGATCATCAATGGCATCATCACAACTCATATTATTTAAAAGCTAAAAAGACTAAAACTGGATTTAGTGGGCGTTGTAAATTCGGAAATCCACGTCCGTTGACAAAAACAATAAAGCTTCGCGATGTTTCTGTTGCTATTGCTGGAAGGAAACAATTGGAAACGAAAAGTAGATTGTATGACTTACCACGTAATTCAACAGAGGCATATATTAATGATCATAATCCAGCAATACTTTGCGCTTGGGAAGGTAATATGGATATACAATTTGTTGGTGAAGAATCTACTTTATTAACATGGTATACGACTAAATACGTTTCCAAGGCAGAAAAAAGTAACATTGATGATCCCTTCGAAGTCCTTAATTCTACCAAGAGTGTTGCTAGCTGTCTTTGGAATCTTTCAATGCGCATGTTGAATAATCGAGAATGTGGAGCATTCGAAGCTGCTGACACTCTTCTCGAAATACGATTGCATGGCACGGATTCGAAAACTACTATAAAATGGGTAGATGTTAATATTATTCGAAGCAGGAGACTGAAGCCTTGCAAGGAAATTAAAGCACTCGAACCGGAATCTACCGAAATATTTTTTGATTCCATTGTCGATACGTATTACCCAAAAAGGCCGAAGGAATTGGAATCCGTTAATCTGTATGATTTTGTTAACTGGTATGACGTATCGAATCGAAAGCCTAAGACCATTGATGAAGTGTACAAATTGGGTGAATCAAAATACTTGACGAGACGATCGCGTGGTTGTCTTGTCAATCATTATATGTTGTGATATTATTATTTTCCCCCGTGGGGAGGGAAAAAATCACTTGTAAATGCCAACCTAATAAAAGTTGAAAATTGAAATTTTCATATGGCTTCCTCATATAAGTTGCAAATTGAAATTTTCATGTGGCTTTCTCATAAAACCTGCAAATTCAAATTTTCATATGGCGTTCTCATAATGTTCCTTTATTTGCGAAGCTTCTTCTATGAGAAAGCATTTTCTGTATTGTTGGCTTCCTCATAGAGGAAGCTTCGCAAATAAAGGAACATTATGAGAACGCCATATGAAAATTTCAATTTGCAACTTATATGAGGAAGCCATATGAAAATTTCAATTTTCAACTTTTATGAGGAAGCCATATGAAAATTTCAATTTTCATCTTTTATGAGGAAGCCATATGAAAATTTCAATTTTCAACTTTTATGCGGAAGCCATATGAAAATTTCAATTTTCAACTTTTATGAGGAAGCCATATGAAAATTTCAATTTTCAACTTTTATGAGGAAGCGATATGAAAAATTTAATTTTCAACTTGTTTTAACGTCAACGTCGTGTTTGCCTTTTATGCAAAACGTCTGGCCGATTCAGGTTCAGCGCGAAAAAATACGCCGATGTATTCGCTTTGTTACATCCGTGCACCTATTTTTTAATTAACAAAAATACAGAGTTTTACAAAAAGATTTTTTTTTGAAATTATTAAGTCAATTATCCAATATTCACCGTTTTGTGGCCACGTCCAATATATTTTTCCCCCACCGATGACAAGTCTCCAAATTATTTTACTCCTGAGGCGACACTTGATACATAAACTCGTGTCGGACAAAAAATACAATTTTTCAAAAAAATTCAAAAATTTAAAAATCCCATAACATTTTAACGTTTCGATCCATGTTCGCCAAATTTAATACCAAACATTGTACAGTGTTAGTCCATTCCCATATCAAATTTCCGATCGATACCTCCATGTTTACTCGAATTAGACTGTTTTTAATAATTTTTCAAAAAACTGAGAAAAACTCAAAGTCCCATAAAATCTTACCCCTTCGATGGATTTCGGCCAAATTCAATACCAAAGTTCTTTGGTATTGAATCACACGCACACGCACACGCACACGCACACGCACACGCACACGCACACGCACACGCACACGCACACGCACACGCACACGCACACGCACACGCACACGCACACGCACACGCACACGCACACGCACACGCACACGCACACGCACACGCACACGCACACGCACACGCACACGCACACGCACACGCACACGCACACGCACACGCACACGCACACGCACACGCACACGCACACGCACACGCACACGCACACGCACACGCACACGCACACGCACACGCACACGCACACGCACACGCACACGCACACGCACACGCACACGCACACGCACACGCACACGCACACGCACACGCACACGCACACGCACACGCACACGCACACGCACACGCACACGCACACGCACACGCACACGCACACGCACACGCACACGCACACGCACACGCACACGCACACGCACACGCACACGCACACGCACACGCACACGCACACGCACACGCACACGCACACGCACACGCACACGCACACGCACACGCACACGCACACGCACACGCACACGCACACGCACACGCACACGCACACGCACACGCACACGCACACGCACACGCACACGCACACGCACACGCACACGCACACGCACACGCACACGCACACGCACACGCACACGCACACGCACACGCACACGCACACGCACACGCACACGCACACGCACACGCACACGCACACGCACACGCACACGCACACGCACACGCACACGCACACGCACACGCACACGCACACGCACACGCACACGCACACGCACACGCACACGCACACGCACACGCACACGCACACGCACACGCACACGCACACGCACACGCACACGCACACGCACACGCACACGCACACGCACACGCACACGCACACGCACACGCACACGCACACGCACACGCACACGCACACGCACACGCACACGCACACGCACACGCACACGCACACGCACACGCACACGCACACGCACACGCACACGCACACGCACACGCACACGCACACGCACACGCACACGCACACGCACACGCACACGCACACGCACACGCACACGCACACGCACACGCACACGCACACGCACACGCACACGCACACGCACACGCACACGCACACGCACACGCACACGCACACGCACACGCACACGCACACGCACACGCACACGCACACGCACACGCACACGCACACGCACACGCACACGCACACGCACACGCACACGCACACGCACACGCACACGCACACGCACACGCACACGCACACGCACACGCACACGCACACGCACACGCACACGCACACGCACACGCACACGCACACGCACACGCACACGCACACGCACACGCACACGCACACGCACACGCACACGCACACGCACACGCACACGCACACGCACACGCACACGCACACGCACACGCACACGCACACGCACACGCACACGCACACGCACACGCACACGCACACGCACACGCACACGCACACGCACACGCACACGCACACGCACACGCACACGCACACGCACACGCACACGCACACGCACACGCACACGCACACGCACACGCACACGCACACGCACACGCACACGCACACGCACACGCACACGCACACGCACACGCACACGCACACGCACACGCACACGCACACGCACACGCACACGCACACGCACACGCACACGCACACGCACACGCACACGCACACGCACACGCACACGCACACGCACACGCACACGCACACGCACACGCACACGCACACGCACACGCACACGCACACGCACACGCACACGCACACGCACACGCACACGCACACGCACACGCACACGCACACGCACACGCACACGCACACGCACACGCACACGCACACGCACACGCACACGCACACGCACACGCACACGCACACGCACACGCACACGCACACGCACACGCACACGCACACGCACACGCACACGCACACGCACACGCACACGCACACGCACACGCACACGCACACGCACACGCACACGCACACGCACACGCACACGCACACGCACACGCACACGCACACGCACACGCACACGCACACGCACACGCACACGCACACGCACACGCACACGCACACGCACACGCACACGCACACGCACACGCACACGCACACGCACACGCACACGCACACGCACACGCACACGCACACGCACACGCACACGCACACGCACACGCACACGCACACGCACACGCACACGCACACGCACACGCACACGCACACGCACACGCACACGCACACGCACACGCACACGCACACGCACACGCACACGCACACGCACACGCACACGCACACGCACACGCACACGCACACGCACACGCACACGCACACGCACACGCACACGCACACGCACACGCACACGCACACGCACACGCACACGCACACGCACACGCACACGCACACGCACACGCACACGCACACGCACACGCACACGCACACGCACACGCACACGCACACGCACACGCACACGCACACGCACACGCACACGCACACGCACACGCACACGCACACGCACACGCACACGCACACGCACACGCACACGCACACGCACACGCACACGCACACGCACACGCACACGCACACGCACACGCACACGCACACGCACACGCACACGCACACGCACACGCACACGCACACGCACACGCACACGCACACGCACACGCACACGCACACGCACACGCACACGCACACGCACACGCACACGCACACGCACACGCACACGCACACGCACACGCACACGCACACGCACACGCACACGCACACGCACACGCACACGCACACGCACACGCACACGCACACGCACACGCACACGCACACGCACACGCACACGCACACGCACACGCACACGCACACGCACACGCACACGCACACGCACACGCACACGCACACGCACACGCACACGCACACGCACACGCACACGCACACGCACACGCACACGCACACGCACACGCACACGCACACGCACACGCACACGCACACGCACACGCACACGCACACGCACACGCACACGCACACGCACACGCACACGCACACGCACACGCACACGCACACGCACACGCACACGCACACGCACACGCACACGCACACGCACACGCACACGCACACGCACACGCACACGCACACGCACACGCACACGCACACGCACACGCACACGCACACGCACACGCACACGCACACGCACACGCACACGCACACGCACACGCACACGCACACGCACACGCACACGCACACGCACACGCACACGCACACGCACACGCACACGCACACGCACACGCACACGCACACGCACACGCACACGCACACGCACACGCACACGCACACGCACACGCACACGCACACGCACACGCACACGCACACGCACACGCACACGCACACGCACACGCACACGCACACGCACACGCACACGCACACGCACACGCACACGCACACGCACACGCACACGCACACGCACACGCACACGCACACGCACACGCACACGCACACGCACACGCACACGCACACGCACACGCACACGCACACGCACACGCACACGCACACGCACACGCACACGCACACGCACACGCACACGCACACGCACACGCACACGCACACGCACACGCACACGCACACGCACACGCACACGCACACGCACACGCACACGCACACGCACACGCACACGCACACGCACACGCACACGCACACGCACACGCACACGCACACGCACACGCACACGCACACGCACACGCACACGCACACGCACACGCACACGCACACGCACACGCACACGCACACGCACACGCACACGCACACGCACACGCACACGCACACGCACACGCACACGCACACGCACACGCACACGCACACGCACACGCACACGCACACGCACACGCACACGCACACGCACACGCACACGCACACGCACACGCACACGCACACGCACACGCACACGCACACGCACACGCACACGCACACGCACACGCACACGCACACGCACACGCACACGCACACGCACACGCACACGCACACGCACACGCACACGCACACGCACACGCACACGCACACGCACACGCACACGCACACGCACACGCACACGCACACGCACACGCACACGCACACGCACACGCACACGCACACGCACACGCACACGCACACGCACACGCACACGCACACGCACACGCACACGCACACGCACACGCACACGCACACGCACACGCACACGCACACGCACACGCACACGCACACGCACACGCACACGCACACGCACACGCACACGCACACGCACACGCACACGCACACGCACACGCACACGCACACGCACACGCACACGCACACGCACACGCACACGCACACGCACACGCACACGCACACGCACACGCACACGCACACGCACACGCACACGCACACGCACACGCACACGCACACGCACACGCACACGCACACGCACACGCACACGCACACGCACACGCACACGCACACGCACACGCACACGCACACGCACACGCACACGCACACGCACACGCACACGCACACGCACACGCACACGCACACGCACACGCACACGCACACGCACACGCACACGCACACGCACACGCACACGCACACGCACACGCACACGCACACGCACACGCACACGCACACGCACACGCACACGCACACGCACACGCACACGCACACGCACACGCACACGCACACGCACACGCACACGCACACGCACACGCACACGCACACGCACACGCACACGCACACGCACACGCACACGCACACGCACACGCACACGCACACGCACACGCACACGCACACGCACACGCACACGCACACGCACACGCACACGCACACGCACACGCACACGCACACGCACACGCACACGCACACGCACACGCACACGCACACGCACACGCACACGCACACGCACACGCACACGCACACGCACACGCACACGCACACGCACACGCACACGCACACGCACACGCACACGCACACGCACACGCACACGCACACGCACACGCACACGCACACGCACACGCACACGCACACGCACACGCACACGCACACGCACACGCACACGCACACGCACACGCACACGCACACGCACACGCACACGCACACGCACACGCACACGCACACGCACACGCACACGCACACGCACACGCACACGCACACGCACACGCACACGCACACGCACACGCACACGCACACGCACACGCACACGCACACGCACACGCACACGCACACGCACACGCACACGCACACGCACACGCACACGCACACGCACACGCACACGCACACGCACACGCACACGCACACGCACACGCACACGCACACGCACACGCACACGCACACGCACACGCACACGCACACGCACACGCACACGCACACGCACACGCACACGCACACGCACACGCACACGCACACGCACACGCACACGCACACGCACACGCACACGCACACGCACACGCACACGCACACGCACACGCACACGCACACGCACACGCACACGCACACGCACACGCACACGCACACGCACACGCACACGCACACGCACACGCACACGCACACGCACACGCACACGCACACGCACACGCACACGCACACGCACACGCACACGCACACGCACACGCACACGCACACGCACACGCACACGCACACGCACACGCACACGCACACGCACACGCACACGCACACGCACACGCACACGCACACGCACACGCACACGCACACGCACACGCACACGCACACGCACACGCACACGCACACGCACACGCACACGCACACGCACACGCACACGCACACGCACACGCACACGCACACGCACACGCACACGCACACGCACACGCACACGCACACGCACACGCACACGCACACGCACACGCACACGCACACGCACACGCACACGCACACGCACACGCACACGCACACGCACACGCACACGCACACGCACACGCACACGCACACGCACACGCACACGCACACGCACACGCACACGCACACGCACACGCACACGCACACGCACACGCACACGCACACGCACACGCACACGCACACGCACACGCACACGCACACGCACACGCACACGCACACGCACACGCACACGCACACGCACACGCACACGCACACGCACACGCACACGCACACGCACACGCACACGCACACGCACACGCACACGCACACGCACACGCACACGCACACGCACACGCACACGCACACGCACACGCACACGCACACGCACACGCACACGCACACGCACACGCACACGCACACGCACACGCACACGCACACGCACACGCACACGCACACGCACACGCACACGCACACGCACACGCACACGCACACGCACACGCACACGCACACGCACACGCACACGCACACGCACACGCACACGCACACGCACACGCACACGCACACGCACACGCACACGCACACGCACACGCACACGCACACGCACACGCACACGCACACGCACACGCACACGCACACGCACACGCACACGCACACGCACACGCACACGCACACGCACACGCACACGCACACGCACACGCACACGCACACGCACACGCACACGCACACGCACACGCACACGCACACGCACACGCACACGCACACGCACACGCACACGCACACGCACACGCACACGCACACGCACACGCACACGCACACGCACACGCACACGCACACGCACACGCACACGCACACGCACACGCACACGCACACGCACACGCACACGCACACGCACACGCACACGCACACGCACACGCACACGCACACGCACACGCACACGCACACGCACACGCACACGCACACGCACACGCACACGCACACGCACACGCACACGCACACGCACACGCACACGCACACGCACACGCACACGCACACGCACACGCACACGCACACGCACACGCACACGCACACGCACACGCACACGCACACGCACACGCACACGCACACGCACACGCACACGCACACGCACACGCACACGCACACGCACACGCACACGCACACGCACACGCACACGCACACGCACACGCACACGCACACGCACACGCACACGCACACGCACACGCACACGCACACGCACACGCACACGCACACGCACACGCACACGCACACGCACACGCACACGCACACGCACACGCACACGCACACGCACACGCACACGCACACGCACACGCACACGCACACGCACACGCACACGCACACGCACACGCACACGCACACGCACACGCACACGCACACGCACACGCACACGCACACGCACACGCACACGCACACGCACACGCACACGCACACGCACACGCACACGCACACGCACACGCACACGCACACGCACACGCACACGCACACGCACACGCACACGCACACGCACACGCACACGCACACGCACACGCACACGCACACGCACACGCACACGCACACGCACACGCACACGCACACGCACACGCACACGCACACGCACACGCTCACGCACACGCACACGCACACGCACACGCACACGCACACGCACACGCACACATACGTCCGGACGCCAGCTACAAAAACACATTTCTCGACGTTTCAGACTATTTTACGTACTCTGACACTAAAATCTCGAAAAATTTTTTTCACGAAAACAAAACTTCCTCCATGAGGAAGCAAAATGGGACTAAAATCGTGCAACGGGGTGGGGAGGGTTCAAGCAAAATAAGGGTACTCGTCGGGAACAATAATGACAGTCGTTTTAATATTCCGAAATAATAACAAAAATAGAAACTTGAGGAACTAAGAAATAATAACAAAGTTGGTGGAATGCTCGGTAACAATAATAATAAATCGGTGTTGAAATACAGGAAAAAAAACGGTAAATAACAAAAGTCGAAAATAACAGTCGCTTCAACGCCGGTACGGGTACGTTGAAAAAATAAAAACAAAAGAAAATAACAGTCGCTTCAACGCTGGTACGGGTACGTTGAAGAAAGAAAACGAAAAAATGAAAATAATACTGGGGAGAGATTACCAATAATATGGGACTAGCGATAATAATGACTTGGAGGGCGAAGAAATAATAACAAAGTCGCGGAAAGTTAGATAATAATAATAATAATAATAATAATAATAAATCGGGGGTTAAATAATAGTGAAAAAACGGTAAGGGATAAACTGAATATAATCACAAAAAAGGGGGGGCCTGATCACAAATACTTAATTCTGAACAATAATCTCGGAGAAAAACAAAAATGCAATTGGTTCAAATTATTCAAAAAACAATACTAAAGGGGGACGCAAAAGGGGAAAATATTCGGAATGAATTTGGCGGAGTTAGGGGGATTTTAAGGGGGACTAACGGGAGAGCTGGTCAGACAAATGTTGCACGAAAATCCAATAATACACTAACTATGAACTCAGATGGGCGCCAGCTACTTTCACGGTGTAGCACCGTACCAGATCGTGCAAACGGCACGGATCTACTCTCAAAACAAACTTTACTCAAAACCGAAACTCAAAACTTGAAAAATATCTCTGTCGCAATGAACAGTCCAGCTAGCTCGGGAGAGGGGAGAGGGCTCAGGGGGAGGGTACACGAATCGACGGCTTCTTACAATATTACCTCGGTCTGGATCATTAACACAAAAAAAATGTCTCAAAATCTTAATGGGATCGATGGGAAAAAAACTGTTTCACTAATAGCTAACTTAACGAATTTTACGCCGCTCACCACGCGCGCGATTCCTCTTTGCTCGTGTGCAAAAATGTCGAGCACGTGTCGACCACGAGGCAAAAATCTTTCAATAATAATTTCTACAAAAAATAACGGGTATTCGGGGAAGGAAAACGGGTCGAACGGGTTGGGAAAAAATGTGGGCAAAAACTTACGAGAAAATCGGGGCTCACTCACTCAAATTCCATACACGTAGATCTCGGTTGCAAACTTTCCTCAAATCAGCGTACAGCCTCAGTCGTTATAAATTCCGTATATCGGTCCAAAATCGTATCCCTGGGCTGTCGCTGATTTGTCGTAGGGGCTGGTTATTCTCTCCGCAACGGAGTCGGGGTTCCACAGTGTACAGCCGAGTCGTCTTATAAATTTGTAACTAATTGTACACTCGCTCTCGACTGTCACTCTTTACAATATTTTACAAATAATCTTAAACTAATGACACCCGATCTCACACACACGTTCGCACGTCACGCGCTCGGCTCGGAGAGTAAGTGGCATGGCGGGGTCTTCTTCTTCGTCGACGTTGGCGCTGGTGGTGGGGTAACGAGAGCACCTGTGCGTCAGCGTCGGTCGGTAATCGGAGTCATGGACGGGCGTTTTTCTTCCGGTCTACGGGAGGTGGCGACAGGGGCCCCGCTGGATCGTCGATCGATGCCGTGCGTCTGCGATCCCAGCGGGCGGCAGGCGGGCGGGCAGCGGCGGCTTTTCGGCGGGCTTTTCGACGGGCTTTTCGGGCGGACTTTTTGGACGGTCTTGTTGGCGGCTTTTTCCCCTCGTCCACGATCTTCCTACCTTCCTCGGCGTCAGCACGTCGGCTCTCGTTCTTTTGCTGTTCCTTGATCGTGGGCCGTCGAGGGGGGGGGGGGGGGATGTCGATATTGCTCTCGAGTCGCGCACATTCATACAGAGGGTAACGGGAGGGAAAAAACGGGAATTTACATGCTAACTTACACAAAATAAGTAGGAGAAAAAAGCGTAAAAATATGCGGGTTTAACGTTGGGTGAGCGGCGGACTCGAGCCGAGTTTAGGGAAGGACTTGTGACGTACCACGTCACAACTCCCCCCCACTTGCCGAAAGTTCGTCTCCTGACGATTTGAGCAACACATTCACACTGGGGTCAAGCAGGGTAGGTCCGGGGGGGAGAGGGGGAAGGGGGTCAGGCGGTATCGTTTGGGAATCGGTAGGCAACCATGGGAAAAGGGGGCAAGTGGTATCTCCACGTATGGTCTCAAATTAAACTTTACATAATACTGCTCGTACAATTTACAAGCTCTTTAACAAACTTCTCGGGTGTTATTAAGTAACTAGCACGAGATCCAAAGAAACGAAATGAAAAGAAAAACATAATGAAAATAAATAGCCTCGCACTGGCAGTGCCTTACATAATCGTATCCGGGGGCGTGCAATGGTCAGGTGGGGGTACTTTGGGAAATTCTATATGCTATATCTTGAACTGTGGGAACGTTGGGAACTCTGGGAACTTCGGGAACTCTGGGGACTTCGGGAACTCTGGGAAGGCCCTGTACTTAATGTACGCTCTGAGGGCCCTATACTCAATGTACTGTGGGGGCTTCGAAGGCTTATGGGGCGAGCAGGGGAACGGGGGCAGGTTTGGGGATACTGAGGGTAGATTCCGGAGCACCAGGGGACACGCGGGTCGAGTGTGGGCCACGTTCGGAATCTTGGGTGCGGTGAACCAAGGGGTTAGGGGCGGGGAACGGGTTCTCGATGGGTTTTAGGTACTGGGACAGGCGGGGAAACAAGGGGGTGGGGGTAACGAAGGGGTTTTCGATGGGTTTTAGGTACTGGGACAGGCGGTTGTGGCTTTATGGGTCTTGGGATGTTCTGTGCAAATTTTCTGCCTTTTGGATTGCGGTTCCCGTCGCGATACGCGAAGTTATTGTTCGCCGGACGAAGTCGCGGGGAAAACCGCGGATCCAAAAACTTTCTCAATGCTGGGACTTCTGGGCAGGGAGCAGGGCACGGCACGGGGTATGCCATAAGAGGGGGAATGTGAGAGGTTGAGGGGAGAGTGGGGGACGTATAACCAGATTCTGGGGAATTCGTATTACTCCTATTTTTATAGGCGGACTTTCTTACGACGGGGGAAGTTTTGGGGTGATAACGGGGTTCGGTTTAGACTGACTTGTTTTCCGAAGGTCTGGGGGAAACGGGATTAACAGGGCTTGACTCTAATGTACTGTCTTTTACTAGGGGACTTAACCTCAGTTGAAGTTCGTAGGGTGGGATATTATCGTCCTTGACTTGACTATAACTCGGACCTCTTTCTAGCGCAGCAGCCTTCAGACGCTTTGCCCTCTGAAGACGGGAGATCGACGTTAACTTTGCTAGAAATTTTTCTCCCGCTTCAGTCCGATTTCCGGTTACTCTTGATATAAACTTTCCCAATTGGGTCTGAGGTTTCTCCTTTCGGACTGTGCGGGGTTTTGGGGATAAATTCAAACAAAGTAAAGGGGACTCTGTTGTCGGGGCGGGGGTGACTGGGTTCGGGGGCAATTCGGAATTTACTGTCTCCTCGCTGAGGTCTATTATGAAGGCAACGTAGTTCGAGGCGGCTAGATTAGATGCTCGCTGCTGGGTATAGCGCGAGTATAAACAATCTTCGCGAGTAACCCGAGATTCGATAGAGGGCCACAGCCGAGACAAGGGCCGTATTCGTCACAAAGAAGATGTGACGTAATCAGCAGGCGACTGGTCCATCGATCGGAGGACCAGCGGCAATCATCATCGACACGTCGAGTCGAGCACTTCTCTTACTACTGTTATAACTTATACTCAGAATATTATATTAAACCTTTATACTACCGATTCAAATATACTCCACCACGTTGTTTTCTAACAGCTTCAGAAGTGGGATCTGAACTCGGTTTTCAGATTCTGGTAGATTAGACTTTTATCGGATTTTACGCGTTACTTAACACCGTTATTGTGTTGGTGACAAGCGAGTGAAATAACGTGAGACATCATTGGTGTGTATTTAACAATGAAAATAAGTAGTGCGTGATCGAAATATACTGAAGTGTGTGAACTACAATGGGACGTTCGCGGCGAAGCCGACGTAGATCTCGTTCGAGAACTCGAACTCGTGAACGATCGCACTACACCCCTGATGGACACTCTCGTGGCAGACGACGCCACAGAAGACGAAGCTCTTCGCTAGAGTTACCTCGACAGTCATCCGACGTTGAGCGTGCGGACTTTCGAGAGCCCATTTTACCGGTTCACACGCAAAGTTCGAGTATTGGCAGTTCATCAAATTGGCAAGACGCTTTTCATAAACTCGTCGAGACGGTTACCATCGCTGTTGAACAGCCAATTTCTCGCGGATCACGATTTTTCGAAGGGAAGAAATCTATTCCAGAATTCGATCCAGGTGCGAAAAATCAAACTATCGAAGTATGGATCCAGAAAATAGAGGAATTGAAAAAGATCCATAACTGGAATGAGACCATTGTTACCAGTTTTGCATTGGAAAATCTTCGCGGCGTAGCGAAGAAGTGGTATGAAGGATTACAGACAATCAACTTCACTTGGGCAGAGTGGAAAGAAAAACTGGTAGCAGCGTTTACTGACTACACCGAATTACCCGATCGTCTTGCAACAATGCTAGCCCGGGTAAAAACCAAAGATGAGGGTATGATGCAGTATTATTTCGAAAAAGCCGCGCTCGTGGAATCATGCGGTATAACCGGGAAGAATGCTGCAGCGTGCATTGCCCATGGAATCTCGAATTATTCGCTGCGGCTGACGATAAAACGCAACAATTTCCAGTCACCGGAGGAATTGCGGATTTTTCTGAGCAAGACAGATGATTCCGAAACGCGCAGCGAAAAACCTGCATTTAAGAAGGGCAATGGTCGTTCTGACTTCCGAAAGTCAAACGGTAAATCTCAGACGACAAACAAAGAAGATTTAAAAGAAGATAAAAAATCGGATGAAACTACCGACGGTTCTACAAATAAGTTTGCCAAAGTTCGATGTTTCGGCTGCAATGAATTGGGACATATAAAAACCAAATGTCCAAAAGTCAAAAAGGAAAAGAAAGTTTTGAGCATTGGTGTTGCAGCGCAAGTCAAGAATGCACGATTCTTTGAAGCAAGCATTGACGGTACGACCCTTCGTGCGTACGTTGATGCGGGCAGCGAGTGTGTTACCCTGCGTAAAGCCGAGGCAGATACACTGAAACTGGATCTGCAGCGAACAAACGATGTTATTCGAGGATACGGAGGGAGCACCGTTCAACCATTTGGCGTCGCCAAGGCCAATCTAAGGATCGATTTAGCCGAGGGAGCGGTCGACATTCACGTGGTTCCCGATGACCTCCAGGACGTACCTTTGATCGTTGGTCAACCCTTCCTGGATCTGCCTGGCATCACGACGGTGCAGCGAGACGGCAGTCTACGAGTGTTCGAGAAGTCTGAGGCAACCCTGCCAGACTTAGACCGTTTACCTGCGCAGAAGCTGCCGATGTGGGCTACAGAGACAACAGTCATCCCGACAGGCCAGGCTGCAGACGTCAAGGTGGCGGTGAGAGACGATTATACAGGTGATTTATACGTAGAGCTCAGCGTACGAAGCGAGGCAGGCAGGGAACATTGTATTCCACGGTGCGTACTCAACACAACTACAGGTTTACTTCCAATAGTTAACTTATCTGACGAGCCGTTGGTCATTTCTACCAAAAAGATTATTGCTAGAGCAGTAGTAGCTAGAGAAGAGAGTCTCAGTGATCAAAAAGCTCGAGCAGTTTGCGCTATAAAGAAAGCAACTTTTAAAGAATTGCCGAAGGATCAAATAAAAGTCGATGCCGGTATATCTCGCAAAGAAAGAGAAATATTGTTTAACATGTTAGGCAAATACCGTGATTGTTTTGCTCTCGATATAGCAGAATTAGGAAAAACTCAAGCTGCAAAAATTCAAATCGAACTAACGAGCGATTCTATTGTAACGTACCGTCCTTATCGACTATCGTATTCGGAACGACAGAAAGTTCGGGAGATTATTGACGATCTCAAAGAAAATAATATAATTCGGGATTCAAATTCTCCGTTTTCGAGTCCAATCCTCTTGGTACGCAAAAAGAATGGCGAAACGCGGATGTGCGTAGACTATCGAGCTTTGAATGCCGTTACCAAGAAAGACAGATATCCACTACCGTTGATCGAGGATCAACTCAATAGTTTGCAAGGAAATGCGTGCTTCACAAGTTTAGATTTGGCGTCCGGTTACTATCAAATACCGGTGGATAAAGACTCGATCGAGAAGACTTCGTTTGTCACTCCCGATGGACAATACGAATTTCTTCGGATGCCTTTCGGTCTCGCGAATGCCCCGGCGGTATTTCAGCGAATGATTAATCGTATCATAAATCCACTTAAAGGACAGATTTCTGTACTCGCTTATATGGACGATATACTCATTCCATCTAAAGATGTCGAGTCAGGAATAAATGCACTGGAACTAGTCCTCCAAGAGTTGAGAAAGGCTAATTTGACTCTGAAATTAAGTAAGTGTACATTTCTGGAAAAACAGATCAATTATCTTGGATACGATGTTACAGCCCAGGGAGTTCGACCGGGCCTGCACAAAATCGAAGCAGTTGCAAATGTTCCAGTTCCTTGTAACCTTCATGCCTTGAGACAATTTGTAGGGCTAGCTAGCTATTTCCGGAAGTTCGTTAAAGACTTTGCAATAATCGTCAGGTGGCTGACGCACTTGATGAAGAAAACCGTCGCGTGGCATTGGGGAGAGAATCAACAGCGAGCGTTCGATGAAATAAAACGAAGATTAGTTTCAAGACCCGTGCTAGCTTTATATAAACACGACGCCGACACCGAGCTACACACAGACGCAAGCAAACTCGGACTAGGCGGGATATTGTTACAAAGACAGACCGATGACTCGTTGAAGCCGATAGCTTATTTTAGCCGGCAGACTACAAAGGAGGAACAGAGATATCACTCATACGAACTTGAGACACTGGCAGTGGTCGCGAGTCTCCAAAGATTTAGAGTTTATTTATTGGGGATCAGATTTAAAATCATTAGCGATTGCAGCGCTCTACGGGCGACGTTCGTCAAACGAGATTTGTTGCCACGAGTAGCTCGGTGGTGGATCCAGCTCCAAGAGTATAATTGTTCTATCGAATATCGAGCAGGAAAGAAAATGCCGCACGTCGACGCGCTTAGCCGGAACTCAGAACAATCTGACTCGGATAATATAAACGATGTAGGGTTACTACATATCGAATTGAGGGACTGGTTGCTTACAGCTCAGTTGCAAGATTCGCGATTATCTTACATTCATGAAGTACTTGTTAGAGAGGCAAACGATCAAGAAGAGAAAGAAATTAAATGCGATTACGCGTTGAAGGAAAACCGCGTCTTTCGAAAAACGGCCGACGGGTTGAGGTGGGCGGTACCGCGTTCTGCAAGGCGTCAAATAGTTAAACTTTGTCATGACGAAATAGGACATTTCGGTGTTGAAAAGACCTTGAATAAATTACAGGCAAATTATTGGTTTCCAGCAATGAGAAATTATACGAAACGATATATTTCTGCGTGCTTAGATTGTTTGTACAATAAAGAGCCAGCCGGAAAGAAACCAGGTCACTTGTACTCTATTGAAAAAGTTGCCGAGCCAATGCATACCGTCCACATTGACCACTTGGGCCCCTTCGTAAAGAGTTCAACAGGCAACTCTTATCTCCATGTAGTCGTTGACGGATTTACGAAATTTGTGTTTGCAAAAGCGGTCAAAAATACAAAAACCATTCCGGTTGAGAGACACCTAACCGCAATCAGTGAAGTTTTCGGATTTCCAAAGCGTATTATCAGTGATCGAGGTAGTGCGTTCACTAGCAAGGGATTTAAGGAGTTCTGTGAAACCAGGGGTATCCAACACGTGCTGACGGCAGTAGCGACTCCACGAGCGAATGGTCAGGTGGAGCGGTACAATAGAACAATACTCAGCACTCTAGCTGCAAGCATGACCGAGGAAACAAAATGGGACCAAAGCTTAGGAAAAGTAGTTTGGGGTTTGAATAATACAACTAATAAAGCAACAGGCAAAACTCCATCCGAATTGTTACTCGGTTATAGGCCTCGAAACGCGGCAGAAGCAAAAATTTTGCATAGTATAGGAGAATCGAATTATGATAACGACCGTGACAAGACTCGAGCAAAGGCTGAAGAGGCGATTCAGCGTAGTCAGAGAGAGCAGGAGGCACGATACAATCAAAAAAGAGGTTCTCAAAAACACTTCAGTAGCGATGAGGTAGTTGTGACCAAGCGCATTAAGACTAGTAATGAGGGCTCAAGTAAGAAGTTGCTGCCGAAGTACGCTGGGCCGTATAAAGTCGCTAAGGTATTAGATCGTGATCGATATCTCGTTGAGGATATCGCGGGCGCGCAGCGCACGCAGAAGCCATACAGTGGCGTGGTTCCTGGCGAGAAGTTGAAACGCTGGAACACGAGAGTCAGCGACACGGACTCCGATAGTCATGAGGATGAGGAACCTCACGTGTCAGACACACCGGGTACGCATTTGCGTGAAAGGTATAATCCGTTGAGTCGAGGCTAGGTGAGGTACCGGTGGCTTACTGGGACTATCTGAAGAGTTGTCGATTTGTCAACAGTCGTATAATCGTAGGGTGCGATTAGGAGACGACTGGCGCTGAGAGCGTGTTACTGCTTGTCAGTCATGCGAGAGACCGTTACATCGTGGATTCGATGGTGCGCTGTAGAGCGGCGGTCCGTATGGATTGCGGAGTAATAAACAATCGCAACTGGATAGCAGTATGGCCGGTACGGGTGGTGTGACCACCAGTCTAGTCGTCGACAACGGGCATGGTAGACCAGTGACGACTGGTAATGCATGAAATGAGCAATGGGGGCCCCAGCTTAAATGTCAATGTGTGTGTTAATGTTTAAGCCTTGGATATATGCATGAATATGAAGATGATAATCATAATGGATAAGCATGAAAAAAAAAACATGAATGAAGAATAATATCAGCTTATTGGATCAGCAAGAGTCAATAGCATGATGAAAAAAAAGGGGATGATATTTTCAATCTTTCAATGTTGCCCTTTGATTCACAGACGCATATCGACGAATAACAAGGAGTATGGCGAATAGTCAGGTCCGTCATGAGAATGCAGAACCTTCACGAGGACGTGAAAAGCATCAGGATGGACGACTGAAGGCAACGTAGTTCGAGGCGGCTAGATTAGATGCTCGCTGCTGGGTATAGCGCGAGTATAAACAATCTTCGCGAGTCACCCGAGATTCGATAGAGGGCCACAGCCGAGACAAGGGCCGTATTCGTCACAAAGAAGATGTGACGTATTCAGCAGGCGACTGGTCCATCGATCGGAGGACCAGCGGCAATCATCATCGACACGTCGAGTCGAGCACTTCTCTTACTACTGTTATAACTTATACTCAGAATATTATATTAAACCTTTATACTACCGATTCAAATATACTCCACCACGTTGTTTTCTAACAATTAGCAGTTCTTCTGATTCAAAATTTGGAATAACGGGAGGGGCTTCTACTATCGGGGTGGGGGTTGGGTCTACGGTATTTGGGGGAGGGTGGGGACTATCATTTTGACCGGAACTTCTGTTATGTATCACGAAGTTCTGTTCTCTATCCAGTTCGGCAAGTGCTACTTTTAGAGTGTACGGGGCTTCCGAACCACGTTCGTCTTCTACCGGATCCCATTCCGTGGGCACTTCCGGAAATCTTCGGCGTACGATGGAACGTAAATAACGGTCAACCATTTCGTCCCTCGTGCCGCATGTACTCAAACCAGCTTGGTCGCACAATCTAATTAAATCGGCTACGTTGGGGAGGGCCTGGAGCGAGCGAAAAATTTGGTCAATCTGGGCTTGGGTTTCGGTGGTGGGGGCAGGGTCCATGGGGGCAGCAAGGGCTAACGGGGTTGCGGGTTTGGGTCTGGGAGCCTGCGTTTGGGACGTAGTAATGCAGGTCGAGAGAGCTGGAGTGACTTGTACAGAGGGGTTAAAGTATTCCATGGCAAAATACGGAAAAGAAAGAAATATAAAAAAGGGAACAAAAATCAAATCAAAGAACTTGGAAAAATGAACGAAATCGAATCAAATACGGGAAATTAAGAAAAAGAACAAAACTAAAAAAACTGAGGCAAGATCGGATAATAAATGGCTAAATACGAAAAATCAGTAGAAAAGGAAAACCAATAGGGTAATAAGGGGATCGGAAAATTCACGCAATTTATAAGCGGTGAAGGGATTTGAAATAATTCCGAAAACTCAGGAGAAAAGAAAAAAAAATAACAAGGGCGGAAAAAGGGGTAATAAAAATCAATAGTTGAAAAGGGAGTTAAAAGATTCAACAATATTCCTTAAGGGCGTAGAAAAATGCAGAAAAAATATCAGGGGTCGTAAGGGGATCGCTTAATTCCGATAGAATTGCAAGCTTTTAGGAGAAGGGGTAGTAAACGCAAAAATATTCTCACAGGCTGTAAGAGAAAGGGTATTAAACTGGAAGAAATATTCTTGAGGGCTAAAAGGGGTTAAGAAAATTCAAAAAGGGATTTTTGAGGGCTGTAAGGGGTTGTAAAATTCAATAGGGGCAATTTTCAGGGCAGGTAAAAGGAAGTGAAAATTCAAAAAAGAATTTTCGAGAGCGGCAAGGGGTTGTAAATTCAATTGGGGAAATTTTCAGGGCCGGTCAAAGGAAGTGAAATCTCAAAAAGAATTTTCGAGGGCGGCAAGGGGTTGTAAATTCAATGGGAAGAATTTTTAGGGCTGGAAAAAGGGAACGAGAATCCAAAAAAAAGGGTTTCTAAGAGCTGCAATAGGGCTGTAATAAAGGGCGGTAAAGTCACACGGGGAATGTCAGAATACAACAAAAATATAACAAATGCCAGTGCGAGTATAATCCGAAGCAAGGTATTCACTAGCAAAAAATTATCAATATAAAAAAAATCAAATCAAATAAATAACGTACGCAGCGCGGGTGGCGGCGTTGTTCCTAAACTGTAGCCCTATAGCGAGGGAGGTAGGGCGATATGGGTAGGGGCGGGGGCAACAGGAGGAAAAAAAGGGTACCGAGGTGAGCTCTTACTCACAAGAAAAGGAAAATTTAATTACTCTTTTCAAGATTATTCGAGCCCCACGTTGGGCGCCACTTTGTGATGTTATTATTTTCCCCCGTGGGGAGGGAAAAAATCACTTGTAAATTTCAAAACTAAAAATGGGACTAAAATCGTGCAACGGGGTGGGGTGGGGTCAAGCAAAATAATGGTACTCGTCGGGGACAATAATAACAGTCGTTTAATAATAATCGAAAAGGAAAAGTCAAACAGTAGAAAATGAGAAAAAGCAAAAATCAGAAATAAAAATAAGTTACAAAATATCAATAATGGTCAGTCGGTAATGAAATACAAAAAAACGGTAAATAACAAAGGTCGGGAATAACAGTCGCTTCAACGCCGGTACGGGTACGTTGAAGAAATAAAAACAAAAGAAAATAACAGTCGCTTCAACGCCGTTACGGGTACGTTGAAGAGAGAGAAAACCAAAAATGAAAATAATACTGGGGAGAGATTACCAATAATATGGGACTAGCGATAATAATGACTTGGAGGGCGAAGCAATAATAACAAGGTCGCGGGAAGGTTAAATAATAATAATAATAATAAATCGGGGGTTAAATAATACTAAAAAGAACGGTAAGGGACAATCTGAATATAATCGCAAAAGGGGGGGGGGCCGGATCACAAATACTTAATTCTGAACAATAATGTCGGGGAAAAACAAAAATGCAATTGGTTCAAATTATTCAAGAAACAATACTAAAGGAGGACACAAAAGGGGAAAATATTCGGAATGAATTTGGCGGAGTTATGGGGATTTTAAGGGGGACTAACGGGAGAGCTGGTCAGACAAACGTTGCACGAAAATCGAATAATGCACTAAATACGAACTCGGATGGGCGCCAGCTACTTTCACGGTGTAGCACCGTAAGAGATCGTGCAAACGGCACGGATCTTTTCTCAAAAAAAACTTTACTCGAAACTGAAACTCAAAACTTGAAAAATATCTCTGTCGCAATGGACAGTCCAGCTAGCTCGGGAGAGGGGAGAGGGCTCAGGGGGAGGGTACACGAATCGACGGCTTCTTACAATATTACCTCGGTCTGGATCATTAACACAAAAAAAATGTCTCAAAATCTTAATGGGATCGATGGGAAAAAAAATGTTTCACTAATAGCTAACTTAACGAATTTTACGCCGCTCACCACGCGCGCGATTCCTCTTTGCTCGTGTGCAAAAATGTCGAGCACGTGTCGACCACGAGGCAAAAATCTTTCAATAATAATTTCTACAAAAAATAACGGGTATTTGGGGAAGGAAAACGGGTCGAACGGGTTGGGAAAAAATGTGGGCAAAAACTTACGAGAAAATCGGGGCTCACTCACTCAAATTCTATACACGTAAATCTCGGTTGCAAACTTTCCTCAAATCAGCGTACAGCCTCAGTCGTTATAAATTCCGTATATCGGTCCAAAATCGTATCCCTGGGCTATCGCTGATTTGTCGTAGGGGCTGGTTATTCTCTCCGCAACGGAGTCGGGGTTCCACAGTGTACAGCCGAGTCGTCTTATAAATTTGTAACTAATTGTACACTCGCTCTCGACTGTCACTCTTTACAATATTTTACAAATAATCTTAAACTAATGACACCCGATCTCACACACACGTTCGCACGTCACGCGCTCGGCTCGGAGAGTAAGTGGCATGGCGGGGTCTTCTTCTTCGTCGACGTTGGCGCTGGTGGTGGGGTAACGAGAGCACCTGTGCGTCAGCGTCGGTCGGTAATCGGAGTCATGGACGGGCGTTTTTCTTCCGGTCTACGGGAGGTGGCGACAGGGGCCCCGCTGGATCGTCGATCGATGCCGTGCGTCGGCGATCCCAGCGGGCGGCAGGCGGGCGGGCAGCGGCGGCTTTTCGGCGGGCTTTTCGACGGGCTTTTCGGGCGGACTTTTTGGACGGTCTTGTTGGCGGCTTTTTCCCCTCGTCCACGATCTTCCTACCTTCCTCGGCGTCAGCACGTCGGCTCTCGTTCCTTTGCTGTTCCTTGATCGTGGGCCGTCGAGGGGGGGGGGGGGGGATGTCGATATTGCTCTCGAGTCGCGCACATTCATACAGAGGGTAACGGGAGGGAAAAAACGGGAATTTACATGCTATCTTACACACAATGAGTAGAAGAAAAAAGCGTAAAAATATGCGGGTCTAACGTTGGGTGAGCGGCGGACTCGAGCCGAGTTTAGGGAAGGACTTGTGACGTACCACGTCACAAGAGATATGTTATCCCGAATTCGAATAGGAGTGGTACTTGATTCCGACACGCAAGTTCTAAATTCAAGAAAATTGCAATTTAATACCAAAACGGTACAGGACCGTTTGCATGAGATATGCGACTACATGTATAAATTACCATTGGATGCAGTTTGTTTGCTTCCCACCTGTGTACTTTGCGATTCTTTGAACGCAGCAATGTTGACTCGAATAGATTCTGAAGAGATACAACTTATCGCACAGGATACTGTAGAGTGTGTATCATATATGAAAAAAAAGTGTCCAAAATCTTGGGAAATGACGAGGAAGGTAATTCACGAACGGCCGGGCTGTCGAAAGTAATTACTGTGAAGGTGGGATCACGAATAATGATTAGAAGAAATATTGACGTAACACAGGGTCTTGTCAATGGCACGATTGCTACAATTGTTTCTATACGACGAACTCTCGATAGTAACGATGTTGTATCAATCAATATTTCGTTGCCCTCTGGAGTACACCATACATTAGAACGTGTCAGTGTGAATTTTGAAATAATGGATCGGGCATTTGTTGTAAGAAAGCAATTTCCCATATGTTTAAGTTATGGTATTACAATCCATAAGAGTCAAGGCTTAAGCTTACAGAATGCTCTAGTGGATGCAGGTAACACTATCTTTAGCTGTGGGCAAGCTTATGTAGCACTCTCACGAGTTACGAAATTGGAAGGGTTACATTTAATCAATTATGATCCAGCATCCGTTAAAGCCAATGAATTAGCAATAATAGAGTACAATAGGTTGCGAAGCAAATACAGGCCTGATCTTGAGTATTTCAATGTTTATAACGCTCGCGCTAGAAAAACATTTGATACTGTCTGGTCAATAGGAGCTCGGATATTAGATTGTCAACAACAGGCGCAAGCCAATGGTCATGGGGATTTTCAATTCACTGTAAAAGCTCTTATAAATCATGATCAGGTGTCGTGTTATGCTATTTCTGTTATTCAATGTATTATACATTCCTCTCCGATTAGAGAAGCGATTTTGGTTCAGAGTGAAAAAAATTCAGCTATTCGATTATTCATCGAAACCTATATGTCCGCGAATAAAGATGACTGTATTGATATAACAAAAGTGCGTGATTTTGTCGGTGGAACATTTACGGAAGAGATTCAACAAGATGCAGGGGAGTTTATTCATTTTCTTTGTGAAAAATTGTGTAGTATTCGAAACACTGTTAATCATCTCACTAGTACAGTACAAAGTACTTATCCTGGACATCCGAATAACATTTTGTTACTTTTATTACCACAAGCAAAAGGTAAGAAAGTGTTAACGTTGCAAGAAATTATTGATTATAATATGAGTAAGTGGAATAGCATGGATGTTTCTTGCAATACTTGTAATGCTTCGAGCGTGCTTCAACGGACGAAAATTGAATCAACGCAACAAATACTGATCACTCAACTGTTACTATTTC